>CM053585.1:530458150-530470650 GCA_028646515.1 Pseudochirops corinnae
ATATATATATATATATAAATTATTCTTATTATTTACATGCAACTGGGAAATAAGACATACAGGCACTGGGGTATGGAGATTCATCTTGCCCTACTGGAAAGTGGGAGGGGGTATGGGAGAGGATATAGGAGACAGCAGATTGGTGGAGGGGGTATACACTGGGATTGCTGTTTTGGGGTAGTGGGTTGGGGAAAGATGGGGAGAAAATTTGTAACTCAAAATCTTGTGGAAATAAATGTATAAACTAAAAATAAACATAAAATTTAATTAAAAAAAGAAAACTTGTCCAGTGTCTTTTATAATCAAAAATACAAACTAAAATAATTTTAAATTACAAAATTAAACACAGCAAGTGGGCAAAACATATCTAGATGATAAAAGTTCAACAATTCCAACACAGCAATTGTGTTCAAAGATGAGTGACTATGGAAGGGAGGAAAATCATGAAATGATGAAAGGTGACCCAGTGGTACAGAGGTTGTAGTCGCACATTTAGAATATGAGGACTTGAGTTTGAATCCCCACCCACTACCTCTCTTAGCCTCAGTTTCATTCGCATTAAAATGGTGATGGTATCTATTTTAGAGTTGTAATGTTTTAAAGAGATAATATTTCTAAGATGCTTTTCGTATCTTTAAGCATAATAATAATAATAAAATAAATGGCCAAAATTTATAAAGCACCTATTATGTACAAGGCAGGCACTGCGTTTAAGTACTTAATGCTAGTTGTTATTATTGGTGGTATTATTTACTACCATTACTCTTATTAAAATGACAAGGATTGAGCATGACAGAGGTCTCTTCTTGATTTAAATCTGCGATCCCATGCTTGTCATCATCATCTCTGGCTCCTTATTACTAGAGAAACCCCAGCCGCAATTGCTTTATTTCCCTGAGAGAAATAATGTTTCAGCCTTCCCCTGACACTTTGCAGCTGGGCACTTTAGGCATGTTTCCCTAGCAGACCCAGCCAGGATCTCAGCTGAGACAAACAGATGTCTATCTAATGGCTGCTCTGTCTTCCTACTCTGAGGGTCCTGTGCCAATCAATCTGCCAACCACTCCATAGTAATAGAAGCAAGTATCCCCAGGCTGGTCTCATGGCAAGTTCCACAGTCTGTTGTTTGTACATAAAAGTCATTTCGTGAATACTCTTAAAATTGAATTTCTACAATCTCAGCTGCTTGAAAGCTGGACAAACTATGTTGTTTCCATGTGGGGACAAAGGTTAGTGAATTGTTTGGGAAATAAGAATAGTAGCCTGGGATGTATGTAGTGATGCACTGGTAAATATTTAATAACCAGCTCTTGGTGGAGGGAGGGAATGTGCACATAACACACCTTTAAAAAATTAAATAGTATTTTATTTTTCCCCAGTTATATGTAAAGGAAATTTTTGGTATTCATTTTTGCAAAATTTTTAGTTCCAAATTTTTCTTCCTCCCTCCCTTTCTCTCTTTTGAAAATGGTAGACAGTTTGTTATAGTTTATACATGTGCTATCATGAAAAATATTTCCATATTAGTCAGAGTTGTGAAAGAAGAAACAGATCAAAAGAAAAAAACACAAGAAAGAATAAAGTGACTACAAATATGCTTCCATCTGCATTCAGAATCCATCAGTTTTTTTTTTATCTACATGTGGATAGCATTTTCCTTTATACTTGTCTTGGATCATTGTGTGGCAGAGAAGAACTGAGTCATTCATAGTTGATCATCACACAATCTTACTGATACTATGTACAATGTTTTTTTTTCCTGGTTCTGTTCATTTCCCTTTGCATCAGTTCGTACAAATCTTTCCAGGTTTTTCTGAAACCCACTTCTTCATTTCTTATTGCACTGTAGGATTCCATCACATATGTATGCCTCAGCCATTCTCCAATTCTCCTTGCCCTTCTAATGTGCTTATGATGTCACCTTTTATGTCTAAATCATGGATCAGTTTTGACCTTATCTTGGTCTATATCTAGTTTGTGTCCCATTGTTTTCTTGTTTTCTCATCAATTTTTGTCTAATAGTGAGTATTTATCCCAAAAGCTAGGGTTTGGGGCTTTATCAAACAGTGGGTTACTATGGTCATGGACTACTGTGTCTTTTGCACCTCTTCTATTCCCCTGACTCACTACTCTATTTCTCAGCCAGCACCAGATAGCCTTGATAATTACTGCTCTATAATATAGCATTGGTATTGCTAGGCCACCTTCTTTTGTATTTTTTTCACTAATTCCCTTGATATTCTTGACCTTACATTCTTCCAGATGAATTTTGTTGTTATTTTTTCTAGCTCTGTAAAATAATTTTTGGTAGTTTGATTTGTAGTTTACCAAATAAGTAAATTAATTTAGGCAGAATTGTCATTTTTATTATAGTGCCTCAGCCTACCCATGTACAACTAATATTTTTTTTCTAATTGTTCAGACCTAAATTTATTGTGTGAAAAGTGTTTTATAATTGTGTTCATATAGTTCCTGGGTTTGTCTTGGCAGATAGACTAGTAAATATTTTATGTTATTTACAGTTATTTTAAGTGGAATTTCTTTGTTTCTTGCTGTTGGGCTTTATTGAATATATAAAGAAATGTTAATGATTTATGTGGGTTGATATTATATCCTGCTACTTTACTAAAGTGGTTAATTATTTCAAACAATTTTTTAGTTGACAGTCTAGAGTTCTCTAAGTATACAATTGTATCACCTGCAAAGAATCATGGTTTTATTTCCTCAGTGCCTATTCTAATTCCTTCAATTTCTTTTTCTTCTCTTATTGCTATAGTTAACTTTGCCAGTGCTATATTGAATAATAGTGGTGATAATGGGTATGCTTGCTTCACCCTTCCTCTTAATGGAAAAGTTTCAAGATGAAATTACAGATAATGCTTGCTGAAGGTTTTTGATAAAAAGTTCTTATCATTTTAAGAAATGCTCCATTTATCCCTAGGCTTTTTGGTGTTTTTAATAGGAATGGGTGCTGTATTTTCTCAAAAGCCTTTTTTGGTATATATTGAGATAATCATATGATTTCTGTTGGTTTTGTTGCAGATATGGTCAACTATATTGATAGTTTTCCTAATATTGAACAAACTCTGCATTCCAGGTATAATCCCCCATCATAGCATATAATCCTCATGATATATTGCTGTAATCACTTAGCTACTCTTTAGTTCAACATATTTGCATTGATATTCATTAGGAAAATTGATCTATAATTGCTTTTCTCTTCTTTTGCTCTTCCTGGTTTAGGTATTAGCACAATATTTGTGTCATAAAAGGAGTTTAATAGGACTCTTTCTTTGCCTATTTTTCCAAATACATTATTATGTAGTATATATACTATATTTTTCCAAATATAGTATTATAATTAAAAGTTCTTTAAATATTTGGTAAAATTCACCTTTGAACCATCTGGCCCTAGGGATTTTTTTTTGCTAGGGAGTTAGTTCATTAAGGGCTTGTTGAATTTATTTGCAAAGATGGGGTTATTTAGGCATTCTATTTCCTGATCAGTCAATCTAGGTCATTTATATTTTCTTAAATATTCATCTATTTGCTCAGATTGCCAGATTTATTGACATAATTGGGCAGAATATTAGCTAATAATTGCTTCAATTTCATCTTCATTAGTAGTGATTTCACCTCAAGTACTCTTTCACAAACATTAATTTGGTGTGAGATCCTAATCTCACTTTCACTCATCTCTATGATGAGGGTCTAACCTTAGAAGGAAGACAAAGTTTGAAAATGACATCATTGCTGCTAAACCGCTTCCTCCTCTCCTCCCATTTTGGTCCTAGCACCCAGGCAATGAGTGAGAACTTCTAAACAGTGACAGACAAACCAAGCCTCTTTTCTGTGATCAGAATCTCTGGGTGTCTGGCAGGAGCTCCTTGGAAACATGGAGTTACCTGATGAAGAAGATGCTTCTGCTTCTCCTGCTGCTGCTACTGACTATGAAGAGGAAGGAGGATGAAGATAGTACTGGTAGATCCTTAGCTACTTCCTGGCCAAATTAGAGGTTAGAGTAGGAAGGACAATGTTTCCAAGTTTTACATGCCATTTGCAACTCTGAGTCCTTCAAAAATCTGTTAGGAATACAAATCCATTAAAGCATGGAATATTACAGAATGGTTGGGCAAAACCTAGGTAAGTGAATCCTCTCTAGATTGCTTTGATCTAAGCTAAGGCTTTTAGTTTTAACTTTTGGGGAATAAGAGAGGTTGGATGACTTGCTTAGGGTCACAGAGGTAGAAACTTGATATCTTCTTCAGGATTCCAGGTCCAAAACTCTAACCTTTATGCAATATTGCCTCTCCTTAGAGACGCAGTGGACAGAAGCTGGGCTCCTACATTCAAATGCATTCCCAGCACACCACTGGGTGTGTTACCTAAGCAAAGTCGCTTCCCATCTCTTTGCCTCAGAAAATTCTTAGAGACACTAACTCCCAGAGGGGATGCCCTTTACTATTGAGAGAGAAACTGGGAAGATTCCTGGCCTTGAGTTGCCTGCATCATAATCCTAGCTGGCATCTGCCTACTGCTTTGAAGGTTTGCAGAGGGCTTTTCCTTTGTTATTTCTCTGGGTCCTGACCACAACCAGGGAGACAAGTGTTATTGCAATTCCCACAGCACAGAGGAGGAGACTAAGGATGAGATGGATTAGGTGACCTTGTCTAGGGTCAGATGGAAAGTTCTTGGGGCAGGACTGAACTCTGCTCTTCCTGACTTCCTGGCCAACACTCTACACAATACTGCTTCAGTGTAACATCTGGGGTCTGATTAGATTGGGCTAGATGCCCTCTGAGCTCAATTCCTCCAAGTCATTTTGGCCCTCTGAGCATTGGGGAATATAGATGCCTCCTTGGATTTTGAAGTACATTCAAAGGACACTGTTAGTGTGATAAAGGGGTTGTATTTCTTGTTTCACCTCTTTCTAAGGTACGTTTATTTCACAGAAGACAAGGAGTGAAACCATGGTGAGATAGAAAGCACACTTCTTGCTGATGTCACCACTTAATCTTTCCAAGGCTTAGTTTCTTCCCACATATAAGGAGCTAAACTCTTTATATCCCGCTGACCTCACAGGATTACAGGATTATGATAAAGGTCCAAGAAGGATATATAGATATATAGATATATAGATATATAGATATATATAGATATATATATATGTATGTATATATATATGTATACACATACACACATATACATATATATGAATGAATATTAGATATATATTTATAAATACACACATATATGTATGTATATGTATATGTGTGTGTATAAATACAAGTATGTATGCATAGTGCTTTCCAAATTGTGCTACATAGATCACTAAAACCACCAGAGGAATGTCTCCCATAAGTCACTGACTTAATACATGTAACACAAAGAGAAATCACAAAATTTGAGGGTGAAAGAAATGCATATTATACTATTCTATTAATGACTAATTAATTTTTAAAGTGATCCACCCTGTGTGGGGTATGGGGACCCCAAAAATTACCTACCCCAAAATTAAAAGCCAGAGGTGTCTCCAGGTAAGGACAGAAAATTTTTCTTCAGTTCTAGAGAGAACTGGGCATCCCTTCTACCAGTGCAGACCAATGGAATGAGGACTGTTACAGGAGGCAAAGCAAGATTTTATACAATAGCCCAGACAAGCCCCCCACATTCCCATTGTCCCTTACTGCCATTGGCTGGGAGGCAGGCTTACTATCTGAGCTTGAAATCTTCGCCAATGACAAGGAACAAAGAAGCCTGCCACTATCTCTCGGGCTGGGAGGTGGACTTACACTGTGGAGCTAAAAAGACAAGGAAGAAGGAAACAGGGTATAACCAATGCAAGTGTACATATCCTTATCTGGCAAAAGCTAAAGTGAAGAAGGGGGAAGGATTCTAAGAGATTCTTAAAGGGCTTAATACTGACTGACAGCAAGGGAAGGGGGGAAGGGTGCTAAGAAATTCCTAAAATTTCTCTAGGGCTTAAGCCTGATGGACAGTAGTAAAGAAAAGGGAAGGGTGAAACCATAACTCAGGACTGTTCCCACAAGAAACCTTACTAGATTTTAGGATATAGTCTGAGAAGTTTTCACCAACTCCACTGAGTTTTTTTCCAGTTATTTCTCTGACAAAACCAGTCATCTGAAAAGGTTAGCCAATCTCTGAAGGCCATGGCTGAGTGCTAAGATTAGCTCCTACCAGTCAAGAACAGGTCAAACCCAACTGGGAGACCCAATTTCTTTTCAGAGGATAGAGAAAATCCAGTCTAGGCAAGAGTTTGCCTGGGGGAAGAAGCCCCTGTTTTTGATCCCTTCCCTCAGATTAGGGCAGCCCAGCTAACGACAGAAAAAACTAGGTGGAAAGCTTCTGATGGAAATGGCTACCTCTGCCCACTTGCCTTGAGGCTCCTAAATCTCATGATTAAACTACATTTTCAGCAGGAGGAGCTAAAGACTTTCAGCCTACCTCCTCAGTCAATGTCCATCAATCTGGGTTGCTTTTCATTTATCAAAGATCCCTTTCAAAAGGTCATAAAGGCATTTCAGGATCTCCATTGGTATCTTTGGTTACCAAGAGAAACCACTGACAATAATTTTCATGATTACTAGCTATGCTAATTAATAAATAGATTAATAAATACACTGAACTCAATATCTTTAGGGTTTCCACTTGACTCCAGGGGTCAAGTTGAACTCTGGTGGGAGAGATGCTTTCTTGGGACTTCCTCATCTGTTCTGCAATGTCAGTCTTCACAAAGCCCCTGTAACAGCCAGTGCTATATTAGAAAGATGTCTTGCTTCAGACACTGGAGAGAGGTGACTTCAAATACAGCCTTTATCCTAATTGGCTGTGACTGTGAGAAAGTAATTTAATTTTATATGATCAGAGATTTTGATGCAGAAGAGACCTAGGATGTCCCCTAAAATTTTATCTTTTATTCTGCTTATGCTTTTTTTGTTGGTTTTTTTTTCCATTTCAGTTCAGTTCTGTTCAACACTTTGTGACCCCATTTGGGGTTTGTTTTTGTTTGTTTGTTTTGGTTTCTTTTTTTGGCAGAGGTGAAGGGAAACATTTGGAGGAAGCTGAGAAAGTTCTTGATGGGGAGGAGAGACCTGCTGTTGACTGGCACTGGATGGTCACAGGAGAATATAACAAGCTGCACCAATTCTGTTGGAGGAAGAATTTAGATGTCTTGAGAGGATGAAGCAAAAGGAAAGGGCAAGTCAGACAATCCCAGCATGTGCACACCCTCCAGGGCCTTGATTTTGAAAAACAAGTAAGAGAAGTGGAGGAAAAATTGGGAAGAGAAGTGAGAATGATGCAAGAAAATCATGAAAAGCAAGTCAACAGCCTGCTAAAGCAGACTCCAAAAAATACTAAAGAAAATAACATCTTAAAAAATAGACTAACTCAAATGGCAAAAGAGACCCAAAAAGCCAATAAGGAAAAGAATGCCTTAAAAAGACAAATTGACCAGATGGAAAAGGAATTTCAAAAACTCACTGAAAAGAATAATTCCTTCAAAATTAGATTAGAACAAATGGAAGTTAATGACTTTATGAGAAATCAAGAGACTATAAAACAGATCCAAACAAATGAAATGTACTTACTCGGAAATTCAAATCAGGTTTAAACTAGATGTCCCTTTCCTCCCTCACCCACATGATTACTATTTGTGGAACACCACTGTCAGAGCAGACCAGAGCTGCCCAGCCCTTTACTATGACCCTCCATGGCACGCTGAAACCCAGGCATCCATGTGTCCATAGAAGTTGACTAGAGCACACCCAAAGCACAACTCAGCTACATAATCCTCCAGTTCTACTCCACCACCACATCCCTTAAACACAACTTGAATCCTTCCTTCTTCCCCATAATACACTCTCAATCAGTCAATCAACAAAGCTTTCAGGGATCCTTGCTTCCCCATTTCCAGACCAAGCACTCTCCACTGCCTATAATTTCTGAGGTTTTTAAACAAATTGGGGATGCTGCAAATGTCAGCTTCCCCTCTCAGTCCAATCCCATTCCCAGAAGGTGCCAGCAGTCTTAGGAGGGGCCCCTGACACCAGGGTAGATCGAGAAAAGCTGAAGAGAATTGATCGATATTTGACCAAAGGGAGAAAAGAACAGCACGGGGGAAAAAAAGCACTGGGCTTTCCAATTCTGTTGCCTTCATTAGAGTCATCATTAAACAAGTCAATTTGATTTATCTAACTATTTTAGTCACCTCCAATTTTTGCAGGTTTTCCTCAAGATATTAGAGTACAAAGAGAAACAAACCTGACGCTGCCCCCAAGGAGTTCCCATTTGGGAAGGAGGGGAGCGAGTCATATATTTGATGATAAGCTGTAAAGCCAATGAACACATTTCTTATTTATATACATATATATATATATATATATGTGTGTGTGTGTGTGTGTGTGTGTATATATATATATATATATATACACATATATATACACATATATATGTATGTATATATATACACACATGTATATATGTATATATAAAAGAAAATTCAAGAAAAATAATTTTATGCTGAAAAGTTCTTCTTTCTCTTTTTTTTTTTTTTAACAAAAACACATTATGTTACTTAAAAAAAGAAACAAGGCTGTTGTTTGATTATTCCACTTAGCTTGTTTTCAGATATTTTCAATCTTCAAATTGCTTGAGGAAAGTTATTGTACAACTGCAGAGAGGATGGATTAGGGAAAAAGGAGCCAGTGATCAGGGAAACAGAAGTTGAGGTCACTGCAGTGGAAAAGAAGCCATGAGAACTTCAATGTGGGTGGCCACTTTCCAACTGAAGAAGAGAATTGACAGTCACTTCTTGGATTTGTTACCACGAGAATGGCCTCCTCTGTGGGTAGCACTAAATGCCTAGAGAGATCCCTTCCTAATCTCAAATTCTGTGACTCTCAGTAAAAGATGGAAAAGGAAGGAAGGAAAAGATAATGAGAAGACTAGGGAACTGATTGGGTGAGGAAGGGAAAGGAAAGAAGCTCCCCTAGACTATTCTGTCTACACAGAGTCTGGGCAGAAATCAGATGTGAAAATCCATTGAGATACACCTTCATGTCTTCAGAACATTCCTCCTCATAGACACAGGAGCTCTCTCAGCTGGGTGAGACTTATCCATGCAAAGGACTCCAGAAGAGGTGTGAACTCTGGGTTCCTCAAAGTTGTTGTACCCAGCAAGGTTTAACACCTTGAACTGCAGGATTCCAGGCTAGAGGAGTTCACACCTTCTCTGGAGGCCCTGAAGGGGCAGGGCTATCTCCTATAAAAGGAGACCATCCTGACCCTCAGAAGCACTGCCTTGAGTGGAGCTAAAGTCTCCTCATCTCAGCTGCTGGAGAAAAGAAGCAACTGGAGAGAGAAGAATGGCTGTTCCTATGGAAAAGCTGCAGGGATTACAGAAGGAAACCACCTGTGGCATCTGTAGGAGCTACTTCAGTGAGCCAGTCACCTTCAGTTGTGAGCACAGCTTTTGCAGAACATGTTTTTGCTGGAGCTGGAGACTTGGAGCTACACCTTCCTCTTGTACTGAATGCAGGCTAGTGCCCCAGGTCAGAGAAATCCCAGAAGTCAATGAGCGCCTAGCAGAGCTGACTGATCTGGTCAAACAGCTCTGCTCCCAGAACTTGCAGAGTGCTGAAGGACAGAGCCAGTGTGTCAGGCACAAGTTGATGCTCAAACTCTTTTGTCAAGATGACCAGACACCACTCTGTGTAAGATGTTCCCAAAGCCCAGGGCATGGGGCTCACAAGCTCTCTCCTGTAGAAGAGGCTGCTCAGCAATGCAGAAAGAAACTTGGGCACCTTCAGAGACACTTAGGGAAGCATTTGGAGGAAGCTGAGGAACTTCTTGCTAGGGAGGAGAGACCTGATGTTGACTGGCACTGGATGGTCACAAAAGAATATAGTAAGCTGCACTGCTTCCTGTTGGAGAAAGAATCCAGATGTCTTGAAAGGATGAAGCAAGAGGAAAGGGCAGAGCAGAACAGACTATCCCAGCATGTGCACACTCTCCAGGAACTCATGCTAGAGCTGCAGGAAGCAGGACAACAACCCAATGTGGATCTGGTAAGGGAGGTCAAGCAGTTGCTGGGAAGGAGTGAGTCAGTGCTGTCCCAAAGGGCCAAGGCTATCAGCCCAGAGCTGAGAGAATACCCCTACCCCGGCATGATCCAGATGCTCAGAAGATTCACAGTGGACATCACAATGCTTCAACCATCAGGCAATCACTATCTGACCGGTTCTGAGGACCTGAAGAGTGTGAAGGCTGGAAAAGGCTGGCAGGTGGAGACCAAGCACCCTGAGGATGCTGTTGGCCATTATGTCTCTTCTGAGCAGGCCTTCAGCTCAGGCAGACAGTACTGGGAGGTGGATGTGACTCAGCTACCTCAGTGGATACTGGGGATCCATACCTCCTTTTTGAGGATGAAAAGGGGGAGGAATGAGGACACCTGTAATTCTGCGTACCTGCTTTGCTGTGTCAAGAAGGAAGAGGATTACTATCTACAAACACATCCCGGATCACTGAACCATAAAGCGAAAAGCTCTGTGCCCAGGGTTGGTGTGTACCTGGAACATTCTTCTGACATGCTTGCCTTTTACAATGTCCTCCAGCACTCCCTCATAGGTTCTACCCCATTTTCTTTACAGCTCCCATCACTCCTATCATTTCCCCTGGCCCCCCACTTCCAGGATCAGAGGCTGGTCCCATGACTCTCTGTCCAGTGGACTCTCATCTCTGTGCTTGTTGCTATTCCTGTCTCTGAGCATTTCTCCAGAGAGGAATTCTCAACCCACCACCCTGGCTGTGGGCCACCAATTTTCGCCTTCCCTGCAAGAGGGTCAGCATCACCTCCTTGGAGATGAAAGAGAGGCTCCCTGCTCACCTACTAGACTAGAGACTTTTCTTACACTGATTTGATCTTTTTCTAGTCCTATGCCCTTGGAATTTCTGTAAATCTGACTTTGAGCTGTATTTCATGTAAAAAATATATATAAATTTTATCTTTTACTCTCCTTATACATATGTTTGTTGTGTTGTTGTTTTTTTTTTCATTTCACTTCAGTTCAGTTCAACACTTTGGGATCCCATTTGGGATTTGTTTTGTTTGTTTTCTTGGAGGAAGTGATGGAAGCAATTAACCATTCCCTTCTCCACCCCATTTATGGAAGAGGAAACTGTGACAAACAGGGTTAAATGACTTGCCCAGGGTCACAGAGCTACTATTGTCTGAGGCTAGATTTGAATTCAGGAAAATAAGACTTCTCATTTCCAGGCCAATTATTTTAGCCATTTTCCCACATCTAGTTATACCCTTACACATATCAGAAATAAAATGAATTTGAAAGCGATGAAAAAATTACTTGGCAAGTATTGCCAATGCCCTGTGAGCAACTTCTGCCCCAGATTATTCATACCCCATATTGGGAATATCTGATATATAGATAGATATAGATATAGATATAGATGTATGTATATATGCTGTTTATATATGGCTAACATATATTATGGTTATGGGGTTATGGGGATGGATATTTTTTTCTTTCTGGAGGGCAGGGCAATTGGGGTTACGTGATTTGCCCAAGGTCACAAGGTTAGTAAGCATTAAGGGTCTGATGCCAGATTTGAACTCAGGTCCTCCTTACTGCAAGTGTTCAATTCACTGTGCCACCTACTCCCGCCCCACCCCTGCCAATGGCTTTTTAAGGGTAGTGTCCGTCTGTTCCAGACACAGTGAAAATCTGGGGAGAATGTTCTAGTATAAATTTCAGTATAAATGAAATACTGACTCATCATCATTCATTTGGTTTGAGGATCTATTTTCACTTTTCACTCATCTCTATAATGAATCTCTAGTCTTGGAAGGA
The DNA here is from genome assembly GCA_028646515.1 of Pseudochirops corinnae. NCBI lineage: Eukaryota > Metazoa > Chordata > Mammalia > Diprotodontia > Pseudocheiridae > Pseudochirops > Pseudochirops corinnae. The sequence goes on from CM053585.1 coordinate 530,470,039, forward strand.
AGACAAAGTAGGGATGTGATATCATTCCTGCTACAATGCTTCCTCATTTCAACTCATTTGGGTCCCAGCAGCTATGCAATGAGTGACATCTTCTAAATGGAGGGACACAAACCAAGCCTTTTTAGGTGAGCAGAATCAAGGGTGTGGCTGGCAGGGGCTCCTTGGAAACACGAAGTTGGCTGATGAGCATGCTGCTGCTGCTGCTGCTGCTGCTACTGACTGTTAGGAAGTAGATACTACTTGAGAATTATTAGCTACTCATGGCAAAAGGAGAGAAGAGACTGGGAAATTTTGCCTTCTGTCTGCACTACTAAATCCTTCTAAATTCCATTAGAAATTGAAATAACTCACCAAAACATGGGATATATCAGCACCATTGGACAAAAGCTGGGGAAGTGAATCCAGGCTCTCTAGATACATTTCATTGAAGTCTTTAGCTTCTGGGGATCATAGAGGTTGGAGGACTTTCTCAGGGTCACAGAGGCAGAAGCTAGCTCTCTTCTTCAGGATTCCAGGTCCAACACTCCAACTTTACCCAATATTGTCTCTCCTTCCAAATGCAGTGGACAGGAGCTTGACCTCAGTCAGGAAGACCAACATTCAAATGAATTC
>CM053585.1:530482485-530494985 GCA_028646515.1 Pseudochirops corinnae
TAATAAACCATGTTATCATCACAGCATTCAATATCCAAGGAGAGATCTTTTCTTCATCTTGACTTGGGGTGGTTTCTCAAATTCCCTGGATCCCCTTCCACGGTCCCAGCTCCTACCTGAATCCACCAAACAGTCACCTGGATTCAGAGGTAGACAGCTCCCAGGTTCTTGTCCAGTCCTCTGGGCAGTTCCTGCTACACACTGAAGTTCACAGGGTCCAGCACATCTCAAAACCTTCACAACTTCTGTTCCCAGGAACTCAAGGATCAACCAAACCACAAACAAACAAAGTCTTAACATCTTGGTCATGCTTCTTCAGTCCTTCGGCAGTTTGGCTGGCCCTGGGACCCAGAAGAAATCTCAGCCTTCCAAGCAGCAGCAACAACTTCAGCCTTCCAGGCAGCCCTTCCAGCAGCAACTTCAGCCTTCACCAGATTCTGTTCTCAAGAAAACTCTAACTCAGTTCTCAGTCCAGCAGTAGCAGCCCAGTTTGCAGATGCTGCCAAGAGAATCTCTCTCTCTCTCTCTCTCTCTCTCTCTCTCTCTCTCTCTCTGTGCTGGCTTTAGTCTCCATGATTCTTCCACCAGGATCTTGTCAGGAAAAAATTCTGACTTTTTCTCTCTCTGGGGCTTTTCTTACACACACACACACACACACACACACACACACACACACACACAGACACAGACACACACACACACACACACACACAGAGGCTTCCTGTTTCAGCCAACCCTTCCTGATATGTCATCAACAGGAGACAGTGTTCACACCTTCTGTTTCTTTCAATGAGGTTTGATTAGTTACTAAGGGCTAAGTACCTGCTTACTTGACATAACAAAAGGGGATCTTCAAATTTAAATTAATTCCCATTATATTACATTAAATTTAATTTAAAAAAATAAGGTACTTTAGAAGTTATTATCCCCAATGCCCTCATTCTATAGATGATGGAGATGAGTACTTAGAGGTCAAGTAATTTGGCCAAGGTCACACAACTGGAGAGGATTTAGATTGTGGACCTTTACCACAGTCCTGTGAAGTAAATGACATGTATAGTCCTTAGTTCCATTTTACAGATGAATGAACCAAAGCTTGGAAAGATTAAGTGGTAACATCACCAAGAAGTTTGAAAGTTTGGATTGAACTCAGGTACCTAATGATGCCAGGTCCAATATGCTATCTACCTCACCATTCATTCACTTATTGTCTTCTGTGAAATAAACATACCTTAGAAAAAACCCATATAGAACCCGTATATACATCTTAGATTCTCAATCTGGCATATGCAGACCCTTGGGAAGTATGAAAATCTTGTCAAAGAGCATGGGGAATATTTAGCAATTGATAACATGATCTCTTTGAAATTAATTAATTAATTTCTGCTGTGCATAAGGGTGCACCTAGGTGGCACATTGGATAGAAGTCCTGCCCTGGAGCCAGGAAAAACTCATTTTCCTGAGTTCAAATCCAGCCACAGACACTTAGTAGCTTGGGAAACTGTCCCTTTACCTTATTAACCTCATGTGTAAAATGAGCTGGAGAAGGAAATGGAAAACTACTTAAGTTTTCAAGAAAACCCAAAATGGGGTGACAAAGAGTCAGACATGAATGAAATGAATGAGTAATAATAAAAATATGCAAAAGCATAGTAAATGCTAAAATGTATTTCATTTTATATTAAATAGTATGTGAAGGAAGGTTTACTGCAATTCAAGGGGTAAAGAACTGGAAAATGTTGAAATCTATGAACATCATACGGCTGTGATAAATTCTAGGAAGAAAATGATACATAAGAGTATGAGAACCAGAATACTCATGTGGTTTTAAAAAATTTTATTGCTAAAACAAGATTAATTAATTATGAAAATTGGTGGACTGCATCAGTTGAGGATAAGAGAGTATGAAACATTTGGAAATGATCCCCCTCAGCTTGCAGTGTGGAAAGCAAGTCTCCAGTTATGAGCAGGGAGCTTCTCCTTCATCATGAAGGAGGCAATACTCATCCTCTTCCAGGGAAGGCTGGAAATTGAAGACCCCACAGCTAGGGTGGTGGGTTGAGAATTCCTCCCTGGAGGAATGTTCAGATAGAGGAATAGCAGCAAGCACAAAGATGAGAGTCCGCTGGACAGAGAATCATGGGACCAACCTTTGTGCCTGGAAGTGGGGGGCCAGGGGAAAAGAAGGGTGTGATGGACTCTGTGAAAGGAATTGAGTGGAATCCATAAGTGAGGGAGCATTGGAGAACATTGTAAAAGGCAATAGTGCCAGAAGAACATTCCAGGTACACACCAACCCCGGGCACAGGGATTTTCACTCAATGGCTCAATGATCCAGGATAAGTTTGTAGATAGTAATCTACTTCCTTCTTGACACAGCAGAGCAGGAACAAAGAGTTACCAGGGTCCTTATTCCTAACCCTCCTTTCCTCAAGTGTGGAGTATAGATCCCCAGCATCCACTGAGGTAGCTGAGTCACATCCACCTCCCAGTACTGTCTACCTGAGCTGAAAGCCTGCTCAGCAAAGACATAATGGCCAACAGCATCCTCAGAGTGCTTGGTCTCCACCTGCCAGTCTTCTCCAGCCTTCACACTCTTCAGATCCTCAGAAATAATCACACAGGGACTGGCTGCTGTGTGACCATCGTGATATCTGCTGTGAATTTTCTGAGCATCTGGATCATGCCAGGGATGGGGTATTCTCTCAGCTCTGGGCTTATAGCCTTGGTCCCTTGCGACAGCACTGACCCACTCCTTCCCAGCAACTGCTTGACCTCCCATAGCAGATCCACATTGGGTTGGTGGTCTGCTTCCTGCAGCTCTAGCATGAGGCCCTGCAGGGTGTGCACGTGCTGGGACAGTCTGTCCTGCTCAGCCCTTTCCTCTTGCTTCATCTTCTGCAGACATCTGGATTTCTCCTCCTTCAGGAATTGGTGCAACTTTCTATATTCTCCTGTGACCATCCAGTGCCAGTCAACAGCAGGTCTCTTCTCCCCAGCAAGAAGTTTCCCAGCTTCCCCCAATTGCTCCCCCAAGAAACTCTGAAGGTTCTGTAGCTTTTCTCTGCATTGGTGAGCAGCCTCTTCTACAGGAGAGAGCTCGTGAGCCCCATGCTCTGGGCTTTGGGAACATCTCACACAGAGTGGTGTCTGGTCATCTTCACAAAAGAGTTTGAACATCAATTTGTGCTGGCACACTGGCTCTGTCCTTCAGCACTCTGCAAGTTCTGGGAGCAGAGCTGTTTGACCAGATCAGTCAGCTCTGCTAGGTGCTTGTTGACTCCTGGGATTTCTCTGACCTGGGGCACTAGCCTGCATTCAGGACAAGAGGAAGGTGTAGCTCCAAGTCTCCAGCTCCAGGACAGACATCCTCTGCAAAAGCTGTGCCCACAACTGATGGTGACTGGCTCAGAGAAGTAGCTCCTACAACTTCCACAGGTGGTTTTCCTCTGCAGCCATTTTCCTAGCAGCAGCCATTCTTTTCTCTCCAGTTGCTTCTTTTCTTCAGCAGCTGAGATGAACAGACTTCACTCCACTCAAGGCAGTGCTTCTGAGGGTCAGGATGCTCTCATTTTATAGGAGGCAGCCCTGCCTCTTCAGGGGCTCCCAGAGAAGGTGTGAACTCCTCTAGGCTGGAATCTTATGGCTCAAGGTGTTAACCCTGACTGTGTGTGGCAGCTCCCCCCACCCCAGGCCCCCAGAATTCTCACCTCTTCAGGAGTCCTTTGGATGGACAGGACTCACCCAGCTGAGAGCTCCTGTGTCCATGAGGAGGGATGCTATGAAAACATGGAGGTTTACCTCAATAGATTTTCTTTTTTCTTTTAACAGTGAAAATTGTTTTTTACTGAGTATGCACACAGATACACATGCATGCTAAAAACTTAAAATAATTAAAATAAAATACAAAAGGAAAAATGCTAGTTTAACTTTTATTTTAAAATTTTTATTAATGTAATTACTAATTTTAATTCACATTGTTATGGATGCTTTCTTTTATTAAATAAATTGATGTAAATTTTTAGTTACATCAATTTTTTTTGAAAAAAAGGAAAAATGTACTTTTACATAGTAGTCTGTTGCAGTAATGAATAATATTACGATTAACTTCACCAATTTTAAATGACTTTGTCCGTAATGGTTTTACTTGTGATTTCACATTCAATAGATAGTATAGCCAAGTTTCAGTCAAAATATATCAGAGAACACTATGAAGATCACCACTAAAAGAGTTTCTACAAATATTTTTGGACACATAGTTCCTTTTCTTTTCTTTTTTTGAAATCTCTTTGGGATACAGACCTTGTAGTGGTACTGTTTGGCCAAAGGGCACAGTTTTATAGCCTTTTGGGCATAGATCCAAATTGCTCTACAGAGTGGTTGAATCAATATACAACTTCACCAATAGTGCTTTAGTGTTGTAATTTTCCCACACCCTTCCTACATTGATAATTTTCCTTTTCTGTCATATTAGCCAATCCGACAGGCATGAGGAGGTAGCTCAGAGTGGTTTTAATTTGCATTTCACACTAAATCAATTGTGATTTAGAGCATTTTTTCATAAGACAATAAATAGGTTTGATTACTCTATCTGAAATCTGCCTTTTCACATACTTTTACCATTTATCAATTGAGGAATTACTCTTATTTCTATAAATATGACTCTGTTTTCTATATATTTGTGAAATGAAGTCTTTATCAAATAAATTTTTTTTCACACTAATGATTACCAGCTATGTATTTCCCTCCATCCTGTTTATCCTACTCTCTCTTTACTTTTTTGTGAGGCAATTGGGATTAAGTGACTTGCCCAGGGTGACACTTCCAGTAAGTGTCTCTCTACTTTTACCTTGTCCATTTTCCAAAGTGTTTTGCTTCTAATTTTTATCTTTCTCAAACTGCCCTGCATTATATTAACTCTACCCTTCTCTTATCCCCTTCTCTTCCTACTTCCCTGAAAAGTAAGAAAGATTTCTACACCCAACTGAGTGAGTATATTATTTCCTCTTTGAGCCAAGTCTGATGAGAGTAAGGTCAGATGAAAGCTATTTCACATTTTCTTTTTTTTTTCTTCATTCTTTTGATTTTGCTTGATTGTTACTTGATGTCTCATATAGTCATTAATTTCCACTTGCCCAATTCTAACTTTTAAGACTTCTTTTCTTCAATGAGCTTTTGTATTTCCTTTTCCATTTGGCCAATTATACTTTTTAAGGAATTTTTTTCTTCAATGGATTTTTGTATATCTTGTTCCATTTGGCCAATTCTGCTTTTCAAGGCATTCTTCTCTTATTGGATTTTTGAGCCTCTTTTACCACTTGGTTTATTTTGTTTTTTAAGGTGTTATTTTCTTCAGTGCTTATTTTTTGTGTCTCCTTTACCAAGTTGTTGACTCCTTTTTCATTATTTTCTTGTATCACTCTCATTTTTCTTCCCAATTTTTCCTCTACCTCTTTGATTGATTTTTAAAATCCTTTTTGGGCTCTTCAATGACCTGAGACCAATTCATATTTTTCTTTATGACTTTGGATACAAGAATTTTAACTTTTTTGTCTTCTTCTAAGTGTGTGTTTAGATCCTCCTTGTCACCACAGTAACTTTCTATCTTCAGATCTTTTTATATTGTTTGCTAATTTTCCAGCCTATTGGGTTATTTTAACTCTACAGTAAAGTGGGACTCTGTTTCCCAAGTGTAGGGAACATTATCCCAAGCTTCATATTGTTTTTGTGCAGCTGTTTTCTGAAAGACAATCATGATCCACTCTTCTGAGGACTGCTGCTGTGAATAACTTTAAGGTTCTAATCACATAATATAGTGAACTCTCCATTTATTCTGCAATAAACTAAAGCAAAACATTCACAACAATACAACATAACGTATTACTAAGGTGGCCACATAGTCTTAAACAAAGGATAAGTAAATCACAATCTCATCAAATAGTTTTGAGTACCAAAGTGAAATCTCCTTTCATTCTAAAGTAGAGAATGACTTCCAATCATCCTTAAGTCAATCATCTTTAAGGGGTAGTGGAAAGTAGAAAGGTCATCTACCCCTAGGTCATGAATAAGTTACAGTCTCATGCTTAAGTAAAGGTCCTTTCATCTTAACTCAAAGCTGACTTCCAAACTCCATGGCTTCTCTTCCACCTCCCAGCTCTTGCCTGGATTCATAGAGAGTTCTCCAATCACAGTTCATGGTGACTAGCCTACTCCAAGTCCAAGCCTTGCCCTTCACAGTTTCTCTTTCTGGGAAGATAAAGCTTACCAGAGCCACAATAGCATTTACACACATTAAGCTTAGCAGAGTTATAACAGTATTCACACACATTGCTGGCACTGTCATCTCAATTCACTTTCTGTCTCACAAAGTAATACAAACCAACAGACAAAGCTTCTGTCTGAGAAATCAAATAAAAATCAGCAGTAAAGTCCCAGGACTTCTCTAAACAGCAGTAAAAATCCTCTTTCAGGATTGCTGTAAATAGTGGTAAAGACTTCTTTCAGGACTTCTGTAAACAGCAGTGTGTGAGAGAGATGAAAACTTTTCAAACTATACCCTAACATAGAGACAGTGATTTAAACTCAAGTTGGGCTTCAGCTGCAACTAGGCCCAAGTTTCATTTTTTCAAACTTACCCCTCCCCTGCTTTCACCCACTACCAAATAAGGTATCAAATGCTTTCACCAGTTTTCTTTGGTTGAAGATGGTTTCCTTGCTCCTCGTGTCTGGTAGATTCCCAAGCTAGATTGTGAGGCCCAGCTCTCAACCAATGAGGGCAAGGCCAGTGGGAGGGGTTGCTTGTGTTAGGCTGTGTACCCACGTTTTTTGATTTCTGTAAACTGGCTTTCCTCCATGGGTTTGTCCTGGTGAAGGTGTTGCTCCCTTTCTTGCAAGAATTGAATAAATCCTTTTTGTTCCTACCTAGGCAAACCTCTGAGTTTTTAATTACATTTTTAGATAGGGTTTTTCCATTCCACATGGTTTTTGGGGACTGCTCTGGGACCAGCCCACTTGTGAGAAGTTTTCCCCCCACTTTTGTTCTGAGGCAGGCCTGGAGTCAAGAGGACTCATCTCCTTAAATTCAAATCTAGCCTCAGGCACTTACTACCTGTGTGAGCCTGGGCAGGTCACTTTACCTGTTTACCTCAGTTTCCTCATCTGTAAAATGAGCTTGAGAAGGAAATGGCAAAACACTACATTATCTCTGCCAAGAAAATGCCAATTGGAGTCACAGAGTCAGATATGAATGAAATGAATGAACAACAACAAAAAGAAGCCCCAAAGCAATAAATATTAGCATTTATTTCATTTTATGAAATAGCAAAAGGGAAGGTTTACTGTAATTCAAGTGGTGCAGGACTGGAAAAGGTTGAAATTGATGGGTCTTACAGAACATTTTAAGAAGAAAATGGAACAAAAGAGTATGGAAACCATAGCTATAGTGAGATTTTTTTTTAACTGATGAAACAGTATTAATTTATTATGAAAATTCCCAAGCAGACAGAATTCAGTGAGAGTAAAAGCATACAAAACATTTGAGAATAGTCCCCTTCAGGTTGCAGTGTGGAAAGCAAGTCTTCAGTTGGTGAGTAGAGAACTTCTCCTTTGTCATAAACTAGGTGATGCTCATCCTCCTGCAGGGAAGACTGGAAATTGGAGACCCACAGCCAGGGAGGTGGGTTGAGGATTCCTCCCTGGAGAAATGCTCAGAGACAGGAATAGCAGTAACCACAAAGATGAGAGTCCACTGGGCAGAGAGTCATGGGACCAGCCTCTATTCCTGGAAGTGGGGGGCCAGGGAAAAAGATGGGTGTGATGGGCTCTGTGATGAGACTGGAGTAGAACCTGTAAATGAGAGAGCGCTGGAGGACATTGTAAAAGGCGAGAGTTTCAGAAAAACATTCCAGGTACACACCAACCCTAGGCACAGGGCTTTTCACTCGATGGTTCAGTGATCCAGGATAGGTTTGTAGATAGTAATCTTCTTCCTTCTTGACACAGCAAAGCAGGAACACAGAAGCACAGGCATCCTCATTCTTCACCCTTTTGTTCCTCATACAGGAGGTATGGATCCCCAGTATCCACTGAGGTAGCTGAGTCACATCCACCTCCCAGTACTGTGTACCTGAGCTGAAGGCCTGTTCAGCAAAGACATAATGGCCAACAGCATCCTCAGGGTGCTTGGTCTCCACCTGCCAGCCTTCTCCAGCCTTCACACTCTTCAGATCCTCAGAAATAATCACACAGGGACTGGCTGCTGTGGGATCCATGGTGATGTCTGCTGTGAATTTTCTGAGCATCTCGATCATGCCTGGAATGGGATACTCTCTCAGCTCTGGGTTGATAGCCTTGACCCTTTGGGACAGCACTGACCCACTCCTTCCCAGCAACTGCTTGACCTCCCTTAGCAGATCCACACTGGGTTGGTGGCCTGCTTCCTGCAGCTCTAGCATGAGGCCCTTCAGGGTGTGCATATGCTGGGACAGTCTGTCCTGTTCTGCCCTTTCCTCTTGCTTTATCCTTTCAAGACATCTGAATTCTTCCTCCATCAGGAATTGATGCAGCTTGTTATATTCTCTTGTGATCATCCAGTTCCAGTCAACAGCAGGTGTCTCCTCCCCAGCAAGAAGTTTCTCAGCTTCCTCCAAATGCTTCCCCAAGTGTCTCTGAAGGTGCCTAAGCTTCTTTCTGCATTGGTGAGCAGCCTCTTCTACAGGAGAGAGCTTGTGAGCCCCATGCTCTGGGCTTTGGGAACATCTCACACAGAGTGGTGTCTGGTCCTCTTCACAAAAGAGCTTGAACATCAACTTGTGCCTGGCACACTGGCTCTGTCCTTCAGCACTTTGCAAGTTCTGGGAGCAGAGCTGTTTGACCAGCTCAGTCAGCTCTGTTAGGTGCCTATTGACTTCTGGGATTTCTCTGACCTGCGCCACTTGCCTGCATTCAGGACAAGAGAAAGGTGTAGCTCCAAGTCTCCAGCTCCAAGACAGACATCCTCTGCAAAAGCTGTGTCCACAACTGATGGTGACTGGCTCAGAGAAGTAGCTCCTACAGATGCCACAGGTGGTTTCCTTCTGTAATCCCTGCAGCTTTTCCTTAGCAGCAGCCATTCTTCTCTCTCCAGTTGCTTCTTTTCTTCAGCAGCTGAGATGAAGAGACTTTAGCTCCACTCAAGGTAGTGCTTCTGAGGGTCAGGATGGTCTCCTTTTATAGGAGGCAGCCCTGCCCCTTCAGGGCCTCCAGAGAAGGTGTGAACTCCTCTTGCCTGGAATCCTGAAGTTCAAGGTGTTAACCTTGCTGGGTGCAACAGCCCTGAGGCCCCCAGAGTTCACACCTCTGCTAGAATCCTTTGGATGGACAGGTTTCATCTTGCTGAGAGCTCCTGTAATCTATATCTGATTGATTGCTGTCTCAGAGAGGGTCAGGAAAGAGAGGGATAGAATCTGAAACATTTTGAAGAGGCTGATAAACTTCTTGCTGGGGAGGGGCACCTGCTGTTGACTGGCACTGGATGGTCACAGGAGAACATAACAAGGTGCACCAGTTCCTGATGGAGGAAGGATCCTGATGCCTGGAGAGGATGAAACAAAAGAAAAGGGCAGAGCAGAACAGACTGTCCCAGAATGTGTACACCCTCCAGGAACTCATACTACAGCTGCATGGAGTAGGCCAACAGCCTAATGTGGATCTGCCATGGGAAGTCAAGCAGTTACTGGGAAGGAATGGGTCAGTGCTGTCCCAAAGGACCAAGGCTATCAGCCTAGTGCTGAGAGAATACCCCATCCCAGGCATGATTAAGACGCTCAGTTGGTTCAGAGTAGACATCAAAATGGGTCCTTCATCAGCCAATTCTGGTATTATTGTTTCTGAGGATCTGAAGAGTGTGAAGGCTGGAGAAGGCTGGCAGGTGGAGACCACGCACCCTGAGGATGCTGTTGGCCATTATTTCTTTGCTGAGCAGGCTTTCAGCTCAGCCAGACAGTACTGGGAGGTGGATGTGACTCAGCTACGTCAGTGGATACTGGGGATCCATACCCCACGTTTGAGGAGGAAAAGAGAGAGGAATGAGGACACCTGTGCTTCTGTGTTCCTACTTTGTTGTGTCAAGAAGGAAGTAGATTACCACCTACAAACCTATCCTGGATCACTCAACCATATGTGCCCAGGGTTGGCGTGTTTCTGGAATGATCTTCTGGTACTCTCATATCTTACAATGTTCTCCTGGGCTCCCTCATTTATGGATTCCAGTCTATTCCTTTCACTGAATCTGTCACACCCTTCTTTTCTCCTGGCCTCTCACTTCCTGGAACCAAGATTGGTCCCAGGACTCTCTGTCCAGTGGACTCTCATCTCTGTGCTTGCTGCTTTTCCTGTCTCTGAGCATTTCTCCAGGGAGGAATTCTCAACCCACCACCCTGACTGTGGGCCTTCAATTTCTTGCCTTCCCTTGAGGAGGCTGAGCATCCGTTACTTCATGATAAAGAAGAGATTCCCTACTCTCCAGCTGGAGGCTTGCCTTCTATACTGCAAGTTGAGGGGGAGTATTTCCAATTTTTAAAATTCTCTTGTACTCTGTTCACATATTTATAGAATGAATTAATTTATTCTACTTTAAAAACACACACACACACAGCACAGCGGTCCTGTACTCCTGTTTGGTTTTTCCTAGAATTCATCACAGTTCTGTGAGGTCCCTAGATTTCAACCTTTTCTGGTCCTTTACCCTTTGAATTGCAGTAAATTTTCATTTTTGCCCTATTTAGTATAGAATAAAATAAATTCTGGCATTTACTGTGCTTGTGCAGAGTTCTGTTGTTGTTCATTCATGTCTGACACTTTGTGATCCCATTTGAGGTTTTCTTGCCAAAGAAATTGGTTTGTCATTTACTTCTCAAGCTCATTTTACAGATGAGGAAACTGAGGCAAACAGGGTAAAGAGACTTTCCCAGGCTCACACCACTCCTAAATGTCCAAGGGAAGATTTAAACTCAGGAAGATGTGTACTCCTCACTCCAGGGCAGCCATCCTATCCAAAGTGCTACCTGGCTACTCGCTTACGCACACCAGAAATTAATTATTTAGTTAATTTCAAAGGGATCATTAAATGGTCAGATAATCTCCTCTACCTTTGATAATCTTCTCATATTTCTTGGTGGGGAGAGGCAAGGGGATTGCAGATCCCTGATTGGGCAGCCTTGGTGTATATATGCGCTGTATATACTTGGAGTGCCTAAATGGGGAAGGGGTTGGCCATATGAGGGCACTTAACTCTTGAGGTTGTTGTCTTAGGAAAATCATTTTCATCTCACTGCCTCAGAAAACTCTTAGAGACACTAAGTCTTAGATGAGATGCCCATTGCTATTGGTAGAGAAACCTGAAAAATTCCTTGCTTTGAGTCACCTGCATCATAATCCTGGTTAGCATTTGCATGATGCTTTGAAGGTTTGGGAAGTGCATTTTAGTTGTTATCTCCTTGGATCCTGACCACACCCCAGTGAGGTATGTGTTATTCCAAATCACATTTCACAGAGGAGGCTGAGACTGAGAGATATTAATTGAATTTGTCCTAATGATGAGGTGCAGGCTCTGGGAGCCCCCTTGAGCTCTCCTTGAATTTTTGAGGTACAGGCTCCAGGAAACCCCTTGAAGTCTGATTAAATCTTCCTACTTGATGAGGCATTTGCAGAGGCCATCAGTTTTTCCTTGTGTCTGGGCCCAAACCTCTGTTACTAGCCTAGCTCTTAGTAGACTCACCTAGACTTTCTCTGTGTCAGATGATTCTGGCCTGCTTGCCCAATGCAAGCCTTACAGATACCTAGGCTCCTTAAGAGTCTACCCAATATGGTGAACTTTTAATGAACTTTTAATAAACTTTACTTTTCTTTGGCTGGAGAAGACTTGAGTGAAATTCTTTCGGCAGGACCCAGTGTGTTGGTATTTTGGGGTCTTGAGCAACCCTAACCCTCTTCGTGGGTAACCTCTTCACTAGGTCACCCAGAGAGCAAGTGTTTGGGGCACTATTACACTCAGAGCTCCCTGACTTCAAAGCCAACACTCCATTCACAGCAGCTGATTATTTTTTTTATATTCAGCTTCAGTATAACTTCTGGTTGGACTAGATACCCTCTGAGGTCACTGCCAGGTTGTAATGATGAGGTACAGGCTCTGGGACCCCCCCTTTGAGTTCTCCTTGAATCTTTGAGGTACAGGCTCTGGGAAACCCCTTGAAGTCTGATTGAATTTTCCCACTTGATGAGGCATTTGCAAAGGCCATAAGTATTTCACTGTGGCTAGGCCCAAATCTCTGTTACTAGCCTGGCCCTCCATTGTCCATCTGCTTCTCACCCTTGAGCCTATCAAAATTTCAATCCATTCTTGCATTGATCTCATTGACTCCTCCTGAAGACCCTCCCCAAACTCCTCCTCTAGACTACCCCTAGATTCCTCTGTATATAAGAATCTCATCTCCTTTCCATGTGGTATGAGAGCGCCACAGAAG
>CM053585.1:530495085-530511665 GCA_028646515.1 Pseudochirops corinnae
TCTCTTTGGGTAAACCTCTTCAGTAGTTTTGAACCTCTGAGTATTGTCTAAGCCTCCTTCCACTTTGAGATGCATTGAAAGAAGATTGTCAGTTGGTAAAGGAATCATTTTTCTTATTTTCACCTCTTTCTAAGATAGATTCATTTCACAGAAGACAATAAGTGAATGAATGGTGAGGTAGCTAGCATTTTGGACTTGACATCATGAGTGACCTGGATTCAGTTAGTTTCTCACATATTTTGTTGTCATGTGCAGTTAATTTCCACAAGTCTTAGTTTCCTCATCTGTAAAATGGAGCTAAAACCTATGCATGCCATTAACTTCATAAAGGTCCAAGAATTTAATGTATATAATGTACTTGGCAAATATTGCTACACTGAAGTATGAAATCATCCCTTAACATTTCCCATAAGTCATTTAGTTAATAAATGAAATACAAAGGAAAATCACAAAATTGTAATTTAATCAGAGGGAAATTTCCAGCCAGACCTTTCTAATCTGAATCTTGTAAGCCTTCCAAAGGTCTTAACAGAAGGCATTTTCTTTGCCATATTCTTTCCAGTTGGCAGTTGTGAAAGTGGGCACATCATAGCTGAGGACAGGAGGAAGGGGGGAACACACAGTATTTTAGTTCCAAGACCTTCTGGTCCCACCAGATTGCAAATAATTTAGCAGTTTACAAATCACATCTTCCCAGAATAATTCATTTCCACCCTCTCTATCTACTGAAGGTAGTAGGAGAGCAACTGTTTCATACCACAGAATTCCTCAGCAATCAACTAGTCATCCCTAGGGATCTTTCTGTCACTGGAATACTTTGGAACTCAAAAGGCCAAGTGGGAAACATCTCAGCTTCCTCCTCTAGCCTTTCTCCGACTGTATTCTTAAACCAGTTTGGTTAAGTACCTTCATTTTGTACTTTTGTTTTATACTTTAGTTTAATTTTCTGTCTATCAAATCTGTCTGTCATCTATCATTCTATTTTGTTTGTCTTTCTATCTACCTGTCTTTCTGAATTCAAATCTTGTCTCAGATACTAGTTTTGTGACCTTGGGCAAGTCACTTAACTTCTATTTATCTCAACTCCTTCCTCTGTAAAATGGGAATAATGATAATCCCTATCTCATTGGATCGTTGTGATAATCAAATGAGATTCACATATGGGAAGTGCTTGACAAAGCCATGATGATAATGACGATGATGATGATGATGATGGTGATGGTGATGATGATAAGATTTGCCCAAGGTTACACAATGAAGTATTTATTAAGCATCAATCATATTCCAGGATATCAGGAGACAAATAGAATAAATCAAAGAATCCCTCTTCCAAAGCACCTTACATTCTAATGAAGGAGACAACAAGGATGCAGGCAGTAAGCATCAGATGTAGGATTTGAATTCAGATCCTTTCATTCCAAATCCAATGTTCTCTCCATTTAATCAAGCTTGATTAGAATTGATTTGCTATAAGAGAATTTCTGCTCTACCCAACCCACATACAGCCACACACAGACATTTGTAAAATTATTTTCATGAATATTCCATTTTCAGACAACCAACAATAGGACCACAGCAAGAGGTTTTATAAGTCAATTCTGCAGGCCTCTTGGAGGGAAATGATGGTCCAAAAGAGAATGTGGGAGCAGGGTTCAGAGGCAACACAAGTGGAGGGTTAGAAATGATTACATTTCAATGTCAAATTATTCATATAATGGGTGAGAACAGATCTTTATTCTTTCCCAAGAGCTGCCAGATAGCTTGTTGTAAAGGCCTCCAATGAAGGCTGTTAAAAGCATGTATATTTTTTACATTCCCATAATTGGTTGGGATCCTTACTATGTGAGCCTAGTCCCTGTGAGTTGGATCTGTATTTTCTCTGAAATGCAAGTTATAATGAAGATACCAGGCTGCCGATTTCCATGTCAAGTTTCATTAGTATGACTTGTGACAAGTGGAGATAGATGCCTCAGACTGGTGTGAAGGCGATTACAGGCTAGCTGCCAACAGGAAAATCAGACATCCTCTAAGAATAATTATCATCATAATTCCCATCCACACTCTCTATAGTGACCTGGGAAAAAGGACAATGGTTTTCTGGTTAATAAACATTGATGTTCAATAGCATTTAAATGACACCCCAGAGGCTTTCATCCCTTTTCCAGACATGGTCCCTAATCCTGTAGGCTATGAAATAAGGAAGATTTATCTCCTATGGAGCAAATGAATGGCCTCCCTTTTGCCTGCTCTCTTCTCTATCCTGATTCGAAGAGCTTTACTACCCATATTTATGACATAGGAGCATTGTTCTCTCGGAATTATGGAGGCAACCAGTAGTGAGATTTCAGGGAAGAGCCTCCAGGAAGATGATGGGTCCCAACATCACTTCATAAGAAGATGAACTAGAGCAGTGGTTCTCAACCTTCCTAATGCTGTGACCCTTTAATACTCGTGTGTGGGCATATCTGCATGTGGGCGGACCTGCCTGGAGATGAATAAAGGAGCCGTGTCTCAGTTCCTAAGACCATAAGAAATATGTGTTTTCTGATGGTCTTAGGCGACCCCTGTGAAAAGGTTGTTCAACCCCCAAAGGGGTCGTGACCCACAGGTTGAGAACCACTGAACTAGAGGAACCAGGGATAGTCCCCCAGGGAAGAGTTAGAAGAACATGATTACTGTCTAAAAGTATTTGAAAACCTATCACATAGAAGAGCTTTTAGAGCTGTTCCTCTTGGCTCCAAAAGGACAGAACAAGGAGTCATGAGTGGTAGACGTGAAAAAAGAAGAGTAATCAAAGAGGTTTGGAACATGAGATTTTGCCATTAGTTTTAATTTACATCACTACCTTTAAGTTTTTGTTGTATCACTTCTCAAATGGAGTCAATAATAAAAATTCTTAGCATCCATTAAGATGCTAGTTACAAAAGTTCTTTTAGGAGCAGCTAGGTTGCACAGTGAATAGAGCACTGGCCCTGGAGTCAGGAGGACCTGGATTCAAATCCAGCCTCAGCCACTTAACACTTATAAGCTGTGTAACCTTGGCCAAGTCACTTAACCCCAATTGCCCTGCTTTCCCTCCTTCAAAAAGACAAAAAAAAATCCTTTTAAACAATTTGAAAAGTGTACACAGCATTTACACACAAGATAATTTTTTAAAATCTATTTCATTTTTAATTTATGTAATAAAACAAGCATTTCTATAACATAGTAAAATAAAAAGTTGATTGCACTTGAAACTACAAATCTACTATACATAACTTACTATTCCTTTCAAATATACATTAAGATTATTATGCAAATTCCTTTTTCCCCTTTCTTTCTTTCCTTCCTCCCCACCCCACCCTAGAGATGGCTACCATTTGTAATGGTAATGGAAATTTGAAGATCTTCCCTGCCCCTTGTAATGTCAAGCAAATAAATACTTAGAGCCTTGTTTCAAGTAGAGCCTTGCCCTTGATTATATCAAGGCTTTGTTAAGAAACAGAACTTGTGAATCCCACAGTGGGAGGAACTTGCTGATGCAACAGGAAGGGGTGGAACAGGGAGGAGCTAATGATCAGAATAAAAAGCTGAGCACAAGCTGAGAGGGACAGCCAGAACTGCTGGGAGCTAGCATTGTGGAGGCTGAGTAGCTACTGTGAGTGAGAGAGAGGCACTCTTGCTTAAGGGAGTCTATTTTGTTTTGAAGGCCTGACGGAGGGAAGGTTTGGAAAGGCTTGGGAATGTTGGTGTTTGCTGCATTAGTTATGTGCACCAACTTTGTGGCTACTGTAATGAATTTGGCTTTCTGATTTTGGGATTCAGTGGTCTGGTTTTTGAATAAATGCTTTGGTTCTGTCCTCCACATGGAGAGCCTGTTACATTTTGTGATTCACAACTACATCAGCATATTCATAGCTGCCATGGGTGCTATGAATATCACATTGATGTTACACCATTAGACACAAATCAGTGTGTGTGTGTGTGTGTGTGTGTGTGTGTGTGTGTGTGTGTGTGAAAATATTCTAGACATCTATATATCAGTTCATTCTCTGGATGCATACAGCATTTTTCTTCATGTGTTCTTTAGGGTTAATTTGAGTATTTATAATAGACAAAATAACTTACTCACTCAAAGCTGTTCTTAAAATAATATTGCTGTTACTGTATACGATGTCCTAGTTCTCTTATTCAAATTATTCAAAGTGGCTAAATTGTCCATAACCTTTGACTCAGATATTCTACTGTTAAGCATATATCCCAAAGAGTTCATTGACAAAAAGAAAGTATGTATAATATCTATGTGTTTGTGTCTGTGTATCTGTGTGTATGTATATATACATATATACTATATATACCAACACATACATATATATTATATGTATATATATTTTATATATACATATATATTTTAATGATATATGTGACACAAATATATTATATTTATAATATAATATATCACATTTTATTTACATTTACATAACTACATTTATTAATAAATTATTACATATATTACATAATATTTCAATAATATAGTATGCTATATGATAATATAATGTAATATATTATCATTATACATTAAAATATATTTAGTAACTCTTTTTGTGGGTAGCAAAGCATTGGAAACAAGTTAAATGGCCAACAGTTGGAGAATGGCTAAATAAGTTTTAGTCCATTAATATAATGGAATATTACTATGTTGTAAGAAAGACCAAATGTTGTTTCATATAGAGAAGCATGACAAGGTTTACATGCATTGATGCAAAGTGAAGTAAGTTGAGACAGGAAAACCATATACATAATAACTACCACAATGTAAAGGGATAATATAATGTCAGATATCTTCCAATATATTTATTGGTTTGCCTGAATTATTTTCTTCTTTAAAAAAAGTTAACAAAGGATGATTCTTTGCTAGGGGAGAAATATATAGAGAAAGCTAGGTTTTACACAAACAAAAAATATCAGTAAAAATCTATCTAAAAAAGAGGGCTATAGAGTTTTGTTTTGATTGGAAGGGACTGTATTGTCCCACTATCATATCATAAATGTCATACTTTGTCCCTCACCTCATTCTAGGCAGTCTCTTCTTAGAGCCAGGAGTAGCTGAGAAGTTTAAAATTCAGATAAGCCATTCCAGACAAACACTGGTCATATAGTCTTTTGTCACCACTTCTTGAGGTGGAATAGGGTGTAAGCTCCTTGAGGCCAGAGTCTGACTTATTTTTGCCTTGGTACCCTTCAACACCTTGCATATATTAGGCATGTGGTTAGTGTTTCTAACTTGGTATGGATGTGGGGGGCAAAGAACTAGGATCCATGCCTCTATCCTCCTCCCATAGTAGCTTCTCTCAAACTAGTTCTTTCTTCATCCCCTCGTTGAAATTACTCACCCACTGTAGAACAGCACCAAGGTTCTGATTACATAGTATAGTGAAATCTCTATTTATTCATCAGTAAATTAAGACAAAACATTCACAGAAATCAAAGTACAGCATTCACAATGTTATGACATAACAAATTATCACTAAAATGGCCACATAGTTTTCACCAAAGTGGCCACATAGTTTTAAACAAAGTACAGTCATTTAGTAACTCAATCATTCAGTAAGTCCTTAATTCAATCATCCTTAAGGAGGCTTGTCTCTTTAATGGACACAAAGTACAAAGGTCAAAGTTTTCCACCCTTAGGTCACAGTAAATCATAATTTTTTCAGTCAGAATCAGGTACTCAGGAAGAGATCTTTTCATCTTGACTCAAGGCTGGCTCTCAGCTTGCATGGTTCCTCTTCCATGGTCCCATAGTCACCTGGGTTCAAAGGCAGGTTCCTTGTCCAGCTCCTTGTCCAGTTCTTAGTACAGTTCCTTGTCCAGTTCCCATTCCATATTGAAGCTCACAGTGTCCAGTCCTCCTCAAGTCCTTCACAGTTCCTGTTTCTTGGAAGACAAAGCTTAACAAAGCCACAATAGCATTCATTCACTTTGCTAGCACCATCATCAATTCACTATCTGCCATGAAATCAACAGGGATGGACAAACAAGGTCTGAGAACTCAACACAAATAATCAGTACAGTCCCAGGACCTCCAAATCCCTCCTCCAGGACTTCTGTGAACAGACAACCAGATAATCCTCTTTCAGGGCTTCCAGTAAGGTCCCCAGAGCTTCTGTGCAAAGTATCACAAACAAAGATCAACACAGACAGAACAGACAAGCATAGAGTGCCAGGATACCACAAGTTTTCTCCTTCTCCCCCACAAGAACTCCCTTCTTAATTCTGCTCTCTCCAGCCTGGGCCTCTCTTTATATATGGTAATTAGCTTCTCCCCTTCCTATTGCAGGAGTTCACAAGTTCTAGGATTCACAAGTTGTGGGATTCATAAGTTCTGGATCTTAATACTTGATGCAATCATGAACTGAAACAAGGTGTTAACTACTTCTGTGTTAATTAAATAGCTGAAACAATGTGTTAATCCAATAACTGAAACAAGGTGTTAACTACTTCTTTGTTTGCCATTATATCCATCTAAATAACTTTCCAGTAGCCCTCTCCAGTAGGCAACCATTCCACACTTCCTCCATCAGTGTTCCAATTCTCTCTCTCTCTCTCTTTCTCTCTTCTCTCTGTCTCTCTCTCTCTCTGTCTCTCTGTCTCTCTCCCTCTCCACCCCCCTTTCTCCCACCTCCCTCCCTCCCATATGGATAAATCACATTCACCACATTCTTACCAAATGTATTCTCTAATACACTCTCTTTTTCTCTCTCTACCTAACTCACTCACTCTAACCCCAAACACTGATATCCAAACTACTTCCTCTCCCTTCCCAGACTGTAGACAGCTACTCCTTGGACTAAACATCAGGCCTGAGGCTATTTTTTGCATTATTTAATTATTTTTCACTCAATATTTATTTTCTGTACTTCTCAAATGGAAGAAAATGAAACCTTTGTAACAAATAGGCATTGTTAAGTAAAATAAATTTCCATATTGTCCATGTCCTAAAATGTGTCTCATTCTGAATATTAATCCATCACCCCTTTGCCAGATAGTGGGTAAAATTCTTCATCATCTGTCATCTAGTATAATGAGTTGAGGTTATCTGTATCAGGCTAATAGAATTTCAGAAAATTCTATCCTTCTAGCTGTCATCTTCTTTCCTTCAGTTGGTCAACTAACAGTCATTAACTCATACTACATGCCAGAATTATGCTAAGAGCTAGTCTCAATCAGTTAATTCATCACTAAGCTTTCATTCAGTGCCTACAATGTTATGGCCACTCTGCTAAGCCCTGGGAATACAAAAGCAAAAGCATAACCATTCTTGGTCTTTTGAGGCTCTCTCAATCCAGCTAGAGGAGACCTGTGCTTATGTAGAAGTATACAACTTGTGTCTACAAGGTGACTTTGATGGGGCGGGGGAAACCAATAGGCTTATGTAGAAAGTGATCATTGTACTAAATAATAAGACAGGTGAGGAGAGAGAATTGTGTCTTCTAGGCATGAAGGATAATCAGTTTATAGTTTGTTTCTACAAATATGGAGGTTAGAGATGGAATCTTTTGTATGAGGAACAGTAAGGACAACTTGACAGGAACATAGTAAATATTGATGAGGTTGGAAAAATAGAGTAGTACATATAGCATCCCCAGCTCTTGACACAAATCATCTTGTTTAATCTCATTTTATATATGATAAAATTGAGGATTCCCAATATTAAGTGCCACCCCCAAGGTCATGCAGCTAATTAGTGTTGAATTTGGGATTTGGTCTCCCTGAGTTCATAGTCACCTAGTCTCCTGGGATTTGGTCTCCTGAATTCCTAGTCTAGGACTCCTGCTATGTCACCACAGTGCTAGTCAGAGGTAAGGCATCTTTGTTATAATTTTTAAACCCACAAGTTCTGAAAAAGTATTCTTAGGCTCATGAAATTTGCATGAATCCTCATTCCTAGTGTTCTTATAACCAGCCTAAGAGAATACTTTCGTCTATTGGCAACAAGTAGACTCAGAGTTTTTCCAGGCAGAGATGCCTTGAAAGTCTAAGTAAAAGGGACTGGAAGGAAGAAGTGGAAGGAAGAACTTGGCTCAACTTAATGTTAAGCCTAATAATAATAATAATAGTTTTTATTACCTAATAATAATAATGGTGACACCTAATAATAATAATAGTTAATATGTATACAGCACTTGCTACATGCCAGCAATCGTACCAAGCACTTTACAAATATTATCTCATTTGTTCCTCACAACAAACCTGGGGGTTTGGTGCTCTTATTATTCCTACTTTACAGGTGAGGAAACTGAGGCAAACAGAGGTTAAGTGACTTGCCCAGGATGACACAGCTGTTGAGCATCTGGCATCGGATTTTGACTTAGGTGTTCCTGACTCCTGGCCCAGCTCTCTATCCACTTGGCTACCTGCTGCCTGCTGCTCATTAGCTCAGGCCTTTGTAGTTTTCCAAAGCCTCTTTTTCTTACTGGTAAGAAATCTTCTGAAGAGTTTCCAGGTACTTCAGAATACTGACAAAGAGAACAGACTTTCCACCACTTAGTGTAGAGGAGATGGCCTACAGGAACAGAACGAGACGTGTATTTTCAGATGACTTGGAGCAACTGGGTGGTACAATGGGTAGAACATCAGACCTGGAGTCAGGAAGACCTGAGTTTAAATCCAGCCTTGGACATTAATTGTGTGACTTTGGGTAAGTCATTTAACCTTAATGTGCCTCAGTTTCCCCATCTGTAAAATGGGAACAATAATAGCACCTACCTCCCAGGGTTGTTGTGAGGATTGAATGAGATAATAACTATAAAGTGCTTTAGCACAGAGCCTGACACATAGTAGGTACTTTAAAATGTTAACTATTACCAATAGTTATTATTCTGTCATTTTGAGTGTATTGTGTTACTTTGACTGACTACATGTATCTGGGGGGCTTCTACTCGGGAGGCAGGAAGTGACCAGTTAGGGGGTACTGATACAGAGATGGGGAGACAAAAGAAATATAAAAGAAAAACATCAAGAACAGTTTAAAAATGCACAGAACAAAATAGAAAGTTGAGAAGGGAATATAAAAATCTGGGCAATCTTGTTAGTATCATGTTAATTTTTAGAAAAAACGGACCTGTGATTTCATCAGTATAAGGAACTGGGGAGGATCTTTCTCTAGCAAGAGGGACAGACACTTCCCTATGAGCTTATAGCTTTAGAAAGTTTTCTGGGTGCACATAGAGATCAAGAGGCTTGCTCAAGGGTTCTACAGCTAGTAAATGATGGAGGCGACTGTCGTCAACCCCAGGTCTTTCTGCCTCTGAGACTTCCTCTTTATCTCCTAAGCCAGTGGAGTCAAACTCAAATAGAACCCATTTCCTGCTGCTTGTGGAATGACTTAGAAAGCCACAAATGAACATTATCTATGTTTTATTGTATTTTTATTAATTTTTCCTAACATTTCTCAATTACATTTTAATCTGATGATGGTTGCTTTGGGGAATTTTTGAAGCCTAGATCCATGGTTTTAACACCTCTTTCCTAAGCTATGATCCCTGTATTAAATTTAATATTCTCTTTAAAAACCTGTATACATTACAGAAATGTATGGTTTCATATACTATCCTTTTATTGTTTGTATACTGAAATGTTTACATTTGTTGATGGTTTTTATAAAGAAAGAGAAGGACTGGACCAGCAATTGTACTGGTATATGGAATTTCCAGGTTAGGAAACGCTCTCCCAATGAAGACTCTCATCTGCTCTACAGATTGTAGTCTTAAAATTACTTAAAGGCACCAAGAGGCTAATTAATCTGCCCAGGGTATACAGCCAGTAAGAACCAGAGGAAACTGTGCTTGGTCTCATACTAACACTTTAATCAGTGAGTTGGATAAAGCATATGTGACATGCTCATCACATATGCAGATTATGTAGAGCTAACACATGGGATGTCAAAGTCACGATCCCAAACAACTTGGGCAGGTTAGAGCTATTGGATTGTATCTCGTAAGATGAAATTCACTGGAGATAAACACAGAATCTTGCATTTCATCTCCACAAATATGATGGAGAAGGCAGGGTTAGATAGCAAACGTGCTAAAAAAGATCTAGAAGTTTTAGTGGGCTGCAAGCTCAATGCAAGTCATCAATGTCACGCGGCAGCCAAAAAAGCTAACCTCCAGGAATAGAGAGGTGATCGGCCCATGGTACTTTGCCCTATTCAGACCTCATCTGGAGCACTAGGTTCGATTCTGGGCATCATGGTTTAAGAAGTTTATTGATAAACTGGAAAGTGTCTGGAGAAAGGGAAATGAGATGGGGAGAGTGTTGAGTCTATGACACATTGTTGTTTGTCCTTCATTCTCAAAGAGGACCATGACATCAGGAAGGTAATGGCATGACTTCCAAGTGAATTACATTTAAGTGAGGGAGGGCTGTGCCAAGTCACCAGACTCACTTTCTCCTCTGGAGTCTTTTGTGTCTAGTGGCAAGATCCCATTCGCTTTCTGTTTGTTGATTAAAATAGCATTTAACTTGGTAGAACAAAATAACTCTTTTATAATGAAATGTCTCTCTTCTATGTAACAAGGTCATTCTCAGTATTCCTTGGAAGAAATGACAACAGATGTAAAATACACTGAACTTTGTTCAATGACTCTCTTACAATAAACATCAGGTGGGGCACAAAACAGGGTGTTGCAATAAAAAATTGCAATTATAAGGGAAGATACCTACTACAGAACCCAGGTTGAGGAAGGATTCTCTGTGCACAGTGAGGTCCTTCAGTTGCTTCTATTTGTAGGAGACATTATGTTAAAAAAAAAAAGTCAAGTCCTAAGACATACAGAACTTTTTAGTGATATATGTAATCACAGAAAAGCATGCGATCTCTCCATCCATATAAAAAAAGACCAAATGGATTAAAGAATGTCTATTGTCTAAATTTCAACAGACATCTGAGTGGACTCCCTATGGAACTTGTCCAAGAGTATGTTTTTCTGGGACAAATGATAATATTGGACAATGAGTTTGGCCCATATTGGAAAAGAAGGACAAGGGTGAGCTGGATTGCTTTCAGCAAATTGTAAAGAGCTTATACTGACTCAAAACTTCTACCATAGCAAAGCATCCTTTTCAATCTAAACATTTTATTGGTGTTGATGTATGACAGCAATTCATGGAACCTAGATACCTTCAAAAAACTAAAGATGAACGTTACAAAGAAAGCAATTAAAATTGCCTGAATCATAGGTGTGGATAGACTGCAACATATAACCAATGAGAAATTCAGTACGTGAACAGGAAAAAAAAGATGTCATCTGTATGACAGAAAGAGAAGATGAACTGGTCACATGGTGATAGCTATTAATGACAGGCAGATGCCCAGACTGCCCCACTGGTACCCTAGTAATATTAGGAGAAACAGGTTGGATATAACTCTTGTGTAGTACATCCGGGAGGATATGGATGAGAGTTGCATAGGATGGGCAGGCATGGATGGGTAGTCATTGGAAAGGATGACAGAATTGGTGGCATCACAGATTCATTTGTGTATTTGAGGATTTAATGTTAGCAAAGTAATTTCTTCATAACAACTCAAGATGGGTATTGCAAGCACATTATGCCTATTTTATATAAGAGGAAACTAGGTTTTGGAGAAGTTACATGATTTGAGTAAGATCACATGGCTAGTAAATGTCAGGCTGGAACTTGAATGAGGTATTAGGATTTCAAGACCAATGATCTTTCCGTGCACAGGCTGGGTTGTGTACAGTTTTTGGAGGAATTTATTTCTTTAGTGCCTAGTTGGCTCATTAATCAACCCAATATTACAACTATAACTTACTTCCAGGGCAGGACAGCTATAATCGATACCTGTGTAACCCTGGGCAATTTTCTCTTCTCCCTGGGCTCAATTTGCTCATCAGTAAAAGTAGGGGGTGAATGATGTAGTATAGAAAGTCCTTTCCAGGTTTCAATTTTTGATCCTTTGATCACATATTCTCCGTGGCTGTGGAGAACTTTCTTATTTTTAGTTGTTGATTTTCATGCAAAATAATTTGTTTCTACACAAATAAGATTTGTGAATCAGGGACTCAGTGGTCTTGCTAAAGACACATCCATTTTACCCACAAGTAGTTAATTAAATGGTATATCTATTGTAAGCTTCAAACAGAAAACTTTTTTTTTGTATTTTCCCTCCGCAAAACTGATGATTGTCAATATGGAGCTTTGGCAGCAATGGTTTACAACAGCCCCTTACACAAAGCCTCCTTCACCTGCAGAGAAACTTGCCATTGGAGAATAATGAGAGAGCACATACTCATTTCCAACATCCACAGGTCACAGCACAGTTGCTTTCAATCCTGATGCTGCCAAAGAAAGAACCCATCTTTTCTTTTCCCTTGGGGGAAAAGCAACACACTGTGGAAATCTATATGGATCTCACAGCAAGGAATGTCTTGTGCTCTTTTTAGAGAATCTTTTCCCATGTCCTGGCTGGTGTTAAACATTTTCTGATGCTGGCAGCAATTTGTTCTACCAGCCAGGTGTCACGATTGCCGAACAGGGGTTGCTGGTATATGGATGCTCAGTGAAAATGGAGTGAGAGTTATTGTTCACTGACCTGTTACTGTGGCATAAAACAAAGCTTTTAGATGTTATGGGTTTAGGAACTTTTCACAGTGAAGAAAACCATAAGTGTTGGTATGTCAGAGGTCAAAGGGAAGAAACAGGAGTGTCCATAGAAGTGTCCATACTCAGGGTTTCACTATTAATCAAGAAGTGATTATGAAGCACATGGAAAAAAAAATTGCCATTTCTTCTTTAACACTGAGCTGGTTACACCATAGCTAAGGTTCTTTATTTTGATGCATTAGGAGACGTGACACAAGCTTTTGCTTGGGAGACCAGAGCTATTGAATGAAATTAAAATGCTGGCTATTTCCATAAGCTATCATAAGGATTAATCCATGGTCTATCAATCAGAAGTCCCCACAGCCTATCAACTTTGATCGCCAGTTACTGTGCTACGCATTCAGGATACAAAGAAACACAAAAACATGGTCCTTGCCCTCTAAGAACTCATATTTTAATTGGGTACATTTTTGTTGGATACAAAATACATACAGAGTAGAAGGAAAGTAATCTCAGAGGAAAAGGCTGAGGCTGGGAGGAGACCAGGAAAGTATTGTTTAAATATTTCTGTGTTTGAGGTGGGGAACCATCATCCTATGAAGCTTATGCTTTCATCTGTTCAGAGGTGGCTGCCATGAAAATTCTAAAGTACTGATGATGCCCTACAGGCCAATCTCTTGATTTAAAGATTAAGCAACTCTTTTAAGAAAGAAGCATCATTAGAAGGGAGCATGTCAGAGATTGGAGGGTTTCATGAACACAGTGTATGCCAGCATGGGGTCCAACAGTGATGAGATGACATTCCTGTTGCACTCTGTCCTTGTGGCCCCAAAAGTTCATAGAAGCATGGAATCATATGCTGAAAAAACATCCAGAATGTTTTGTACCATTTAGGAGACATGTTGGTAGATTGGAGAGTGTCTACAGGAAGACAATTACAATGAGAAAAGGTGTCAGGATTGCTCCAAATAATGATTAGTTCAAAGTGTTGAAGAAGTTTAGTCAAGAGGAAAATAAGTGGGGCGTGACAACTCTTTACGTATGTCAAGATCTGTCTTTTGAAAGATGTATTAGTCTTATTTTTGGTTGGCCATACAAGTGCTAGTTAGGTAACCCTAGCTATCCATGTGTGCTACTAGGAGGAATAGGTGGAAGTCATGAATGAAATTGAAGTTTGATTATATAAAGGAGAAAGTTCTAGCCATCAGAATTATCCAAAAGTAGAATGAGCTATCTTTGTTTTTAGTGGATTCTCCCTTACTTTAGTGCCTTCAAACAAAGGCTGAATACTTGCCAAGTATGGAATCTGAGTGACCTCTGAGGTCCTTTCTACTTTTGAGGTTCTATCATTTTGTGATTCCTTAATAATCTATTCTCAGGTAGCCTAACATTGAATTCACCTAGAATTTGAGTAGGGCTGAGCACATGCAACATATTCTGATTGTGTATCCTTAACAAATCCAGGGTGGCAGAGAGTATACTGGATGTGTTTTCATTAGGAAACCTAGAGAATGTAATGTAGGTCAAGGGCAGAAATAAATAGAAAGATCATACCCTATACAGGGTCATATAAGATCACACACTATATAGATACAGTCAAAGAAGACAATGAAAGACAAGAGCCAGAGGCTTAGAAAAATCCTGAAAAAAGAAAAGACCAGTGTATTTCTCAAAATTTTGACTGCTGTGACTGCTCCTTTGGCATTGGCTTGTGACACTCTATATGGACTCCTTTAATGAAGACTGGACTGTTTTTTAGTCTATAACTAATATAATTAATATAACATAATATGATATAATATAATGTAATATAATATATATGATATATGGTATATTACACTATGATATGATATATCCTATCATATCTTATCTTGTACTGCATTGTATTATATGTCTATATCAGCTTGCTGACAGATACTTTAAGAGCTAAGTCATTAGTGGTGCCCCTCCACCTCTCTGAATCTGGCAGCAGGAATGAAATTCATGTGTATTTGTATGTATGAATATATGTGTGTGTATTTTATAGTCTATGGGTTTTCATCTTTTGTAAGCATCATAATGGTGACATTTTGAACCTCTTAAAATTGTGAACTTCAATCCATAGATTTAAAATATGTGTATACCTTTGAACACAATGAAAAGATGTTCCCCCGCTCTTCTGTAGAAGAAATATGAAAAAAAGCTATTTTCAGACAGAAAATATGCTAGAAGACAACCTTTCAGAGAAATTCCGGGTGTCATATTTCATTAATACCTTCCAGTTGCACTGAAAAGAAATGGCAGAAGAGTGTAATTTCACTTAGAGAGTGAAGCAGAAAATGAATTTCTCGTTGCACAGGCCCATATCAGCAAGCACGACTGTTCTGAAGCAACCCTCAAAAATCAAGGGAGTTAGTGCAGAGAAGCATTAAATTAATCCAGAAAAAAAACAATATAAAGAGTTTAATTATAATAGCGGTGAGGGAAAAGGACAAGAAATGTAGTAAATACAAGTTTAAAAGGTACTAAAAAACCTATTTTCACCCATTCCCTGGGTCACCATGGTGTCAGGGTTCATTGGAATCCAGTTCACAAAGAAGCCCCCATCCATCAGGTCAAGTTCAAGGTGACTGGGTCATAATGAGTTCTGAATCTGAAGTGAAGGTCCAGAATGGTACTCTGTACTCTGCCAGCTGTTCACTGATAGCATGAAAAATATCCTCTGGGCTTTTCTGAAAGTCATTTGTAAAGTCTCCCATGTGCAGATATGATGAAAGGCAGCTGTGTTCCCTTGTTGGTTGCCTAAAAGGTGTGTTGGTTTAGCCATGGCTCTGGCATGAGTAAGCTATCCTTTGTGATTAAGAAACTTCAAGAGAAGAAGCCAGGTGGGCAAAAGGAAAGGCAAAAGGAGACTTGGGCAAGAAGATAGATTGAGAACATAATGAATTAATACTTTGCTCATTAAGGTTCAACACTTCAGTTTTAATATGACGATCTAATTTGTGCCTACTCATTTGTGCCATGTGGTTAATAATGATCACCAAGCTGTGTTCTCTTTCTCTAATGCTTTGATTTTAATCAGTGTATTCTAAGGTCCTTCCTTTGTTATTTGCTAGGTTTATGATGCTCTGGAAACCAGCTGTCATTCTTATTATCACATTTTTCTTCTCCACTGGATTGAAAAATGAGGAATGAATAATGCTGGTCCTTTTGTCTTGTCTTTACTTATTCTGAATGGTTTATCTTTTACCTCATGCCAGAAAATAGAGATTGTCAATGTCTCTACCTACCTGCTTCATAGAGGTTCTTTTGAGATGTTTTCTCTGTTATTAATTCCAAGAAGATTCACGGGGGGTGGAGCCAAGATGGCGGCATAGCAGCAGCAACATATTGCAGCTCTCACATAGCCACCCCAAAATACCCATAAAATAGGTCTCTAAACCAATCCTAGAACTCCAAAATGCACACAAAGATACTTCCCACTAAAGTCAGCTCGGCTACGAGGAACCATATCAACACTGCGAACCGAAACCAGCCTGCCCTGAAGCCGCGGCTGTGCCCTGGGGGTGGCTGGGCGGGAGGAGTGGAGGAGCCTCTTTGGTGAGTGGATTAGTGGCAGCTGCAAGTGGGGATTGTGAAAGAGGGAGATAAGCAGTCCAGCTGAAAGGCCTCCAGAGCAGAAAAGCGAAAGGCAGAGGTTTTGCACCCACCTCCGCCTTGCAGCTTCCCGCCTGCAGCCTGCAGACAGCAGGGGGACTGAGCGATTGTTCTCAGGCCAAGAGCTCTCGTGTTGAGTGCCTGGATCTGGATCATGGTCTTGGGCCTTGGTCTTGGAGTCTTCACTATCCAGTCAGCCGGAAGTAAATAGGAAGAGTCCCAGCATCTTCCTGAGAGCTACGGCAGCCGGGAGGACCCCAGCGATTTGGGACAGAGCTTTCCCTTCTGGAAGCAGAGCCCCACAGAGATTTTTAAAAAAATCACGGTCTGAACAA
>CM053585.1:530512165-530540595 GCA_028646515.1 Pseudochirops corinnae
TTCTGTTTGTATTCTCTGAAGTTCAGGGGGCTGACTTTTCCTCCTGAACTAGGTAAATGGTATGTTTGATTAAAGTAAGCTTGTTAACCCATTTTGAGTTGCTTTCCTTTAGAAAAGCAGATCTAAGAACCTGTGCTAGTAGCCGCCCTAGGTATACTAGGGTGCTTACTGTTACACGGCGTTAGGAAGGTTGAGAACCACTGAATTCTAGGAGGAGCTCATAAAAAAGCTTGATATAGGGGCGGCTAGGTAGCACAGTGAATAGAGTACTGACCCTGAAGTCAGGAGGACCTGAGCTCAAATCTGGCCTTAGACACTTGACACTTAATTAGTTGTGTGACCTTGGGCAAGTCACTTTACCCCAATTGCCTTGCCTTACCCCCTCAAAAAAAAATCTTGATGTAGGTCAGTGAAGCAAGACCAAATCTGGTCAGTGTGTAGGGGTGTGTAACAGTTAAAGCCCTGGTCCTGGAATAAAGGAGATCAGAGTTCAAATTCTGTCTCAGCCACTTACTATATATGTGACCTTGGGCAAATCACTCAACCTCTTTCTGTTTCAGTTGCCTCGTCTATAAAATGGGAGTAATAGCAGCACCTACAATCCAGAGCTGTTGTGAAGATCAATTGAGTTAACAGTAAAGTGCTTTGTAAACCTTAAAGCTCTCTATAAATACCAGATGTTGTTACTGGTGCTCTTATCTTTCAACTACTACTTTGTGAATCTACCATACACAACCTAGGTTTTGTCTTTTCTTCATTCATCTAGTTTATTTGCTCTGAGAGTTACAGTGTAGTACAGCCCAAAGAGACAGCTTGATCAAATGTATTTGTGCACTTGTGTAAATTTGGGTTAGTGCTCTCCCCTCTTTGATACTGCTCCAGAAATAGGCAGCAGTTTCTCATTTTCATGCGGCTTCAAGAAATGAATGACTCTCCAAGGCTATTAAGCTCTAGGAAGCTGCTCTTTTGTTTCCACGTTCTGTCTGGGGTTGCAGACCCATTTGTGGAGCTGTTGCTTCAGGACATAAATGTTGCAGGCTTTGAGGACCGTTAGACCATGGACAGCTCCAGGAGAACTCCTGGTTAAATAGGTCTGAAGAGCAAGGAGGAGAGAGATAACAGCTATGCAAAGGAAGTGTCTGTGTGTGTGTGTGTGTGTGTGTGTGTGTCTGTCAGTCTGTGTAGGTGGTGGGAAAGGGGAATGAATACATCATTAACTTAATATATGTACCTGCATTCCTTTAAATCTGGGAATGGTTAGTCCAGAAAAGAGATGATTTTAATGGGAAACACGGTTGTTTGTTTTCAAAAAGGACCAATGACATCATGAGGTGATATCTTGAATCTTGAGTGAATTGGCTTTAAGTGAGTCAGAGTTTTATCAGCTATCCTCAAATATCTGAAGGGCTGAATCAAAGAAGAAGGGTTCTGCTTGGTTAATCAATCCATAAGCAATTATTAAGTACTGAATCTATATTATACACTGTGCTAGTTGCTAGACATCCAAAGACAAAAAGATGAAACAGTCCTTGCCTTCAAGGAGGATGTGCATATAAGAGTATATACAAATATGTAAAAAATAAATGAAGGTAATTTTTTGAGGGATGGGGGGTAGTACTAGTGGACAAAATGATCAGGGAAAGCCTCATACAATGTGACCCTTGAGTTGGGGTTGGAGAGAAATAAGAGATTCTAACAGGCAGGTGTGAGGAGGGAGGGAGGGGATTCCAGACATAGAGGGAAGACCTTCAAAAGCATGGAGATGGGAGTGTCAGTTGTGAGGAACAGGAAGAAAGCCAGTTAGGGTAGCTCATGGAGTCAGGGAAGGGGAACCTGGAAAGGTACAGTAGGGCAAAGTTGTGAAGGGTTTTAAAAGTCACACAGAGAGAAAGTTTGTTCCTAATGACAACTAGGGGATATGGGAGTTTATTGGTTAGGGAGGTGTCTAGGAACAATGGGTAGAAATTGTAAAGTGCAAAATTTAGTTCTGAGGTCAGAAAAAAAATCTTGCTACAACTTACTACACAGCAACTTGCTAACCCTTAGCATGTCAAAATGGGAAGTTTCAGGAAATAGTGAAGTTTTAGAAGTATTTAGAAGTACTCGAGGTTTCCAAGCATAAGCTGGATGATATCTCAGTGAAGATGCTTAATATTATCTGAACATGTTGGGTCAAATGGACACTGAGGTCCCTGCCAACTCAGAGATTGTGTTTATTGTGGCTTTGACTAGAGTGACTCAAAACCATAAAACCAAATTGAGCCATGTCAGAATTCATAGACAATTTTCTGTGACTCCTTATAGCAGACAATTCATTTAGAGCTAATAGAATGTAAGCTCCCTGAGGGCAGGGGTTGTTCCGTTTTTGTCTTTGTATCCCTGAGGTGTAGCACAGTGCTTGGCACATTGTGGTAGTTTAATACATGTTTTTTTAAATTGATTATTGATCAGAATCAGAACAGCATAAGGATATTTGGGGTCCCATAAATCTAGATAACTCTTGGGGGAGAGAATATCTATCCACTGACACGATCTGAGGGAACTATGCTTTGGGACAGAGCCATAAACAGGAAATTTTCTTAGCAAAGGTAAGTACTAAAAATCATACCTGGGACAAACCCTGAGTCACCTGGCCTAATTTTACTCCTCCTTTGGTAATATCATTTAAGAAACCCTGGGAGAGAGCTTTGTGAGATTTTGAGAGAAAATATTCTTGATCCAGCCGCATGACCTTTGCCATAAGATTGCCAAAGTATCTGGAGCACTGAGCAATTTTGTTTGATGGTGGGAGGAGTGAAAAAAAGGAAGCAGAAAGCTCTGGCCAAAGATTGCCTCACTCTCTCACCATTACCAGGTGGTCCCCAGGAAGATGTAAAAGTGCCAGTTTCTTTTAGCTCTGATAATGCAGTTAGATGAAAAGGTACAGTGAATGACACCCATCCTTCTGCCTGAGTGATTTGCAAGGCTGTTTGCATTTCCATAATTGTTCTAATTGAGGATTATTCTGTCAATTTGGAAACTTGAAATAAATAAATTCAATAAACTGATTTGATTTTGTGTGGCCTCTGAACATAATTCAATCCAAAGTACCTGGAGGGATTTGAGATCCTTTAACAAGAGTCTACATGGAAACCAGGACAGCCTGAATAGTCTCATGCTATTGTCATCAGAAGATGGGATGCTTTATTCCAGCATTTATTTAGTTGACACCTCTTCCCCCTCCCCAAAGAATGTTTACTCTGCTTCCTGGGGGCATAGCAGGAGACTGTTGCTGATTCCATTACTGTACCAAAATGCCCTCTTTCTGTCAGAATTCAGGGTCTCAGCAACTCAGATTCTTGCCTCAGAGAGAAGCCACCATTTGGATTCATACTGAGTATTTTGAAAACTATTTAATTATTCCTGTGGAGAGCAGAGTGGTAGCTTTCTCACACTTAAGGTGCCAGCTGATAGTGTGCTGAGAAGCCAGGGGCTGCCACTGAGCCTATATTTGCAGTATGTTGTTCACATTTCCTCACTAACAAGCATCAGCCTAGTGCCAGTGAAGCCTTATGTAAAGACAATGATATAGGGAGAGTTCTATTTGCTTAGCAAGATGCCACCAGCTTTCCAGGCTCCAGGGCCAGAGCTGAGATCTCTGTGGTTTATCCATCCTCACTGAAGCTTTTCTTGTTAGTCTGTTCTCATATGGATTGCTTCCAATATCAGTTCTAGGTCACAGAGTGAAGAGGCCATTTCTTGGCTGTGGATGGTTTTCATGTTCCCTTGCTTGGTATCATACAGTAAGTTTCATGATGGAGATGGAGCTAGAATACCTAGGTCTTCTAACATTCAATTCAGCACACCTTCCTCCCCATCTCCCAGCACAGATACTAATACCAGTAATGATAGCCTACATTGATAAAATGGCAGAGGCACATGGCATATTAGACAAATATTGGATTTGGGGCTAGCAAGGTCATAACCTCAGTCATCACTACCACTCCCTGTCACTTACCTACAATGACTGATCAGTTGCTAAGTTTCATTGTCTCCATCTCCATAGCATCTCTCCTTTTTCCTCTGCTCTCATGGCTGTCTACCCTGCAAAGTTCAGATACTCAACACATTTCATCTGGACTATGGCAGTAGCCCTCCCCACACCTCTCCCTCATTATTGGTCTCCCTGACTCTAGCTTCTTCTTTTTCTAAATCATCTCCACAGAATCACAGAATTTGAGAGTTATGAGGGACCTTGACAGCCAATTAGTCCAAACCAGACACAAAAGAAATACTTGCTCTAACATACCTAACAGGTGCTGTTATAATTTCTGCTTAAAAACCTTCAAGGATGGAGAACTTACCACCTCTTGAGGCAGACAATTCTTCCACATAACTTCATAGTAGATACTCCTAATATAAAAGTCTGACTGTCACTCCCTTGCTGAAACTCCAGGGTTTCCCTATTGCCCTTAAGATGAAATACAAACTCACCCCCATGGACATTCCAGCATTTGATCTCACCCCTCAGACAGGCCCTCCCTCATAAGCCCAAAAAACCAAACAGAGCATCTCTGCCTTTATGGCTCTGTAGGTTTCCTTTTTCTCCTCATCTTATTTTTGGTGACTAGGGCTGGTCCCATCCCAAGGACCATGGAAGGATGGCAAGAGTGTCCCTAACTGGGGCAGGAAAGTCAAACCCTTTGGATGCTTGTAGGGATCTGGCACTGTGGTTATGTGTTCAAAGACTTTCAGGTGCTATGGTGAAAGGTCTAGTGAAATTCTAACAGGAGATGTTGGTGTGGGCATGAGGAAAATGTGGTATTGCCTTTATGTGGCCTTTGAAATTGAGGAGAAGGAAATTCTAGACACTGGTTGGGGGGGGAGGGCGGGTAGGATAGGTGAAGAAAATGAGGTTGGAATGCACATTACAAAATCAATTGGCTTTTATTCCCAAATAATCAGTGACTGATTCTACCAAGTTTTGGCTTATAGGAGAGGAGGGATAGAAATCCCTGCTCACCTGGCACCCTGTATAAGTTGTAAATTTCCATACTCCTAAAATAATCTTGTGGACTGTTCTGTAAATATCTGGTGCTAATAGTCCCAGCATCTCTCCTCATCTTATATGGCTTTCTCTACCCCAGTCCTGCAGTTTGAATGAATGTGTCAGTGGTCACTTGGCAATACCCTGAATTCTTTCTTTGACTTTTTTCCTTTTCAGTCAAAATCCATAAACTATTTGGGGATTGGTAGGTGGGCAACCCAATTATCATTATTGATCAGAGACCCACCAGAGCCACATCTCTGCTCCCCTATTCTGCCATATCACACATTTCTGTAGTGACTTGGTGGGGTCATGGGCCTTTGACTCTCTTCCCTTTGTTATGTCTCTGTTATCCTCTCTCTCTCTCCTTCCCTATCTCCCTCCACTGGATGACATCATCAGCAAACTCTCTTTTCTTACCAATAACAGTTTCTCTCTTAATTTAACATTTGAGAGGGGGAAAGAGCCATGAACAGCCTAGTCCTTTTTTTTCCTCCTTAGGTATTTTCTTCTTTCCCTTTCTCTCCCTCTCGTACCAGCTCCCCCTTCCAGTACCCAGGTCATAAAATTGATCCTTCTTGGACCTGTTGAGGAAGCATGCTACCTGACAAAAGAAATTTCTCTCTCCTTACCCACCTCCTGGTGCCTTCCTCCAAGGGGAAGGGGAGATTACAGTCAATGGAGGAAACCCATCCAAAAGCTAGAGCGGGTGAACAAGGTGGAATGAAGCTGTGGCTATTTGGAGAATGGTTTTATTTTGTCTTGTTCTGTTTTTTAAACTGGGCAATATTGTGTTCAGTTCAAACTATGAAGAAAAATATAGATCAATGTTTTCCAATAAAATACAGTGACTACCAAAAAAAATAAAAAGATTAAATGCGAACTCCTTTTTTTTGTTCTTCCCAATCCAGCATCAACCTGTCTTTCCAGACTTACTTCTCACTACTGCTTATGCACTTAACATTCTAACCAATTTCTTCAACTTGCTCATTCCCAAACATGACATAATAGCACATCTCACTGTCCTCTGGGCTTCAGCACAGGCTGTGCCCCATGCCTGGAATATAATCCATCTATACCTTGACCTTTTGAAAATCCTTATTCCCTTTAAGGGTCACCCTAAGTACTACCTTTTACCAGACACCTTTTCTGATACTGCAGTTGTGAGTCCCCTCCATTGCTGTTGTTCAGTTGTTTCAGTCCTGTCCAACTCTTTGTGACTCCATTTTGGGGTTTTCTTGGCAGAGATACTGGAGTGGTTTACCATTTCCTTCTCTAACTCATTTTATGGAGGAGGAAACTGAGACAAACAGGATTAAGTGACTTGGCCAGGGTCACATAGCTAGTAAGTATCTGAGACTAGATTCGAACTCAGGAAGATGAGTCTTCCTGACTTCAGGCCCAGCACTCTAGCCTCTGGGCCACCTAGCTCCACCAAGAGTTATCCTACATACCCAAAGTTAAACAATATTAATTTTAGATGTGTCGTGTTTATGTATCTGTATTGATGTTGCTCCTTCTAGCAGACTGTAAGCTCCTTGAGGTCAGGGACTGTTTCATTTTTGTCTTTTTCCCCCCAGCATCTAACACAGTGCTCTGTACATAGTGAATGTGAAATAAATGCTTTTTGATTTGGCTTGGCTTTTCTCCCTCTTCAGTAGTTGCTCTACTAAAGTATTCTGCATAACTTTTGAATAATTTACTGATTGGGGAGCATGCTTGAGTTCCAGCTGAGGTGGGCTCACTGTCCCCCAGCTCTTTTTGGTGACTATTTTAGGATCACCACCTGTCCTTATCACCCTCTCTCCCTCCCCTAACGTCAGTGATTCACCATCTGTGCCTGTCCACTTTTGCTGAGCTTTCCCATTTCCAGTTCAGCAAAATATTCAAGACCTCATTTACCAGGAAAAATCCCTTGCTCCCAGTTCACTTCTGTGCCTGCCTTTTATTGCCTCACTTGCTTGACAGAACACCAAAGAATGTTGCTTTAAACTGTCCTCTCCCTCTTCAAACAGGGTTAGGCACTAGCCTATCCCACACTTTTCTACTCCCCCGTCTTTTCCTCTAGTTGATGTACATTTTTTCAGTGGCTGGCCACCTAATGAGATGAGTGAAATGATGTCTCCAAGCAATCCCACGCGCCTAGTAGTGACAAGTCTGGCTCCAATTTTCAAATAAAACAAATTGTTTTTTTTTAACAAAATTTTTAAAAAGTCTAGTAGTTAGACAGCAATGGTGCCATAGATGAAACGATTAAATTAATTACTTAGCCATTTTGTTTGGTGCAAGGAGATATACACACACAAATATACACACATATGTATATGTATGTATATATAGACATGTACATGTGTTTATATGTCTGTACACACATATACATACATATATACATAATGCATGCATATATATGTATATGTGCTGGTCCTTTTTCTCTCTGTCTTGACCTGGCATGGCCCCCCTCACCATCAGGAGAACTTTGGAACATCTTTCAGATTGTGACTCATTCGTAATAGCCTAATTTCCTTGGATGCCTTTGATATAATGTTACGGGTGTTTTCTAGGGATACCGTGAGAAATTTATGAACAGGAGGGAGCTGTGACCACTTAAAGCCAAAATGGATGTTAACAGTCAGATGAAAGCTTTGAAATGAACTAGCCCAGGTACAGAGTTCTTATTAGGAGGAACGGGAATGGGGAGAATAAATATTTGTATCATGCCTACTACATGCTAGGCACTATGTTAAGCACTTTCTCCAAATATTAGCTCCTTTGATCCTCGTAACAACCCTTCAAGGATTGTACTATTATTATATCCATTCAAGGATATAATCATAGAAGCCACAGAGGCAGAGATAAAACAATTTGCTTTCCTGGTGTCTAGGAGCTGAAAATGGGTGAGAAAGCATCTCTTTCTGAACATGGGGCCTGTCTACTAGAATGTGACAGTAATGAATAGCCAGCATTTAGAGGTAGCTCAGCATTGAAACATTCCTGCTCTACAGTTAACTGAAGTCAAAATTGTTTGAATGGTCAGACCCAAGAGTGACGATTAATGGAGAAGCAATGGGATGCAGCAGTTACAGGGCTTGATTTGGAGTCAGGAAGAGCTAGGTTCAGATCTGGGTATGAACACAGGAAAGTGACCTGACCTCCCTGAGGGTAAGTTTCCTCATCAGGAAAAAGAAGAAGTTTGACTGGATGGTCTCGAAATCTGTGATCTCCTGAGAGCCGTCTATGTGGGTCCCCATGGCATATTTTGTCTGAATATAGGAAAAAAATTTTCTAACAATTAAGAGCAATTCAAGGCAGAATGGGTGGTTTTGGAAAGTATTGAGCTTAATGTCATACTGAAGGAAATAGGTAGCAAAACAACATAAAATTAATTTCAGTACAGAAGCGTTGCAAATTTTTAGGTACTGCCTCAGCCCTGAAGATTCTTTCCCATTCATTCTTGTTCACTTTTCCTCTCTGAGGTTTGTTGTTGGTGTGTGCTCTGCTTTTGGGGCTAGTAAGTGTTAAGTGTCTGAGGCCGGATTTAAACTCAGGTCCTCCTGACTCTAGTGCTGATGCTCTCACTGTGCCACCTACCTTGCCCCTACTTGGTTTAATTTTTAAATGTGAACTTTGGGCCTTTTCTGGTTTGGGGTTTATAATGTAATATAGACAATTAATTAATATCAGACAAATAGGAGGAAGAGTCAAAGGAATTAGGGATGCTTAGCCTGGTGTAGAAAGGTACATAATTGCTGTTTTTCAAATGTGTGAAGGCTGGTATGTGGCAGAGTGGCTTGTTCAGCTTGGCCCCCAACAACATAACCAGAAGCAGTAGACAGAAGTTACAAGGAGGCAGATTAAGTTTCATGTCAAGAAAAACTTCCTAACCATTAGAGCTATGGCAAAGAAAAGGGGCTCTCTTGGGAAGGAGTGGGTTCTTCCTTACTGAAGGTCATCAAGACCCTTGTAGGGTACATGTAGAAAGGATGAATCTTTTGTCATCTATGGGGTGGATTGCATGGCTTGTGAGACACCTTTGAGGTATGTAATTCTTTGAAATCCTGGTTATTAGGGTGTTTAACATTCTCTGGAGCATACTCACTTTTTATTATGGTACGAGTTTGGGAGAAGATAAAAGTAGATTATAACCAATGAGGCTTATCCACAGCACAATTATTCCTAATTGAAAGAGTATATTCGTAAAAGATACAGCTTTGCCTCTTTAAGAGAAGTTAATTCTATTATGACCAATCCACACATCACATTTCTTGATGTTATTTTGGACACTGATCTTTAATAAGAATGTGCTAGGATAAATTATTTAGCAATTTCAGAATTAGACAATTCTTCATGCCCTCCCTTTCTCAGACACTCTCCCTGAGTCCTGGCATCTAATTTAAAATGATGACCAGAGAGCATTGCCAATTTTTACTACCCTTTCTGCCATAGACATTAATCTCCATGGGTTCCCATGGTCTCCTGGTTATTATAAAATCGTGAGGTGTCTAAAAGTGCCTTGGAAGAGTGAAAGTAAAGAGACTTTTGTGAATTTTGATTCCTCTGTGTTAAAGGGGTAGAGTCAGAGTAAGGAGACTGTCAGGAATCTGTCTGTCTAGCCATCTTTGGCAACCTCTTAATTATCAGTTGACAGGATCTTATTTTTTAGCTACTTAGAAGAAGAGTAAGAATAAATTGGCCCTCCATCAGAGGAAATGGAGGAAGAGAGTGTCTGTACACCTGGATCAAAAAGGTAGCCCTATGCTTTGATGAGGGGCAAAGCATAAAAATGCTAATGGAAATAAACATGGCATTAGCCATGAGGGTAAAGGAGAAGGGAGAGAAAGAGAAGTAAAATTAACACTCCTATTAAAAAAAAAAAAAAGAAGCAGGGCAGAGAAGTATGGTCAACCCCACCCCCCTCCTTAGAAAAAATAGAAAAAAATCATCCAGAATTGTTATCTAGAATTTAATATTAAGACAAAGATAATAATTTTGTTCACTGTTGAATAATAATTCACATTTATATGACAATAGTCTTATTATATTTATTTTACAAAGTGCTTTTCTCATGATAACATAGAGATGAAGGTAATGGAAGTATTATACCCATTTCACAAATGAGAGAACTAAGGTTCTAAGAAGGAAAATGGCTTATGCATGGGCTCACGTATAGTAAGTGTCTAGGGCAGGATTTGAATTCATGTTTCCTGATTCCAAATCCAATAATCTTTCCATCACATTGTTAATTTTATTCATCTTTACCTAACTATACAAAGAAAACAGGTTAGAGAATGCATAAGAAGAGATGATTTAACAATATATTGCCTATAAGAAATACACTTAAGATAAAAAACCTCATAGGTTTCCACTAAGAGGTTAGAAAAAAAAATTACTATAGATAATAAAAGTAACTAACTTTATATGCCCCTATTAAGTGCCAAGAGCTGTGCTAAGTGCTTTACAATTATCTCTTCATTTAAATTTTAGATTATTCGGCTTCAGAAAATCAGGCATGATTTTTAAAAAAAAGTCTGATCAACTAATATGTAATAATTCCTTCCTTCCTTCCTTCCTTCTTTCTTTCCTTTCTTCCTTCCTTCCTTCCTTCCTTCCTTCCTTCCTTCCTTCCTTCCTTCCTTCCTTCCTTCCTTTCCCTCCTTCCTTCCTTTTCTTCTTTCCTTTCCTTCCTTCCTTCCTTTCCTTCTTTCCTTTCCTTCCTTCCTTCCTTCCTTTCCTTCTTTTCCTTCCTTCCTTCCTTCCTTCCCTCCTTCCTCCCTTCTTTCCTGTGACCAGTGAGATTACGAAAGTCAATTCTATCAAACATTCAAAGAACAAATGTGCCCATTTCACTTCAGTAAAATTGAATTGAACTCTTCAAAAGTAGACAGGGATGGCATTCTACCCGGTTCTTTCTATTAGATAAATATGGTTCTGATCACCAAATCAGAGAAGGGTAAGGCAAAAAAGGATAAGAGATCACTATTATTAATGGATACTGTTGTATAAAAAGAATACACAAGATACTGGCAAATAGAATACAGTTACATACTGGATGTCCCAAAAGTCTTAGTGCAGTTTTAAGCCATTAAATATTTTTAAAAATGCTTCAAGTTATTAAAACTTAAAGCTCCATAAGACTTTGGGAGTACTCTATATAAAAATCTTCATTATGATAAAATGAGATTTATATCAGAGATGAAAGGACTATTTAACATAGGAAGACAATTAACCTAAAATTACATTAACAATAATGATAAATCATATTAACAACAGTATGATAAAATTATAACTATAGGCTATCTGATAAAATGTGACACATGTTTATGTTTTTAGAAAATTGACTCTATATATTATATAGAAATAAAATTTTTCCTTGCTGTATTAGAAAGCAGTTATTGGAACCTAAGCACTAACATTTTATATCAGGTAAAAAGTTTAGACCTCTCCCATGAGGATTAAGCATGGTTGCCCACTCTCATTATTATCTGAGATATTCCTAGAAATGTTAACTATGTCAATGCTATCATAAAGTGAAATTAAAGGAACTTGTCTTGATTAAAAAAAAGAATTTAAAATAGCTTCTTTTTTTTTTTTTTTTTTTTACTAATTGCACAACTTTTTAACATAGAAAACCTTAGAGAGCTAACAAAATATTAATTTCAATAACAAATAACTTCAGCAAAACTATGATTTAAGATAAACCAATAAAATCAACATTGCTATGTATCACTGGTAAAAATCAGAAAAAAAGAATTTAGATACTGATGAAATATATTAGACATATGGGAATTAACCTAGCAAGATATATTCAGGACTTATGGAAATTCATTTGTAAAATAACATTTATAGAAAAAAGGAAGAACTAAATACTTGGGGAAAGATTGTGTCCATGGTTAGACTGAACTAACATAGTAAAAATAGCCATACTTCCCAAGTGAATTTAGAGATTCAGTATTATACCAATCAAATTACTAACAGCGTAATTCCTAGAATTAGACAACAACAACAACAATGCTGTTGAATACTGGAAATAACTTTAATTCTGAAGTCGGGAAAGATCTAGATTCAATTCTAGCTTTTGCATATATGCTCAGTGGCAGTCTTGTAACCTCTGTGAGTTTTTGTTATTTTATTTCTTAAAAATACCAGGGATATTAATAATGCTTTTACCACTTACTTGAAAGTGTTATTTTGAAGAAAGTACATTATAAAGAGGATATTACTATGTAAAAGGTAATACACAACTTATCTTTGCTTGTGGTTAATGACTGATAAATAGATGTTAACAGTTAGCAGACACCTCGTGTGTAATCATTTCCTTCTTCTCTTGCCTTCTTATGTGTCTTAGCTTGCCAAATTATTTTTTTTTATTTCTTACACTGTTGACTATATAGTTGATTAGAGAGGTGCTGTTAAGAAATCTATCCTAAATTTATACCATCCATTTTAATGTATTTGTATGCTTGTATTGAACTAGGAATGTCCTCAAATGTTCATACACTTCCTAGTCCCAATTAAATATCTCTCTCTCTTGAACAAGCTTGTTTTTTTTATTCAATGAGCCAAACATTTTATGGTCCTAAAGATTCTGAGATCTCAAGTCAGTAGGTGGGAAGGGGAGAAGTGAACCACTTATGCCCCTAATACCTTCTTAGAGGAGAAATTTTAAAATATGAACTATTTCAAATCCTGACTGTTGCTAACTAGCTGTAGGACCATAAACAACCTAAGCCTTACAGACTTTTGTTTACTCATATGTAAAATGGGAATATTAGTGATTATATTACCCAGCTCTTGGAACTTTGTGGGGAGAGTGTTTTATGAACTTTAAAGTACTCTACACTGAGTTATTATTACTATCATTATTATTAGGATCTGCAGAAAGCTTGGAATAACAAATAGCTAAGTCAGATCATTGCAGAAACAATTTGGAAGGAGGATAACCAATAGAGAAAATGTGAAACAGATC
This sequence comes from Pseudochirops corinnae, assembly GCA_028646515.1. Taxonomy (NCBI): domain Eukaryota; kingdom Metazoa; phylum Chordata; class Mammalia; order Diprotodontia; family Pseudocheiridae; genus Pseudochirops; species Pseudochirops corinnae. Next base: position 530,525,155 of record CM053585.1, read on the forward strand.
AGCCACCATTTCTATAGTTTTATCCTCTCATCATCAATGATAGCAGAAATACCATCTTTACACTCTAGCACCCCAATGTGCTTTATGGGGGAGTGAAAATGGTGCTAAAGAATTGAAAATTGAAAGAGCAGCAGCTGGGCCACAGGAAATTCAGAGAGAAGACATCTGGGCTGCAGGTGACATAATTTTGAAAAAGAAAAAAAAAATCAATTTTAAAGGTACCTGGAAGATACTAAATGATTAAAACAAAACCAAGATGTTATTATTTTGAAAACACAAAGAGTAATAAGTCAAGTGTTTGATAACCCATATGTCTCCTTTCTTGTTTCTATAAAACTTATATGCGAGTGATCTATATGTGTATCAAGAGCATCATTAATGATAACGTGGGAAGGGAACCAGCAGGCTTTATCTTTTTATTTTGACTTTTCTGTGTTTTTGGCTCTTTATAACCCTGTGCAAATACTCTATATTGTCTTTGCATCATGGTTATTTCCCTTCTTCCTCCAGACTGAACATAATCCAGAGGCTACAGTTGTTGGTTGTTGTCCTTTGTTCTTGAAGAGAACCAAAATGACATCACTATATTGGGGTCAAATTACAGTGTGTCCCACTGTGGCTGATCCAACCAATATGAGCTCAGAATGATCGGCCGTAGATTGGACACAAATAGTCCATGTGAACATTTGGGGTACATTCTCTATATTTGTGCATCTCACATTTCTTTTGAGCTACTTCAATTCTGCTTTGCTCATAGAGTACAGCACTTTCTCTGACAAGGGCATGCCACGCTAGGCAGTCCTGTGCCAGTGTCTCTCATGTCACACGATCTATTCCAAAGTTCTTAAGAGAGACTTTGAGAGTGTCCTTGTGTTGCTTCTCCTGACCACAGTGTGAATGCTTGATTTGTGTGAACTCGCCATAAAATAGTCTTGCAGGCAAATGTACACTTGACATTCGAACAACATGGCCAGCCACTGGAGTTGTGTTCTGTGATGCAGAGTTTGAATGCTTCACAGTTTAGTTTGAGAAAGAACCTTGGTATTGGGTACCTTATTCTGCCAGGTGATCTTCAGAATCTTCCTAAGACAATTCAAATGGAAATGATTCAGTTTCCTAGCATGGTGCTGGTAGACTTTCCAGATTTCATGGGCATACGATGATGAGATCAGCACTGGGGCTCTGTAGACCTTCAGTTTGGTAGTCTAACACCTCTTCTCTCCTACACTTACTTCCCTTCAGAGCAGCACAAATACTGAGCTAGCTCTGGCAATATTTGCATCAACTTCATTATCAATGGGTACATCCCTGGAAAGTATACTGCCAAGGTAAGTAAACTTATCCACAATATTCAGAACTTTTCCATTTGCTGTAACCAATTGTTCTATGTGTGGATAATGTGGTGCTGGCTGATGGAGAACTTGTGTTTTCCTGGTACTAACTGTAAGGTCAAAATTAGCACAAGCAGCAGAAAATCGATCCATATATTGTTGCTCTTCAGCTTCAGAGGCTGCATTGGGTGCACAATCCTCTGCAAACCAAAAATCATGCACCAACACTCCCTCCACTTTCATCCTGGCTTGTAGCTTTTTCAAGTTGAAGAATTTACTGTCAGTGCAGTAGCTGACCTTGATGCTATGTTCTCCTCATTGAAGATATTTGACAGCATGGCTGAAAACATAATGCTAAAAAGGAGCAAGCACACAGCTCTATTTCACTTCACTGGTGACTGGGGAAGCTTAAGAGCATTGTCCATTATCCAGAACCTGGGTAAGCATGCCATTGTGAAACTGATGTACACTGCCGATGAACTTTTCAGGGCAACCAAATTTTGGCATAATTTTTCATAAGCTCTCATGACTGACAGTGTCAAAAGCCTTGGTCAGAACTACAAACATTGTGTACACACCTCTGTTCTGCTCCTGGCATTTCTCATGTAGTTGTTGGGCAGCAAACACCATATCGCCCACTCCTGGGCCCTTTTTGAGGCTACACTGGCTCTCAGGTAGTTGATCATCTTCCTGGTGAAGGATCAGACTATTAAGGAGGACTCTGGACAGAGTCTTGTCAGCCTGAGAGACCATTCTGTGATTGTCACAGGGCAATCTATTTTCTTCACCTTTATAGAGATGCACAATGGAGGCATCCTTGAACTCATGTGAGATAACCTCCTATTGCCATATAACCCAGAAAATTTCAGTCAACTTTTGTATGAACAATGGACCCCCACCCCTCCACCCATACCGTGCAAATCTCAGCTGGAGTAGAATCATCACTAGTCACAGAAAAGGAGCCTAATGGCATTCAAAGCCTCTTCTTCAGTTGGAAATTTATCTAGAGAGGCATTGCCTTCCATGTGAGGTAAATGGTCAGTGCTTCAGCATTGATTGATGATGGTCTGTTGAGAACATTATGGAGGTGTTCAGCTCATCTCTCCAGGATCATGTCCCTATCACTAATAAATGTGGTTCTGTCAGCATTGTGTAGCTGAGATGCTCCATATGTCTTTGGCCCATAAATACCCTTCAGGGCATCATAAAAAACGGTTTGGGTAGTTACTATCAGCATGAAACTGAAGTTCATCTGCCTCCTTACTGAGCCAAGAATCCTGCATCTCTCTAAGCTTTGCTTGTACTTTTCTTTTGATGGAGTTAAAAACTGCCTTCTTAGAGATGGATGAACTATCCTGGTGTTCTCATTTTTCACTTGGCAGATTCTGAATTTGCCCATTATTTTCACTAAATCAGTCTTGATGTTTGTGAGTGTTCCAACCCAGATAAGCAAGTACAGTACTTTACACCAAATCTCTGGAAACTGCCCACTCCTTTTCTGCCGTGTATTGGCTCAACTTTCCCTCCAAGTTAGCAACAAACTGTTCTGCCTCAGAGAAAGTGCTCTGATATGTTGAAATTAAGTCTTCTGGTAGTCATTTTGCTTTTGGGCCACCACTTCTGTTGAGTGCAAATATTTAGTGTGGAGAAGATAAGTCTGTGATCAGTCCAGCAGTCTGCCCATGTATTGCCTTCTCCATTCTCATATCCTATCAGTCTCTTCTCCTTACAATCACATGATCTATTAGATGCCAATGTTTGCTGTGAGGGTGCATCCACAAAGTTTTATTGCATATAGGTAAGCAGAAGACAGTGTTGGTGATGAGAAGACCATGGGATGCACAAGTCTTCAGTAGTAAGTGACCATTGCTGTTGCTATTTCCAATTCTATTCCTCCTGAGGACTCCTTGCCATTTCTGGTAGTCTGAGTCTACTCTAGGATTAAAGTCACCCAGAATTGTAAGCTTGTCCTCTTTTGGCATATTGATGATAAAGGTCTCCAGGTCTTCACAAAACTTGTCTTTGACCTCATCAGGGTTCATCATGGTGGGAACATAGGCACTGATGGTGGCGTGATATATTCCTGCAAGTGGCAATTACATTGTCATGAACTTGTCATTCACTCCTTTTGGTAGGAATACAAACTTGTTGACTCGATTAGTTTTGATTGCAAAACCTACACCAGCTTTGTGGCACTCCCCTTTCCTGTGGCCAACACAGAAAAATGTGTATCTAGCTCTGACTTCAGTAAGCTGATCTTCATTTGCCAGCCTTGTTTCACCCAGGGCTGCTTTTTGGATGTGATACCTGTTGAGTTCTCTCAAAACAAGAGCTGTCCTTCTTTCAGGTCTACTGAATTTTGTGTTATCTATAATCGTGCACATGTTCTATATAGTAGTAGTGAGTAGAATCATCTTTGCAGAAGAAGTGTTAGTACATTTCTTTTGTGTTTCAACCATAGGGTGGGATCCCTATCTGCCACAATGATCAGGCCAGAGTTAGGTAAGCAGGCAAGCTTTAGGGTGCTTTTCCTAGTCCCTTCTTCACAGTAGGAGATAAGCAGCACCATCATTAAAAGGCTTCTCAGACACCCTGGTGTGTGTGTGTGTGTGTGTGTGTGTGTGTGCGCTGAATCCCACTGCTCCTTCCAATGAGAAGATAACAGGATTGTGCCTTTAGTTCCCAGTGTATCTCCACTTACTGCTTCATCACTTGCCTGTCACCACAGGGCTTTGAGATAGGTAAAAATGGTAAAATGGGATTGTGTGATAGTGATGTTTTTCATGCATAAATTGGATTTAAGTGAGGCAGAGTTGCACAAAGTCATTGGCCTCACTCTCTCTTCCAGAGCTGTCACAATCCAGTGGCACAAGAGAGTCAAGATGACTGATGATGGCTCAAGATGCAATTGCTTACTTGGTGTCTTCTATGTATAACCAAGCTCTAAGCATACCCCAGAGCCTGCTTCAGCTGCCTTTATGGCCATTGGAACAAATAGATCTCCTCTGCCTATTCCACCAAGGGTAGTCTTCACATATTTGACTTAGACACCCCCCAGCTTACTGATGGGTTTGAGACCCCTCACTTACCATCAGTCTGATTTAGCCCATCTGCCAAAACAATTTACTGGGGTGTGGCTTCTGTGCATGCTGCAGCTTCTTGGAGGGACAGGTGAGAGTGAGGTGGATCAGATAGACACCAAAGGTAGAAAGCAGACCTGGAAAGGGCTCAGCAGCCCCCACAGCAGAGGTACTAGTCTTCCCTGAACACACCGTACACTGCATCCAGAGACTATGGGGTGTAATAGACAGAGGACTTAACTTGGAATCAGGCAGAGATGAGTTACAAATCCTACCTCAGACTCTTTCTGTGTGACTCTGAGCAAGTCATTTCATTTCTTTTGCCTTAGTTTCCTTATCTGCAAAGTGAGCAGGCTTGGACTCAATGGCCTCTGAGGTTTCTTTTAGATATAGATTTATGATACTGTGGTCCATTTTGAGAAAGAAAAATTTATGCAAAAGCATCTCATCAGGAAATCTTGTCTGTTAATGTATACAATAGATTGTCCTAATTAGTGCCCATCTGAATATTATAAAGAAGTAGATGTATTTGTTATATCCTCTGTAGGACATTTCTTTTTCCCTCAAGATGTTATATTTTTATAGTCATTGTGGATGTTATACATCCTTTATTTCCCCAACCTCCTTGATGCTGGTAGACCAAGTCCCCAGAGGTGACTGACTATTATTCTTAGGGTTATAGGAATCACTCTGAGAAGCTGGGTTTCTAGGTTACACACACCTACTGGTGTGCTTCCCATTGAAAAGCAGCCAGACTTAATTAGCATTTTAACAAAGGTAAGTATTTACTAATATGGTAGAACATGAATAGTAGTTACAAAATCCCCCCCCCCAAAAAAAAATTGGGGGCACACAGAAACTATGAGGAGAGCAGTTAAAAACTTAATATATACAAATAGTGAAACCTTTGTGTAGAGAACACTTTTCATAGTAGTAACTTACAACTCCTGGTTTCTGGAAGTCCTTTTATCCATTCAGAGAGATCTCATGAACTTCACCTTAAATGTGGCTCTCTTCTACTTTGTGAGTCAGTGATTTTCTAAAGTTAATAGTTGGTGCTGCCCTCTTCCATAATTGGCCATGTTCTCTGAAGTTACTTTCCTTGGGTGATTATTGCTCCAGAGGGATGTGTTTTGTCCTTGTCCAATCTCACTGATCCCAGCACTATTTGCTACAGACATTTGTGTGACGTGCTCGATGGGGGTGGTGGGAAGGAGAAAAGAGATAAGGGAACTATCTCCTCCTCCCTCTCCTTCAGATAAAACCCCCATCTGAGGCAACCCTCCAATTTTTTTTTAACCTGAGATCCTCTAACCTGGGATTCATCTCTAGATGGGTTCACCACATGACTAGCCAGCTCTAATCTGGCTTTCTGTTTTGATATCTAGTTCAAGGGTTGTTATCTGATCTTTTCAGCAAATCATAAATATTTTTGTGTGGCATCAACTCCCTTTTATCCAATGGTCAAAACCCTACAATCCACTCAAACTGATTAATAACATTTAAATCTAATTTATGCTTTTAATTGATTCAAACAAGATATCTGGATCATCTGTGATTACATTAATTGGGGTAGAGATGGGACCACACAGTTACATGTATATTATATTTTTGGTTCTGCTTATTTTGTTCTGCATCAAGTTCATATAAATATTGTGTTTCTGTTAATTCTACATATTAATAATTTCTTGTTGCACAATAATAATAAAACACTTATTTTCTTCTTTCTTTCTCTCCTTCCTTCCTTCCCTCCTTCCCTCCTTTCTTCCTTCCTTCTTTCCTTCCTTCCTTCCTGATTCTAGTTTTATTATCAATGAAGTATAGAGGTATGTTTGTGACTATCATGGAGGATATCCTGTGCAGGTTCCAAGTAGACAAGTGAAGCAGTTTGCTAAACTGGATTGTGTATTATACTTGGAATAAAAAAGATCCGAATTCAAATCCTGCCTCTGAAACTTAGGAGTTATGTGACCATGGGGAAATTTCTTTGTTTCTCAGTTTCTTCATCTGTAAAATGCAGATGATATATGGTACATGATCTATCTTACAGGATTGTCTGAGGTTCTAATAAGATAATACATATAAAGTACTCTGAACAACTTGAAGTGTTATATTTATGCCAAATATTATTGAAAGAGATTCCCAGTGATGATGAGGTAACCCGGGTAATTCTTTGCCAGTAACATTATGCTCAGTGCACTAAACCCCATAATACTATAAGGAATCCATAGCCATAGCCATCGCTAAAGAGATCACTAAGCCCCATAATACTGTGAGCCTCCACGATGGAATCCATCGCCATTCAAAGAAAATTATCCTAACAATATATACAGACAACTGTATAGGCAGACTGGTCAAGACATAAATAGATATAATGTAGACAGACCCTGCTGTTGGTTGATGATCTAGGTCTTATTATGTCTCTGAATAATCACAGAAGTAACCCCTCCCTCACTGGCTTTGGAACTGTGTTATTTCATATGCCAGAAACCTTAAATAATGAACTACCAGAGTGTGAGCCCTAGAGGTAAGTCATATTTTCTGCACAAGCACTAATTTTTTGCCATTAAGTAGCTAGCAATGGGTATGACAAAGTGATAAGAAACAGTAATGCAGAGAGACTGAAATGGGGAGAGATTGTGCTTGGTTCCACTCTCCTAGCCAGGGACATCATCCTTGGAACTTGATAAAAATCAGATACTGAATGTGTCAGCTGGAATTTCGTACAAAATACTCATAACTTTATTCTACAGTAGAGGAAACTGAGGCATACTTGACTCTGCCTCATTTTTCCTGAATACAAAAGGGTGATCATTTTTCTCTACCTTCCAGGAAGCTATAAAAGATGTAACTGAGAATTTTGTAGTGGTTTTGAAGCATATAATAATGTGATAATAATTGCATAAGATCCACCAAATTAAGAGAGATTTTCAACATCACTGCTTATTTCTCATCTGCTTACAGTGAGGATGAAGTTCAATGGGAGTGTGTGTGTGGGAAATTCCAGCAATATGGTTAACACAGTTAAAATCCAGAGATCCCAGTAAATAAAACAATAGAGAACAAATACAGGTAGACATTTCAGCCACAGAGAATCAGGGTGATAGGAACTACTTGAGATGGAATATGTCCGGAACATCAAAATTCGTGATGTTCCCCCTGAAGAAGGGCTCCTAATCCTTTTTGTGTCATGGACAATTGGGTAGTCTGGACCCTTTTAAGAATAATGTTTTTAAAGGCATCAAATAAAGTACATAAGATTTTGAAAGAAAAGAAATATATTGGAAAAATGCAAGTTCACAGACACTTGAAGGTCTGTGGACCCCAAATGAAGGACCTCTACCTTAAACCTTTCCATCTAACTAACTTTCATACTCTGTCAAAGACATCACCATCTTTCTAGTCATCCAGGTTGACAATCTTGGCAGTATTTTGGACTCTTCTCCTTCTATCACTCCCTCAACTACATCCAATCATTTGGCAGATCTTATAAATTCTACCTTTACCTCTCACAATCTGTCCCCTTCTTTCCACTAATGTTGCTACCCCAATAATTAAAATCCTAATTACCTCATAGCTAGAATACTGCAATGGTTTCTTAAGTGGTCTACTGGAATTTCCTTCTCTAATCCATCTCCGCAGAGTTGACATGGGCCTGACCATGCCACTCTTTTGCTCAAGGATCTTCATTGGCTCCCTGTTTTCTTTAGAATTGGATAAAACCTTCTCTGTTTGATGCTTGAAGTCCTTAACAATCTAGATCCCATTTATTTTTTTTTCCAATCTAGTTGCATGTTACTCTTATGCATGATTTCTACATTTCAGTAAAAACGTCCTACTTATTCTTCCCCATACAAAGAATTTCATCTCCTGTGGCCATGCCTTCTGAGGGGCCATCCCTGTGCCTGGAATGGGCGTAATCTTAGAGACATAACTTCATCGTTCTGCTTCTCAGTTTTCCAAATTATAAACAAGGACATCAGACTCGATTTCACATTGAACAATTTGAAATTGAAGAACGATGATTCTGTTATTTATTGGAACAATTAGTCATGAAGGAATTCTCCATCAGTACTTTCCTGACATGACCCGTTTCTGATGCTGAATTTTGGCATGGCACCAAGGGGAGTGTGAGAAAAAAGTCATCCTCCTCATCATAACACAGACATCAATCAATCAACAAGTACTTACTGATTACTATCATATTCTAGGCACTCTGTTGGCACACATATTTAATATGTCTTAGCCTGCAAAACACAAAGTGATCATAGTGATTTAGGTAAGCTCTCATGTATACCACGGGAAGAGTAGAAGGGCTCAATAGTGGTAGGGTGTTTTCTTAACTTGAATCCATTGAGTGCTGTTAAATGTGGGATATATCATTTAACTTTCCATTGGCTTCTCATCTTCTTTATCGTCCTACTCATAGTTTGGACATAAAACTCACAGGCTTCTCATCTGAATTTTTGGGAAGCCCAGGCCTGGTGCAAATGCTTATAGCTAGACCTGGCTTTGAGTGGCTGGGAATCAGAGTGATGGTTATCTTGCTTGGGTTCACATCTTTGGAATTTACTTGGCATTGATGAAATACTTGGAAGACCCTGGCTAGCCTGAACTGTTGGAGATTAGCTATCAGCATAAAGTGCCTTTGGTTCTCTGTTGATTTTTCTCAAAGGGTGATGCGTGTGGCCCATATTTGACATTCTTTGCATGCCAACCTGAAAATAGCTTATTTATGGAAGCCAGGCCTATACAGAATCCAAACTTAACTGTTGCTTCTTTCATTATAAGGCAAACATTCCTCTGGTTGCTCCTGGATTATGAATTGATCCTAACCCTGCATACATGGCTAGTCTACATGTTGGTTCAATGAAGATGAAAAATATGAAATCAAATGGAATGTATCTTTTCATATCCTTTCAAAAACTCCATGAGATCTAAATGGATGATAAACATCACAGTGACTATCTAATCAAATTGAACCCAAGCCAATTCATCAAACATTTCTACTATGTGCAAAGCACCATACAGATACAAAATAAATTGGTTTGTTCTGAGATTCCAAAATGTATAGAAGTAAATACATACCTGATAATTCTCAAGAGGAGAGAACAACCCAGCTACTTTCAATCACTAGCCCTACATTCTAGCTAAAATGGATTATTTACCATCCCATAAACTTGTCCATGCTTCCTTGTCTCTCTAACTCCATACATGTCTTTTTCTATGCCTGAGATGAATATTCCTCTCTCTACCTCTTTGACAGCTAGGCCAACCTTCAATGACAGGCTCAGATGCCATATTCTCTATGGAGTTTTATCTGATCTTCTGCCCACCAAGGTGGAAGTGATCTTTCCCTTACCTGATCTCACGGCATTGTATCAATGTACAAACATTTGTTAAATACCTTTCATATACCAGACATGAGCCATCCAATCATCTCGGTATAGATTTCTCATATTTTAATTCACATTATATTTATCTGGGCAATGTCTTGTGCTCTTTACTGGATCATAAATTCCTAGAAGACAGAAGCCACATATTATTTGTCTTCCAATCTTTCCTAGGTGCCTAGTACAGTGTTTTTCATGTAACTAGTAGATGTGTGGTAAATATTTGTAGAACAAATCAACAGAATGTAAACAACCCAGTTCTGCCAATTATTACTTGTATGATGTTTGGTAAGTAATTTCACTTCCCTTAGGACTCAGTTTCCTTATCTGTAAAATGAGGTAGTTGACCTAGGATAATAAGATCATGGGATCAGAGCTAGAAGGGACCTTAAAGGCCACCCTTTTATAGATGAGGAAACTGAGGCTGAGAAGTTAAGTCAGTGGTTCTCAACCTTCCTAATGCTGTGACCCTTTAATACTCGTATGTGGGTGTATCTGCATGTGGGCGGACCCGCCTGGAGATAGAGGAGCGGTGTCTCGGTGCCTAAGACCATCAGAAATACGTGTTTTCTGATGGTCTTAGGCAACCCCTGTAAAAGGGTCATTCGACCCCCAAAGGGGTTGCGACCCACAGATTGAAAACCACTGGGTTAAGTGATCTTCCCAGGGTCATTGAGTAAGTAAGTCTCTAAGACAAGACTGGAATTTAGGTGTTTCTGACTCTAAGCCCAGTACTCTGATCTAAGATCCCTTCCTCCTCTAACTGTATAACTCTATGAACCAAAGTTCATTACTTTTAAAGACACTATTCCAATTTCTTTACAACAGTGATCCTAATTGAAAACCATGAGCAACTTGGGAGATTCATGATAGTTATTATATAGTGTTGCCATTGGTGCAATGTCCATCATTTGATAACAGCATGTAAGGAGTGGGTTAGAAAGGAGAGTTGCTTGTTTTCTTTGAGGGAAATAGGAAGCAAGAAACATAAGAGAAAGAGATAGACTTTGGATCATTTTCCTCATACCCACAGCAAGAAATATTCTTTGACTTTTCACTTTCAAGTATATATAGTTGCTGAGTATTCACTTGGTGTTGGATAAATCAGCCTAAGCTGTCTCTAAGTTGGAGACTCAGTCTCGGCTTTCACTGACTCAGAGCCAAACACCAAAAAACTGTGCAGGTCAAGGAAAGAGGCTTCTTGACGAATGGACAGGACAGAGAGTGCAATTTCCAGTGAGTCACATTACTTTGTGGCTGGCTTTTGTTTTCTCTTGATTTGGATGGATAGAGGTGAGATAGAAGTAAGTGATGAAAAAGACTAGATGACTAAGGGATGGGAGAGAGAGGGGGAGTGTAAGCTGGGCAGCTATGGAAGCAGATTAGGTGATGTCTGATGTAGTAAAGAGGAGTGCTGGACTGGTCAGAAGACAGATTTGAATCTCACCTGAGATAATTACTGGCTGTGTCAGTGTGTAAGCAAGTCATGTAAATGATCAGAGCTTCAGTTACCTCACCTATAAATGGATATAAGAATATCTGAATTGCCTGTCCATGTCAGGAGCCTGTTTGAAGCAATGCCAGGAAAGGTGTCCCAAAAGTCTTAGTTCAGTTTTAAGTATTATCTTAAAACTGAACTACAATTTCTTGGGGCACCCAGCCTAGCCTATGCATCTGGGTGATGCAGTGGAAAGAGCGCTGGGCATGGATTCAAGAAGATCTGAGTCCAACTCCAGCCTCAGACACATTTTCATTGTGTGACCGTGGTCAAATAATTTAATCTGTCTGCCTCAGTTTCCTCATCTGTAAAATGAGCTGGAGAAGAAAATGGCAAACCATTCCAGTATCTTTGCCAAGAAAACCTCAAATAGGGTCATAAATAGTTGGGCATGATTGAAATGACTCAACCACAAAAGCCTAGCACATTGCTTCAAACAGGCTCCAAAAGTCTTAGTTCAGTTTTAAGGTATTACTGAAAATTGAACCATGATTTTTTGGGGGAATACCCTGTATAAATATGAATTATTGTCACTTGGTGTTCTGTACTACATTACCTAAAACTCGTATATCTACAAAAGTTCATAGTGTGTAGGACAGTGTTAGACCATAGATGATATATAGGAACATGAGATTATATTATGAGGGCTTCACAAAAATTCCATGCAGGAAGCTGGCCAAGTGTTACTAACCCAGAAGCATAATTCTAGGGCTAGAAGAAACCCCAATAACCATCTAATCCAGGTCATACCTGAAAAAGAATCCTTTCCATGACCTGCCTAATTAGTGGTCAACTTGAAGGCTTCTGATGGAGCACTTTGGGAAGCAGCTAAATAGATAGGCTGTTGGATTTGGAGTTGGATTCTGAGTTGAAATCCTGCCTCAGATACTAGAAGTGTGGTCCTGAACAAGTCATTTCTTTCTCAGCCTCAGTTTCCTCATCTGAAAAACAGGGATAATATTAATAACTACATCACAAGGTTGTTGTGAGGACTGACTGATCTAACATATGAAAAATGCTTTGTAAACCTTAAAACTTTCTATAAATATTAGCTGTTATTATTATGGTTAATTTTTCATTCTACTTTTGCATATCTCTGATTATGAGGAAACCTAATAATGATATGGAACCTAAATCTGCCTCTGTACAATTTCTGATCACCACTTTTCTTTCTGGGGTCATCTAATTCATTTCCTTGTGAATATCCTTGAACTACTTAAACAATTGTCACGGCCCCACCTCCATCCATTCCACCCTTACAAATATTTCCTTAGTCAATTCAAACACCTCTAGTTCTCCTTCCCCCCCACCCCCCCATGATCAGGATTAAATGGCTTGCCCTAAATGACTAGTAATTGTCAAATGTCGAGGCTGGATTCGAACTCTGGTCCTTCTGCCTCCAGGGCCAGTGCTCTCTCCATTGCACCACCTAGTTGCCCCATCTCTAGTTCTTTCAACTGTTCCATATAATCCTTGGTCTTCAGTTCTTTCACTTTTCTAGTTGCCATCCTCTGAATGGTATTCAGCTTGTCAGTGCCATCTTGGTAGAGGCAGCTGGTAGGGCATTGGATAAAGTGCTGAATGTGGAGTCAGGAAGACCTCAGTTCCAAACCTGCCTCAGACGTTTACTTCCTAGTTTTGGGACCTGGGAAAGCTTCTTAACCTCTGTTTGTCTCATTTTTTTCAACTGTAAAATTGGGATAATGCTAATAACTTCCCAGGTTTGTCGTGAGGATCAAATGAGATTATATATATGAAAGTGCCTAGCATAGTGCTTGGCACTTTATGTACTGTATAAAGGTTTATTTCCATCTTCCCTCTCCTTCTTATAATGTGATTCCCAGAAATGAATACAACACTCAAAGATGCTCTGAAGAGGACCATCAATTTCCTCTCTGTGGATACTGTACTTCTATTAATGCAGTCTGAGATCACATCAGATTCATCGGCAGCCAAGTCATACCATTGATCATGCTGATTTTGCAATCCGCGGTGAGTGTGAATGGGTTACAACAGGTAACAAAATGAAGAATGAAGAAAAATCAGAGCATGGGGCACCATCAAAGGTCCTGATAGAAATAGAAGATGGACTAGTCAAAAGGCAAGAATGAAGGATAATTTGTAGACAGTCTACGTGCATGTGACATCAGGAGAAATTGATGAAGACCCCATAGTGCATTGGAGATCCTGTGCCCTCCTTGGTGATCTAACAGAGCATATAGACAGGCCTCACAAATAAGATCATAAGCATAGATGAGACTTAATATGCATTATCAGAAGGAACATCCACATTGATAAGCTCATAAACCATTGGACTAAATTTCATTTTATTAGATTTGGTTCAATATTTTTGCATGTCTAGATCTTTTTGCATCAAGACTTTGTCATTTGTACATTATTAAAGTATTCCACACAGTCCCAGGCTTTTGTCAATCTAAGATTATACTTTGATATGTTTGGTGTAGGGAGGTTTTGCATATGGCAGCTCTTCAGATGAGACAATTTGAACATTTGGCTCCTAAGCAAGGTTGGGTGATCAGAGAGGATCATGTTGCCAGTTTCTACAAGCACATAACCTGGCGAAGACCCGCACTCTTCTTCTAGACTATGAGTTTGGAAGCATAACCTATTCCAAGAGACAGAGAAATGCCTAAGGTGGAAAATGTAGCAAAACTGTCAGGAATGAGCTGTTATTGCTTCACAACTTGCCAGTTTGCCACAGGGAAGTTTAGAGGAATTCTTAGAATCCATTTTCTGTGATGTCTGCTGAGCCTTTGGGAGGAAGGCTGCATGATTTCAGGGTAAGCAGACTTAATTTCCTAGGAAATAAATTCTGCTCTCATTTGACTAGGTACAGCATAGTTTCTCTGTCTCTGTCTCTCTGTATGTATTTGTACATGTGTCTGTGTCTATATACATGTGTGTATATCTACATGCACACACATGTATGTACATACACAGCAAAACCCAGAAGGGGAGCAATAAAGGAGTATATGGACAAGTGTTTATTCTCTTTTCTACCTGCCACCATCCCCGTTGGTCCCCCATTGATACTTTGACTTGATTTCCCTCCTATAGTCACTTGCTGAGCAACCTTTCCTCTTCCACTTATGGAAAAAATCTTCCTGACTAGAAGAGTGATCATGAGAATATTGTGGGCATGTGGAAGCAGAAGTTATATAGTGAAAACTCCTTGAGAGTAGAGATTGTTTTAGTCTTTTTCTTTGTATCATCAGGACCTAGCACAGCATCTAGCCATAGGCACTTAGGATAATAGGATCATAGATTTAACAACCACAACAAGCATTTACTGAGGAAAAGGAAGAGAATAAGCATTTATATAGTTCCTACTATCAGGTACCCCGCTAGGAGCTGGTAAGGGACTATCGAGGTCAACTCCTTCATTTTACAGATGAAGAAACTGAGGCAAGAAAGATTAAATGACTTATCCACAGTCACACAGTTGGCAAATGTGAGGCAGGATTTAAACTAGGTCTTCCTCATTTCCAAGTCCAATGCTCTATCCACTGTTCCTTGATGCCCCTGAAATGCTAAATAAATGCTTATTGATCGGTTGATGGTCTTTGCACACTCAGGGTTAATGTGGTCCAGGGCTCAAAATAGATTCTTCACAAATGATTGCTGAATTAAATTGGTTGAAGTCAGTAGAAATATAAGGCAGGGCTAATGATTATAAGATCATAGGATTTAGAACTGAAAGAGTCCTTAGTGATTAGTTAGTACAAATGAGAAGTGGAGACAGGATTAAGCCAGTAATTATGAATATGTATTGGAAGCTCTAGAAAGGGTTCTTACATTGGGTAGGAAATTGACTGAGGCTGATCTCTTTTTTTTTTTTTAAATTTTATTATAGTTTGCATCATTCATTTCCACAAGATTTTGAGTTACATATTTTCTCCCCCTCTTTCCCCCACCCACCGCCCCAAAACAGCCATCCCAGTGTATCCCCCCTCCCCCAGTCTATTCTCTCCTATGTCACTTTTCGGGAGGGCAGCATGGATCTCCCAACCGCAGTGCCTATGTATCTCAAGTTCCAGTTGGATGTAGTCAATAATAATAATAATAATTGTATATATAGATAGATAGATAGATACACATTCATAACATTTGATTATGGA
>CM053585.1:530541095-530573430 GCA_028646515.1 Pseudochirops corinnae
GAGTATACTTTCAAATATCCAAGGGTCCTCAGAGTCACGTAGCCACATTAGCAAAGGGCCTAGGGGCAGGGAAGATCTTTAGATTCCCATAACACGCCGCGACCCTTTAATACAGTTCCTCGTGTTGTGGTGACCCCCAACCATACAATTATTTCCATTGCTACTCCATAACTGTCATTTTACTACTGCTATGAATTGTAATGTAAATATCTGATATGCAGGATGTGTTTGAACCACTGTCCTAGAGCATGTTAGGAATAAAATGAGCAAGGTGGAAACAAAAGGACTGAGGGGCCAGGGAAGATATGCGTGATTGTGAAAGTATTATGTAATAATATTGTTATGTGATAAGGATCAAATCAGCTAATGTTTGTAAAGCACTTAGCACAGGGCCTGGCACATAGGACACAACTAAATGCTTGTTCCTTTCTCTTATTAATTCAATAAACATTTGTCATTCAGTGAATATTTGTTAAACAAATACTACCATATACCAGAAGGGAAGCTAGGTGGCACAGTGGATAGAATGTCAGGCCTGGAGTAGGGAAGAACTGAGTTCAAATCTAGCCTCTGGCACTTGCTAGATGTGTGACCATGGGCAAGTCCCTCAACCCTGGTTGCCTCAGTTTTTTCATCTGTAAAATAGGTTGGAGAAGGAAATGGCAAACCACTCTATCCTCTTTGCCAAGAAAAACCCCAAAAGGAATCATGAAGAGTCAAACATGACTGAACAGCCACAACAATGCACCAGGCACTTATGCTAAGAATTCAAAAAGAGGCAAAAGATGATCCCTGTCTCAAGGAGTTTGTAATATAATGGAGGAAACACCATGCAAACCTTATATTTATTAAATAATACATATGATAGTACTTTACAAGAATGCAATTCCTAAGATACATGGATGTAACAGGTAACATATCATGATAGCATCACCTATATACACATATGTATGTATATGCAAATATATTTTCTCCTCAATTAGGGGGATACTGTGACAACAATATTACATTGAAATGAGGGGAAAAAACCAGCCAATCCAAGGACTCTGCATTAGCTTCATTCAGATTTGGAAAGAGCATTTTCCAAAAGCATGAATAAGACTCTGCAGGCTGGAAGAGACCTCCTCAGTCACCTGTTTCAATGTCTCTCTGTCTCTATGGTTAAGGCCTGGTAATATATCCTGCTTCCAAGAGCTTATTTTGGCTTTGCCATTGACTTGCTAAATGACTTAAGTCACAACAATTCCTCTTTTTCTGAAAAATAACACTGACCATCTCTATCCACCTCCTGGGGACACTGTGTGGGTAAGGAAATATTTATATAGCATTTGAAACCATAAAAAGATTATTTAAGTGCTAAGAAGGACTCAGGGTTATTGTTGCTGTGCTTTTGAGTCAGACTATAATAATGACTTCTTCACTCATTCAGCAAGTATTTAATAAGCCACCTACTAAAATTATCCAGAGACACATGAGCATCCATCTCCCTGTTCACAAGAAAGTGAGGCTTCAGACAGGAAGTATCCCCTCTGTGCAAAACTGATACTCTTGACTTACTCACTGGGGAACCTGTGCTCAGTGACTTTCCCAAGGATGGTGCCAGGTTTTCACTGAATCAGGCACACTCAGACACTCAGTTCTGACTTAGCACCAGCAAGCTAACAGATACACAAAGACTGGCTGAGCTTAGGGTGCAGATGAAAGTCATGGTGCACTGTAGAGTTTCCAAGACTATTTAAGATGAATCCCAAAGTGGATTTCTTCTGGGTTTTAAGAAATGGCCCATTGGAGTGGCTAGGTGGTGCAGTGAACAGAGCACTGGCCCTGGAGTCAGGGGGACCTGAGTCCAAATCCAGCCGTAGACACTTAACACAAAAAAAACTAGCCGTGTGACCTTGGGCAAGTCACTTAACCTCAATTACCCTCCAAAAAAAAAGAAAGGGCCCATGTTGGCACTACTCTTTAATGATAGTAGTCAATATCTATGGGCATAGATAGCATTTATTAAGCAGTTAGTACATTCTAGACATTGTGCTAAGCCCTAGGAATCTGCAAAAAATAATAACCCAGTTTCTACAGTCAAGAAGCTTACATGCTAATGAAGGAAGGCAACACACAAAAGGGAGGTGGGAAGGAATAGGGGCACCCACAGAGGGGCAAACTATGAAGAGTCAGGAGTGGAGGCAGGAGAAAAATGAGCATAGATGGCCTGGGCAGGCACTTCCTGAAATGGTGGTCCAAGGTAAAAACTCACCAATTTGGGATGGGAAGGAGGTGGGGAGCAACAGGGGCAGACATATTTCTAGAGTGAGAAGACATTACATAGTTAGCTCCCTTCTCAACTCTCTCTACATCTCGATTCTTATCAAGGTCTGTGCCTCTGCTTTCAAACTTTCATTCCCTCCAATTCACCCAGGTCAGTGAATAGGCAGTGAAAAGGAATTGGTCAACCCACATCTAGGGGAAAGTAAATTGCCTCCAACAATCCTCAGCTGCTTTTCCTGACTCTTTGACTTGCAAATGAACCACTTGAGGTCTAGCAATTTACTAGGTCAAAATGAGTATTTTTATTTAGTATTTACTGGAAAGTTTTCAAATGCCATCTGGTTGAGTTAGTGACAGAAAGAAAACTCTGCCATTCGAAGCAGTTTATGGAAACCTGCATTTTACATTGAGATAAATATAGGGCCCATGTTGAGTTGTTCCCATATTCTGTGGAACCAACAGAAGGGAGAGAGGAGAGTGCATAGCAGTCCATTAATAATGACTGTGATCTGTAGAGACTCTCTACAGGAAGGAAGGAAGGAAGGAAGGAAGGAAGGAAGGAAGGAAGGAAGGAAGGAAGGAAGGAAGGAAGGAAGGAAGGGAGGGAGGGAGGGAGGGAGGAAGGAAGGGAGGGAAAGAGGACTCTAATCTATCTATCCATATCTATCTTTTGTTTAGACCTTGCTTGAGACACATTGTTTTTCACTGATACCCTGTATTCTTGTCTCCAGTATTCATGCTTAAAAGCCACCACCACCACCACTGCATCTTTGGCCATTGTACTATCTATCCTCTGTTTCAGCACAACAGTCTAGCCCTCTGGATCTGTTAACTCTGACCAACTCTTTGGATGAACTCTAGTTCTGGTAACCTTTTCAGATTACACCCCTTTTCCACCAAAGGCTCTTTTCTCCCTCCAAGCCTATTAATTAGCATTACTGACTGGCACACTGTGGGGCTCATCTCCATAGCAGGCAGAAACCTGGCAGGTTAAAATTTCACCTAAAGAATGATCCCTTTCCCCTTCAAAATGAAGCCTTGTAATAAGGGTATCTGCCAACAGACCAATGTTTTGCATTCTGATTTGGCTCGGTACCATAACAGTTGGTGCTTGTGGACACTAGAGATTTGTGAAATTAGGCAGGCAGTGAAAGAAAGTACTCATTACACTATCAAAGCCGCATCCCTGCAGGTACCCAGCAATGGCTGAGGAACAGCTGCACAGGACTCCCAATCAACTCTCCCCTACATTCTCATCAAGACCTGTAGGTGGGTTTTTCAATGGATAATTGAGAAAACAGTTTCAATTGAAAACTAAACCTGGGCTCCTCATTTAATCCTGAGGTTTCTACTGGTTTTTCACAAATGAATGGCTGATTCATGCTCTGTTCTCTTGTTGAGGGAAGAAATTGGATTTTAAAAGCAATGGTTTTAAACATTTTTAACATCTATATGGCTCTGAGGAATGGATGCTTTGGGTTCCTTTAGGGTTAAAGGTAGAATATGAGGCATTAATAGGCTGCCCTTCCCCATAACTGGCTACCTAATGAGTGAGTTCCTTCTCTACTCTTTTTTAGGTCAGTTGGTCCCATGTTCCAATAAATTCTTAACTCTGGTTCATCAGGGCCTATGTTGATTAACCTTTTTAATGAGCAATTTGATGTCTTTTTAATGAGAAAAATCATGTCCCATAAGACAGTCATGTTCTGATACATATCCTGTGAGTAATAATTCTCAAAATGGAGTGACTTGGTCAGGAACTGAGATGGAGTTATGGTACACTGTAAAGAACTCTAGTCTTGGGAACAGTACACAGGTTCAAATCCTATATACAGTATGTACATTCAAACTCCTTGAGACTCAGTTTCTCATCTGTAAAATGGGGGTAATAATACCTGCACTCTCAGTTTCACAGGGTTTCTGGGGGGAAATGCTTGAGAAGTCTAAAAGACATCAATGATCCATGACTTCATCAATGGAAGGGAGTAATGGGCTAAGTCTTCTTCCAGCACAGATCATAGTCCTATATGACTTTATGGTCTTCCAGAATCATGCAACTGAATAATTCAGCTCCAGGGTAACCTGGTAATGAGCCTCTCTAAAATTAGAAATTGGTCATGGAATCATAGATTTAGAGCTGGAAGGAACCTTTAAAGACATTGAGTCTAACCCCCTTATTTTACACATAAGTAAACAGAGGCTGAGAGAGATTAAATTACTTACTCAGAGTCAAACCACTAGTAAATAAGTAGCTGAGACAGGATCTGAATTCAGGTCTTCCTGACTCCAAGCCCATAACTGTATCTAGCTGCCTGGTCTTCATGATAGTTATATGATCAATCACTGTGCTGGCAACTGAAGACATTTTAGGATGGTAGGGACTAACAGAAATGTGTTCCAGTAGCCTAGCCTTCAAGACCCCAGGATCAACTTTAGCACAATAGGTCTGCTAGTTGGTTTCATGCCCTCAAGTTCAAAGGGGGCTCTTCAGAAAGAATTCCAGACTAAGTGTGTCCATCTCCTTTTCAAAAATCAAGAGACATTGCTGCTATCTCTGTCATTTATTCTATTACTGGATGTAATTTATGGAGTTTGCACCAAGTGAATATTTGCAATGACCTGAGTTTCTTCAACGTTTCTATTGTCAACTTTCAGTAACTTCTCAATTTTATCTCATCTGGGCTTAAGGATGAAATCATTTCTTATATCTGTTCTGCTCTCAGCAGCAATACAAGCTGTGTGACTTGTAGTTGAAAGAGCTCTTAACAAAAAGGAGTATGAAGCCCTTGATGAGATCCATTTCCAGTTTAGTTATGAAAATTGACTGATGTATTCATATCTTTAGTCCATTTGATGCATGTTCATGATGCACTCACTTTGACAGCTAGCACCACCCACAGTGCAGCATTTCCAGCCATGGGGCATTGTTATTTGTTTGTTCACGTGTATCTTGCCTTTGTGAAGAACATAAAGGAGGGAAGGAGGGGAGAAAATCTGAAACTCAAGGGATTGTGGAACTGAATCTTGTAAACTAAAGGTAAATAGACACAATCAATTTTTAAAAATTTGAAAATAAATAAATACTCCATCTTAAAAAAAAAAAGAACATAAAGGAGCGCCACTTGCTCTACCATTCTATCCTCTGTGTGAAGTTGATCCTCACAACAGTCTTGAATAGGGCTAGCCTGCAAATCTATGCTGTTCCTTTTACTTCTTTGACTCTTGAGAGTAGTTGTATTATACTAACAACTGATCTAACCCAACCAGTGGTATCCCCAGAACGTAATTCATCCTAGTTTCAAGGTTCCTAGCAATTAGAGCTATTCAAATATGGAATGGGCTGCTTTGAAAGGTGTTAGATTCGCTTTTACTAGAGGTCTTAAGGCAGATTTTGGACAACCATTTGAAAGATTCATTTATATGTGGGTTGGATCATATGGTCCCAGTGATACCTTCCAGCTCTTAAATTCTGAGATTATGTGCTTCCTGACAGGACTTCCCAACTGCCATAGTGGTCTCAGGCTCACCAAAGTGCCCACTTTATATCACCCTGGATGGTACTTTTCTACTATCATTGCTCTCTTTCCCACCCCAAAAAGACATGAGTTTGGACTCTAGGGGTTAATTATCATTTCTTCTAATTCTCCTGCTCTTTCTCCTTTTTTTTCTCTCCTCCTCCTTTCCTTCTCCCTCTCAAATTCAGAGGCCCTGCTCTAGTTAACTGCTCCCAGTGTTCTTTTTTTCCCTTGGGGTCTTGTCTAGCTTAAATTAAAAGTGCATTTGACATAACAAAAAGAACATGGAACCTGGAAGCCATATTTGGTAAAAGCACCAAGTATAGGTCATATCAGCTGTGGAACCTTGGGCAAATTACCTCCCTTATTTGGCTCTTGCCTTTGTTATCTGTGAAACGAGCAGATTAGACCAGATAATCACCCTTTCATGATTTTGTGAGCCCTGAACATGAATTAAGTCCTAAAAGGAAATCTATCAGAGTTCTCTGAATGAAGATGACTGTTGTTTCAAGAATTAAGGTCTTCTTCCAGTAAGGGTGGGTGACAAGGGAGGAAGGAAAAGAATCTAGAATTTAAAGTTGTATAATCAAATGTTAAAAATATATATGTATGTATATATTATTGTTATTATTATTAACTATGTCCAACTGGGAATTAAGATATACAGGCACTGGAGTAGGGTGACCCATCCTGCTCTACTGGAAAATCAGAGGGGCAAGGGGGAGAATATAGGAGAGAGCAGATTGGGGGAGGGGCAACACAGTGGGATTGCTGTTTTGGGGTGGTGGGTAGGAGAAAGATGGGGAGAAAATTTGTAACTCAAAATCTCATGGAAATGAGTGATGTAAACAAGAAAATAAATAAATTAAATTTAAAAAAAAGAATTAAAGTCTTTTAGGGACTTGTGATTCAACTCTCTTCTCATCCAGGCTTTTGTCCAAACCCTGTAGGGGCTGTTGTTTCCTTGGTTCTAGATTCTCTACCTTGGACTTTGACTACCTGCCTTGCCTTAGCATTTTACTTGGCTCCTATCTTCCTGCCCAGTTTTTTTTATTCTTCTTGTCTTAACCCCCAACATGTATGCTGACCATGCTGACTGCTGCTTGTCTGCTAGCTTTTCTGATTCACCATTTCAATCAAGTCAATCAACATGATTTCAATATTCATTCAATATCTATGGACCAGATATAGTATTAATTGCTGAAGAAATAGAAGCCAAAATGAAACAATTCCTGCCTTCAAGGTACTTAAATTCTAACAGACAAGATAACGTGTACATAAATAAACGTATGCAAAATAGTACAAAGTAACTGTTGGGGTAGGGAGGGTCACTTGGAAAGGTCTCATGTACAGAAGTATAATTTGGACTTGGCTATGAAGGAAACTAGAGATTATAGAGAAGTAGTGAATTCCAGGCATGGGGAACAGCACAAGAAAATGCAGGGGTGGGAGAAGGAACACCATGTATAAACAACAACAGGGGCAGTTTGATTAAACTATAAAGAACATAAAAGAGAATAATATGTGATAAGACTGAAAAGGTTGGCTAAAACCGTGTTGTCTTGACTCCTGATGCTTCTGGGCTCCTGACCTCTGGTCTGGATACTGATAAAGGATGCCTAATCTAAACGTCTGGCCCTGGAATCTTCCTGGTCCCAGTTCCTTGTTGCATACACACAAACTGCAACTGCCATATTTGTGCCACTGACAGATTGGTACCATGTTCCAATGGACATAATGGAACGTCTACTCCTCTATAACTGTTGGGAGTCAATGGACTCCAAATTCAGAAAGTCAAATTCTAATCCTAGACCTAGACCTGGAAATCCAAAAGGGTAATCCAGTTGGGTAGCTATAGAGTAGGTTAACCAGTGAGCTGATCATACTTTTTTGCAGAAAAAAAAACTGGGTAAAGACAGATTCCAACAAATTGGGGAATGGCTAAGCAAATTATATGTAAAAATAATAGACTATTTCTGTACTCTAATATGCAATGAATATGAAGATTATAGAGAAAGAAGACTTATATGAACTGATGTAGCATGAAATAAACAGAACCAGACCAAATGCGCACAATGATTACAACAATGGAAATTGAAAAATGAAAACTGCTAAGAAGTGCTGTGTAGTTTTGGGTTGCCAAATGTGGCACTGAAGAATAGATGAAAAAATGAACTTCTCTTTCTTCCTTGATGATGTGCGGAGATGTGGTGCTGCATAAACTCAGCTCATATTTTGGTTAGTCTTGATTAACAGCATGTTTCTTCTTTATTTTTTTGTTCTTTGTTACAAGGAATGGCTAGAGGTAGAGGTGTCTGCTCAACAAGTAAGATAGAGACCTGTGAAGCTGAAAGGATGGATAAGGAAGAGGCTAGGCTTGGGTCAGAAACAACAGCCATGACCTCTCCCAAGTTTAATTATTCCAGCATAAGACACAGTCATAACAGTCAGTGCTCTTCCTGGGGTGCCATTATCGGGTCTCTAATAACACCCCATGGACAATATTCAGATCGTTCCCTAAATTCTTTCCTCACAATAACCCTATGAGTTAAGGACAAGATAATGGCCTTTGCTTAGAGATGAAGACTTAAGATAGAGGAAAGAAGAACACACAATAAGTTATTGATCTACTTGGGAATTAAAAACCATCATTCCTCTGACTCTAAACCTAACCCAGATACCTCTGACTCTAATCCTAATCCTAATCCTCTGACTCTAACCCTAACCCTACCTCCTGCTTATGTACTCCTTCCCCTTTCCTAAGAGGTAAAATTAGAAGGGCAATGTTTAGGCCTCTGTGGGCTACCTTCCAACAGAAGATCTTGTGCCAGAACTCCAGATTTTCCAAGTAGAATCTCTTATATGAACTGATGCCGAGTGAGGAGAGAAAATCGAGAAAACATTGTACACAATTACAGACACATTGTGATGACTAACTTTAATAGACTTGGCTCTTCTCAGAAATACAAGGTTCTAAGACAAGTCCCAAAGACTCATTATGGAAAAGGCTATTCACATCCAGAGAAAGAATTACAGAGTCTGAATGTAGATTGAAGCAAACTATTTGCTCTTCTTTGTTTTATTTTGTTTCTTCTATCTTGTGGTTCATTCCATTGGTTATAATTCTTCTTTACAACTTGACTATTGTGAAAATATGTTTAATGTGAAGGTATATGAGAATCTATATTGGATTACATGCCATCTTTGGGGGGGAGAGGAGGAGAGGGAGGGGGAGAAAATTTGGACCTCAAAAACTTGTGGAATTGAATGTTGTAAACTAAAAGTAAATGAATTTAAAAGGGAAAAAAAGAATGTAGGAGGAAGAGAGCTTTTGCTTTTGAATTAGATGTCCTGGGTCTAAGTCTGAGCTATGTCATTTTTGCTAGCTAAGTGACATTCATTGAGACACTTTATTACTTACAGCTTCAATTAACTCATCTGTAACTGAGCCAATTGTGCCTGATAAACTCTTTGAGATTCCTTTAGCTCTAAAACCTGTGGTCTCTGACTCCACCTCTGACACTACCTTGTGTCACCCTGAGCAAACTAACTAACCTCTCTGAGCCTTAGTTTCCTCATTTGTAAAACAAAGAGACTGGAACAGAAGGCCTCTGACATTCCTACAAGCTCTCAACATTGTGATCCTTTCTTCCAATTACATAGAAGCAGATTGGTTACTTGATGAACCAATGTTCTTTGATACCTTCAACATACATATCTAAGGGCTGCCTCAGAGTTGGAAAAACATGGGGTTTTAGTTGTACCTCATATTTTTAACTATCTATATAACCCTAGGCAAATCCCTTAACCTTTTTGAGTCTCAGTCTTCTCATCTGTAAAATAGGCATAATAAGATCTATTGTGAATCATAGGGTTATCATGGGAATCTAATGAAATGATAAATGTAAATTACTTTGTAAACCTTAAAGATTCTATGTGTGTGCATATATATTATATAAATAAATAAATTTTATAAATATATGTGCATATATTATACAAAATGGCAAGCTATGTTCTAATTTTTTGTCTTTATAATATGAGCACCTAATAATGTGTACCACATGGAAGGTGCTTAATAAATGTTGAATTAGGGGTGGCTAGGTGACATAGTGAACAGAGCACTCACTGGCTCTGGAGTCAGGAGGACCTGAGTTCAGATTTGACCTCAGACACTTAACACAAAAACTAGCCATGTGACCTTGGGCAAGTCACTTAACCCCAATTGCCCTACCTTCCCTCCCCTCCAAAAAGAAAAAAAAAATTGAATTAAATTCCTTGAACTGAATTATTCCATCCATGCAGTAGGATGTTGGTGGCCAGAACATAGAGCAACCCAGATTTAAATGCTGTCAAATCAGATGAAATCACTGACATTGGGGATGAGGGAAAGTAGCAGACATGCTGCTTACCTGTCTCTGTGACCAGAACAGGCAAACACAGCAGAGGTGTTTGGATAAGATAAAGGAGAACTCTCCTAAGAAGTGAATGTGCATGGGAAGTAACTATCTGCAGAGAATCACAATTATTGTTTTTTTACAGATCTCTAGTCTGACTGATATTAGAAGCTCTGCATTAATTTTGTTTCTGTCCCAGTTTATTTATGGAAGGCTATCTTCTCTCATATACCCCGCCTCCCCAGTTCCAGGATTCCTCTTAGCTTTAGGATAACAAGCTGCCAGCCTCTCGGTGGGGCAATATTTCAAAGGAAGGGCCACGTGCCACTTTTGTTCTCTCTGATGCTGACTTCTAAGCTGAACCAGCCCAGAGGTTCTTTGTGAATAATTCAGGCAGGTAGTGATTGGTCACATCTCTGAACAAGACACAAAACCCATGGACTGGCCTGGTGTTTTTCAATCTACTTTTGACCTTACTGCTTTCTGATGAATGGCTATCCTTCATCTCCAAGATCCCTCAGAAGACACTAGAAAAAAAGTGTTTATACATGGGTAAGGGAATGTATCCCCTTGGCCTGGACAGAGGGGCTTTTAAAGGTAGGAAAGATGTACTAAAACTCTTCCTTCTGTCTTATCTATGGTCACAGAGCTGGGGAATGAGTCATAGCTGGGAGTGGGGAGGAGGGTGAAGGAAAAGAGACTTTGAATGAATTTTTTAAAGCAGAAGATTCTCAACCTTTTTTGTGTTTTGGACCCCTTTGGCAGTCTCCTGAAGACAGAGTAATGTTTTTAAATGCCTAAAATAAAATACATAGGTATAAAAAGGAAACATATGACATTGAAATAGTTATCAAGATATTTTTTAAAATAATAAATTTATGGACCTCAGATTAAGAACTCCTGCCATTTCTCCCTCCTTGATTACATCCCAGCCAACAGTTGCCAGGTCATACAAACCAACCCAGCCCCAATACACTCTTCTGTCCCTTCCCATCTTCTGCCTGCCAAGCATGTACTGACTGCAAATTTTTCTTCTGACCACACTTCAACGGATCCCATAGGGACTTTGACCCCAGTGCCAAGCCCAGAACTAAAACCCAGCTCATCTGCTTTTCAATTGCATGCTAGTAAAACCCAGGTCATCTGCTTTCCAATTACATGCTCTTTCCATATGACTAGATTTCTTCCTTATGGACCTGTAGCCTTTTAGGAATGATTATTTGGAAGCTCTGGAATAGGGAAATGCCCATCTCTTTTATCCATATGTCTTAGTTTGTGGTAGAGTCTTTCTCCTTAAGTATTAAGCAATCAAACAAATGAGCAGGGCTATTAGACACACTCTGCTATATCAACAAACAGATTTCAATAAAGACAAATGATCCATGAGTATTCAGTGTCACCTGAACTCTGGGGACCTGTGTGGGTGAGTTGTTTTAGAGGATGGGGAAGACGGCCTTATTTATGGCTTATTTTCAAGCTTGGAATAAACTAACCAACCAATCTGAGTGCTCTTCTTTAAACTGTCCTTTTCAAAAATAAAACACAGATAAAACTTTTAGGATCTGGTGTGACATTGTCAACTGCTCTCCAATCATCTCCTTTATGGGCAAGAAGACAACAAATAGATCTTATGAAATTTTTTTCATTGTGACCAGAAGTAGTTACCCCCACAAGAGGGCAAGGTTAATATGGGGTTTTGTGAAAAATAAGATGCTTTATAAAATACTTTTGTGAGTTGATACTTGTTATTTTATCCATTAGAATGTAAACTCTTTGCATGCAGGGATTATTTCATTCTTTATACTTGTATCCCCAGTACCTAGCATAATCTCTACCAGGTAACAGGTAATTCACAAGTACTTGTTGACTGATAGATCATTTGCATAAGATTCTTCCTCCAATGAAAGCAGAAAGTCAAGAAAGTTATCAGGACCTAAAAAAGAGAAAGAAGCGCGACACACAGAGACAGAAACACAAACACAAGGAGAGAAGGATGAGAAGGAAAAATAGAGAAATACAAAGCAGAGAAACAAAAATTGGGGAAAGAGGGGAGAGGAGGGAGAAAGGAGAAGGAGAAAGAGAGAAGGAGAGAAGGAGAGAGAGAAGGAAGTGGAGAGAAGAAAGAAAGGGAAGAGAAAGAAGAATAGAAGAAAAGCAGAGAAGGAGTTAAGAGAAGAAGAGAGACAGAGGGAGAGGGGAAGAAAGACAGAGACAAAGAGAAAGGGAAAGTGTTCCAATCAGCTTTATTGTTATTTGGATTTCCTTTGTATATCTAGGATATACCTGACTTCCCAAATTTTACTTTAGAAATCATCTGCTTCATGGTACAGAGTAGACAGTTTCCAGTGGGACACATTTACTTTCTCTCTTCTGGCTGTACTTATAGAAAGTCCACTCAAGAGAGATGGAAGACTCTCAAGAATGAAATGCTGAAGACATAAAATGAAAATGAATTCTTAAGAAGAGGGAAAAGGGGGAGTTATCTAAAGAGGCAGATGTGAATTTAAAGGGAACTATCAAGCAGACTGGATTTTCTAACCTATATATATGGAAGATGGAAGGAAGTGTAGATAATGGAGTATGAACAAGAGAACATGGCAGAATCATGTCCAGAGTTCAAAAGGCCCAGATCCCAAAGGCTGAGGCCAATGAAGAATGCAAAAGAGAACATAAAGGGGAAGATGGAAAATGGAGAAGATGGTAGAGATGACTGATATGTAGAGAAAGCAAAATATTGAACACAGATATTTCACCATCTAACTGTGGTGTGCTATCTATATGTCATGGAGCCCCCCCAAAAGTTCACAAACTTTCTGTGCCAGGCAGATGAAAACCCTGAGGTTGGATGCCATGGTGGGAAGAGTACTTGATTTGGAGTCAGAAGTCCTGTAGATGAATCCTTATGATGTTAATTACATGTGTAACATTGGGAAATCCCCACCCCTGGGCCTCATTTTTCTCATTTATAAAACACAGAGTTGGACTAGATAATCTTTAGGTCCCTTCTAACACCAAATCTATGATCCAAGGAGGAGAAAGGCTCTGTCATTCAGGGGAGAAAGAAGAAAACTGAAGTCCTCATTTCCTGTAGGCCTTCCAAAGAGCTAAAGTCATCTCTAACACTTGCTGATAAAGCACCTCAAAGTAAGAAGCTGTTAGTCACAGGCCAGATGTCACAAAGAAAATACTTGTCCAAAGAAGTACTGCCAGGGGGATTCTGCTTTTGAGGTCTGATGAGCTGAGATGTTTAGTCATTTTAAGCTCAAGAATTTCCACTCTCAAAAATGTTCTTTTAAAAGTTATGTTTTTCTTTAAAAGGAAATGAATACTTTTTTTAAAAGGGCCACATTTGGGGACAGCAATGGTAAGGAATCCAGAAAACAGATCATCACCCATTCAATAGATCGAGAGAGAGAGAGAGAGAGAGAGAGAGATATGGGTAGATAGATGGGTTGATAGATGGATAGACAGACAGATGGATGGATAGACAGACAGTTTGATAGACAGATGGATGGATGATGAGTGGATACATAGAGCTGTGGGCCCTCGGCCATTCTCAATCCTGAGTGCTGGCAACTGGGACGGCACCATGTTCTGTCCTCCAGAGGTAGCATCATCAAGAAGGCCTCTCCTCTCATCTCAGAGTTCCCTTCACCATCATGTGGCACACTATTCTGATATCCTGGGGGGCTTCAGGAGCTGGGAATATCCACAGCCCAGTCAGAAGGAGAGACTGATTAATTAATAATGTTGCCTGTGCACTGAGGAAAAAGTGAGTCTGTGCCATGCATTCTGTTTCTGAAGAATCTATCTGCTCAGGCAGGTACAATGCAGTCAGAAGGATGGTTCCTAACTCCTCCCCCAAGCCGCTGCTTGATTATGCAGGGAAGAACATCATTGCAGTCTGCCACTATAAGCAAAATGGGGCCAAAGACCTCATCATTAAATGGCTTTCATAAATTCCTCTTTGGTCAACAATCCAGTGTTCTATAAATGAGATATTCAGAGAAACTGAATTCCATGTAAGCAAGCTGACCGATCTTGTTCCAGAGGAGGGGGAAAGACATATATTTCCCTTTTATCCTTGGAAGGGTGGGAGACTATGGGTGTGGAATGTCACATACATAGCCAGCATGAAGCTGGTTTTATGGAACTGTTTATTGAGGAAAAATGGTAGCAAGCTGTACAGAAATCACTGTGATGTAGGAAAAAAAAAAAGTCTTCAATAAGACATTAATTTAAATAATAGAAAACAGGGCACTGAAAAAAAAATGGAAAAGAATATTTCCCAAATCAGAGGCCTATTTTTACTGAACTAAATATTAGGGTTTTTGTACTTAATTTTACTTCTCTTTTTCTCGTCTTCCCTCCCTCCTTCTCTCCCACCCTCCTTGTGCTTTCCTTTGGAGGTGCTGAAGTAGAAAAGGGGCAGTTCAACAACTAGGAACAATGGGACTAAAAGGCCCAAGAGAATAGTAACTACTTAGGTAGCAGAATTTTTCTAGACTTAACCAGAGCAGAGTTCATTGACAGAAGCAAAACTGAAGAGAGAAACAAAACAAAACAAAACAAAAACACTAGAAAAGTCTTGAAAGCCCACTAAGGGATTTAAAAATTACTTGGTGGACAACAGGGAACCATTGAAGATTAAGGAGCAACAGAGTGACATGACATTCAACTCTACATAAAGATGCAGATCATCTTCTCAATGGCTCCTACATTCCACTCTCAGCCCCTCAATTGAGTTTTATAGGTCTTCCCTTGCAGATGTCTACAATTCAGCAGGGCCTAGCACCTCTCATGAGCATCTAGGTGGCGCCTTAGTGTATAGAGTGTCAGAGCTGGAGTCAGGAAGACTCATCTTTGTGAATTCAAATCCAGCCTCAGACTACCTCTGTGACCCTGGGCAAGTCACTTAACCCTATTTGCCTTAGTTTCCTCATCTAGAAAATGATCTAGAGAAGGAAATGGCAAATGACTCCAGTATCTTGGCCAAGAAAGCCCCAAATAGGGTAACAGAGTTGGACATAACAGAAAAATGACTGGGCAATGACACCTACCATGTTTTACCAAAGTGCTATAAACTATATTCATCAAATGCTGTATGTCCCTAATCCAGGCATAGAGAATAATTTGCACATATGTGTAAAGGAGGGGAGAATGCAAGACAAGATCAGGGATGATGTAGCTCAATCAAATGAAAACAGGCGAAGCAAGGCTGGAGCCAGACTGGACCATGCCTTTGACAGAGCACTTTGTCCTACAAGCATGAGGAAGCTACAAAAGGCTTCTGAGCAGAAAAGCAACATGATGCACAGGGAGATTATAGGAGCAGTTCTATGAAATCCAGACCAAAAAGGGCAGGACATTGGAGGGCAACGGGGCCACTAGCACCTTGGACAGGTCTCTCTTTGAATTATAGAAGGAAGAGGTCTCCCTCCTCTCTCTCCCACCTCTTCCTCTCTGTCTCTGACTTTTATCATCTCTGTCTCCCTCTCCATTCTTCCCACTCTCTTTCCTTTGCTCTGTCTCTCTCCCTCTCCTCTCCCCTCTTTTCTTCTTTTCTTTCTCTCCTCCTTCCTTCCTTCCCTGCCTCTATGTTAGACAAAAGAGAAATTCTTTCACTTCCACATAATCTTTCAGAGAATGATTTCTGAAAGACTCATTTGATTGCTGCAACAACACTTTGAGGTACATGGTATTATTATCTACATTTTACATATGAGGAAATGGAGGCACAGAGGGGTTAAGTGACTTTCCCAGGCTCATACAACTAGCAAGTATCTGAGTCAGGATCTGAACTCAGGCCTTTCTGTTGGCAGCTAGATGGTGCAGAGGCTAGGGTGTAGGACTGACAGTCAAGAAGGCATTTACTAGCTGTGTGGCCCTGGACAAGTCACTTAATCACTATCTGCCTCAGTTTCCCCATCTCTAAAATGGGTATAATAAAATCACCTATCTCAAAGGGTTATTATAAGGATCAAATGAGTAAACCTATGTAAATTGCTTTACAAACCTCAATGCTCCATATATATGATGTTATCAGTATTACTATTATTATACCTACTCCAGGCCATCAACACTCAATCTATTGTTCTACCTGGCTGCTTATTAGGAGATTTCATTTATTAAGTAACCAGTTGCACCTTGAGGGAAGATTACCAGGTTCCCCAACAATCAGTCACACTCTAGCCATTCACCAGTTCTCATGGGCATTTTAAAGGCACAACTCTTAAAAGGAGAAGTAATCTTTTATAACAGCTGTCCCTCCTTAGTCATTTGAGGATGCACAGAAAGACAGTACTTCTCTAGGGCAGGCCTGCGCAACCTGTGGCCCACAGGCTGTTTACAGCCCATGAACACACCAAAGGATTTCTAGCAAGCAGTGAAAAATATAGGATGTTTTCCTCTCCATTTTTCAAGGTTTGCCCAAAATCCTTTGGTGGCCTGAAGGTTGTACCATCCTACTGCAGGGTGAAACTCAAGCAAAACTATCTAGGTAACTGTCTCTGTTCTCTGGCATGTTTTGCCTGTGGTGAGCTAGCTAGCTAAAGACAGCAAGAGTTGAGGTGAATGGTTAACAAGCACACTTGCTTCTCAGCTTAAGCCTGGGTATTTATGACAGACTGCCCAACAAACAGATTTAGCTGCTCTCATCTTTGGCCAGGACCAAAAGCAATTTGAAAACTCTTCAGGGGATCACAAGATCAGAGATTTAGAGTCAGGATTCATCTCTCATTTAAATGATGCAACTGAGATGGAGAAAGGCTGAATGACCTACCAAGGGTCATGTACTAATTAGTATCTGAAGCAAGATTCAAACCTGGGGCTTCCTAACTCTAAATAAGTCTAATAAACTAAGCACCACATGAAACTGCCTTGACTCAAATATACATGCTCTTTGTCCTTCCCTGTCCCCAACTTCTGATGTTGACCTTTTTAATGTTTGTATGGATTTCAGTCCATGACACCTTGCATGTAGTAGTGGCTGGGTGACAGAAGAGATGGAGGCTGGACTTGGATCCAGGACTCCCTGAGATGTGTTCCAGCTGCATGACCCTGAGCAAGTCACTGGACATCCACCAGACTCAATTTCCTAATCTATAAATAGAGAGATGATAATGGCTCCTACATATCAGATTATTGTCAGAATCAAATGAGGGAGTGTATTTAAAGCTCTTTGCAAACTTTAAACTGCTATAGAGGCTAGCTGGCTAATAGCTGTGGTTTTTGTTATTGTTCAGTCATTTTTCATTCATTTGCAACTCTTTGTGACCCCATTTGAGGTTTTCTTGCTAAAATACTACAGTGGTTTGTCATCTTCTTCCCTAGCTCATTTTACAGATGAGGAAAATGAGGCAAACAGGGTTAAGTGACTTATCCAGTGTCTGATGTGGGATTTGAACTCAGATCTTCCTGACTCCAGATATCTAATACTAAATCCTCATTTACCATACCTAGTGTCTGTCCCAGATAAAGATACTGTTAGACAAACCTTATAGAAATTCTTCATCCATTTGGTCTTTCCTGTGTGGATGGACAAACCACGTTCTTGATTGATTACAGATCTCTGCAATTCCTTGGGGCTTGATCAAATCAATAATGTCAGCTGCAAATTAGAACATCTGGAGGACCTCACTACAAACTGAGAATCCCTCTTCTATATAGACTTTGTGCTTGAGTTCCTCCACTGCAGTGATAAATGAGTTTTGAAAGCATACATCTCCAATTATAAGAGTTATTTTTGTTCCTACATCATCCAAATAATTTGGGATAATCTTGCTATGTGGATGAGAGATTCTTCATTATATAAGAGTCTATGTGGTGATGCTTTGTTCTACCAAACTAGATGGGTTGAGTTTTTTCTTATACACAATGAGCATAATTGACATTTTTCCTCACTACATATTTCCATGAACTACATTGACATGGATACAAAAGACTGAGAGGCAGCAAGGTACAGTAGTAAGAGCTACTTACTTAGAGTCAGAAAACCTAGACTTGAGTCTAACCTGACACTTAACTAACTAGTGGTGTGACCTTGGGCAAGTCTTTTGATCTCTCTGAAATGGTATTACTTGAACTACCAACTCCATGGTGATTTTTATAAGGAAAGTGTTTTAGAATTTAGTGAGTGCCTTGTGTAAGTCAAAGTGTGCTGAATAAAAGTTTACAGCTTTTAGGATCACTGTTTGGTTTGATTTTCTCTTTCAAAAACCTCCTAAATCCTCTAAACTGCTAAAGAAAACTTGTGGCAGCTAGGTGGCACAGTAAGTAGAGCACCAGCTCTGGAGTCAGGAAGGACCTGAGTTCAAATTCGGCCTCAGATACCTAACACTTACTAGTCATGTGTCTTTGGGCAAGTCACTTAACCCCAATTGCCTTGCCTTCGCCCTCCAAAGAAAAAAAAAAAAACAACTTAAATGTCTCCTCACTTGTGACTGAAATGGGTATATCTTACAGAAGCATAAAATGATATATTTAGAGCTAGAAAGCACCTTAGAGGTCCTCTAATCCAACCTTTTTCAGATGAAAATACTAAGGCCAATAAAGGTTATTTTCCCAAGGATCAGAGTTCAGACTTAACCCCATGTCCTCTGACACTCTTTCCACTATATCATATACTTCTATTTTGGTTTAATTTAACAAACATTCATTAATTACCTACTATGTATACAGATTCATTTGAATATGTGAAAAAAGTAACTGACTGTTTTCGGTCTCTCTAGCAGCATGAGTCTTCCAAAGGCATGCTACCCTTGGATTCTAACTCTACAGCCCTTTAGGCTTGCCCTCAGCTGCTGTGGAAACTTCCCAGCAAGTCTGGAGGAGATAAGATATGCGTATGTGTGTATGTATATGTGTATGCACATGTATATGTACATGCATATATATATACCATGTAAGGATGTATATCTACATACGTGTACATGTGATATGAAAATACAATACGAATCAATAGTTACATACGGCACTCCTTGAAATCTAATGTATTGAGGGTCTATTAAGAGAGACATTTTGTCCAAGACTCAACACATACACACACACACACACACACACACACACACACACAAGAAAGGAGGGAGAGTAAGTATGCAATCATCCACAGATATGTGTGAACAAACCCAGTGATATATCCATGTATGTATTTGTTTATATATGTGGCTTGTACAACTCCACATGCACACAGTATAGACATACATACACTATATATAGACACACATACATATACACACATATACACATGAGAGGAAGTGTAGCATAGTTGTATCTAACTTCAGAAACAGAAAGACCCTTGTTCAAGTCTTGCCTCTGACACATATTGAGCATGTGACCCAGGCAAGTCACTTAACCTCTAGATGTGTTAGGCAATTCTTAGAATCTAACTTTCAGATAAGATGTTGACTTTCTGTGATAGAGGGAGTTTCCTTCACCAATGAAATCATGGGATTAAAACCATCCCCATCAATTTGTGTGTATGTGTATATATGTATGCATGTGTATCTATATGCATGTGTACATGTATGGAGTTATACATATATGTACATATATACATTTGTATGTGGTAATACAGAGAATATGAAGAATCTATAATATATGCCTCTCAAAAGCTGAACTTAAAAGCATTGGTCTCCTTGCCACTTTCCCAATTAATTACTACAAATTTAAACACTTCCAAATCCCCATGAGTCTTTCATTGAAAGGATGAACATGCCAAAGATGAGCTCATCAATTTGGATCATGACCAGATTCCAAAGCTTTCCACTTAGAGCTTGGTTTGCCATGAAGATATATGATTTCTTCAATAATAAAATAATGAAAAGAAGGGATATTATGTCATAAATGCATTAGGTCACAATTACAAAGATTTATGATTTACTCAATCACCAGAGTCTCTCCTGGAGTCTGAGAACTTCTTCCAAGTTCAGAGTGAGCTAAGGCTTTTTTGCTTTGGCAATATCAGTCAGTGGTTATGGACATTATATCTAAGATGAGCATTTCTGAGCTGTAGGTGACCTTAGAAAGTATCTAACTTAATAGCCCTCTTTGAAAGAAAACAGACCCAGAGAGGTTATGAGTTGCCTAAAATCACCCAGTAAGTTAGCAGAAGAGCCAATAAGCCAGGCCTCCTGGCCCCTAGTTCAGGAATAGTAACGTGGATAATATAACTGGCATTCACATAGTGCCTTAAAGTTTGTAAAGTCTTCTATGCACATTGTCAAAATTAAGTCTCATAACAGCCAATGCTACAAGTTTTGTTGTTATGCCTTCATTATCATGTCTACAGTAAAAGAAAAATTCTGTGATTCAGAGTCTCATGGTCCCAGAGATAATAAATAGAAAATAAATTATAATAAACAGATTTTTAAAATGACAGGGGAGAGATCAGAGGATCACAGGTTTAGAATGGGAAGGAAACAGAGGCCATCAAGTCCAATTGTCTTCATTTTGCAGATGAGGAAACTGAGGACTAGGAGATGGGAGATGACTTGCCCAAAGTCACACAACTAATAAGTGTTTGAGGTAGTATTCAAACTCAGGTTTGAGTTTCAGCTCCAGAGCTCTATACACCATATACCACCTAGCTGCCTCCAATTATAAGAAGAGCTCTCAAAAGATGGTTACAGGAGGGTGGTGTAGTGGGTAGAGCACTAGAAGGGGCATGAGGAAGATCTGATTGCTTATCTTTGTGATCCCTGAGTTTCCTCATTTGTAAATTGGGGATAGTAATGGTGCCTGCTTGACACAAGGTTGTTGCGAAGACCAAATTCTATTTCTACACACATACCCATATAATGCTACACAATCTTAAAATGCGGTATAAATGCTAGCGTTTGTTGCTGTTGTTGTAGTTTGCTTCAGAAAAGGGCCAGAGTAACAGGATCCCAAGCAGCTACAAAGGAAGAGATTGATGGAGAGGTCCTTGGATGGATGGATCAGCTATCTGTAAACAATGAACCTCCCATCTGATCTCTTCCTCTCCCTCGCCATTGTGTTATGAATAGAACTCAGGCCTCTGGATCTCTTCATCTCTCACCTCTATCCACTGGATCTATGATGTCTTCTTCTCTTCTGCAGACAAGAATGGGATTCCATACTTAGAGTACAAATTTACAACTTACTATCTGTTAGGTAACCATAGGTCTACCTGTACATTTACATGTAAGCCTCCAATCTAGTCTCAAACTCAAAACCCTCAGAAAACCCTTAAGTCCCTTCTGGGTTTTTCTCACTTGCTCTGTCTGCTCTTCATTCCCTTTTTCCTCCTGTTTGAAATGTTTCCTCAATTCCTCCTCTAGGTTATAAAGACTATAATTTCACTGTTGCCTTTAAATCCCTGTCCCTGGTACACAGTAAATGTTTTTGGAATTGTAAGCATTGGATTTGGGTTATTTATAGTCTTGTCTTCTTGCATCAAAGAGAACAAGCCCTGCAACAGCCCTTCAGGTGCATGAAGACAGCTACTATTTCCTTCAGGTTTTCTCTTCTCTAGGTCATGCATCCCCAGTCCCTGAAACTGATCTTCTCATCTCATTATTGATACTTGACATGCTCCAATTTGCCATTCCCTTTCTAAAATGGGGAGCCAGGGTAGTGATGCCATTACAGGTTAACTTAAATCCTTTGTGTATAAAAATGATACTATTGCCCCATCATAAAGAAATATGGTATGTGCTTGGAGTTCTTTTTTTCAGGATTGCGGATGGATTTGTGTTAGAGATCCTCTTCTTCCTCTTCTTCTTTCCCTCTCCCCTTGTGACCAAGAACAAATCTATTATTTTACATTTTTGCCAGACAGATCAAAGTGTTGCTATAGCAGAATGCATTCCACTGATCCAAATTATGTTAACTGACTTGTCAAGGGATCAAGTCCATAACCATAGGGGTTATTAGTACTTTTGTTCTGACCAACTAAGATAGCAGACCATAGAGTTCAGATGCTCTGTATAGATGAGGGGTAAGACAGGAGAAAGGATTGAATTAACCTAGGGCTCAATCGTATATTGAGTGTTGCAAGGAAACTCAGAGGCCATGTAGTACACTTTCATCTTACCAATGAGTAAACAGAGGTCAACATGGTTAAGGACTTGTCCAAGGTCACACAGGTAAGAAGGGTCAGGCCAGAAGTTGAAACTAAGTCCTCCCACTTTAAATCCAATGCTCTTTCTGCCATGCTGCTTTGTAAAAGAGTTTTAGCACATAAATCAATCATAGATTTTGGAGCTGGAAGAAACTTTAGAGATCATTGGACCCAACCTCACCATTTTACAGATGAGGAAACTGAGACCTAGAATAATAAAGTGGTTTCCCAAGGGAACACAGGTGACGATTAATGGAGCTGGGATTCAAACCCAGGACCTCAGAGTCAGAATCTCATGTCCTTTCCACTAACAAAGCTGC
This sequence comes from Pseudochirops corinnae, assembly GCA_028646515.1. Taxonomy (NCBI): domain Eukaryota; kingdom Metazoa; phylum Chordata; class Mammalia; order Diprotodontia; family Pseudocheiridae; genus Pseudochirops; species Pseudochirops corinnae. The sequence continues at coordinate 530,563,672 of CM053585.1, forward strand.
CCAACTCAGGACAGCATTGAGTTGTTAAAGAGAATCTCCTGTTCCTTTCATCAGTACCAAATGTATAAAAAGAATGAGACTAAATTAAAAAGACAAGTGTTATATGCAGACGTTGTCACTCCATGTACTTTAACATCTAACTCTAGCTAAATTCAGTTCTTGTCTGGTGAGGAAATCCAAAGCAGGATCTGAGATTCAGTGCTGGACAGGACCCTACTCCAACCTGATCATTGCACAGATAAGGAAACTGAGGCAGCCCTGGAGAGGTGAAGGAACTTGTCCAACACTCATCAAGCTACAGTGAAACTCTAAGATGTCACAGTTTATAGAGCCCTCATACAGGAAGCATCAAAATAAATGAAAACAGAGCAAATCGCTTTTGCCTCTTTTGATTGATTTCATTCCATCATCGCCCTTGGCACAACAGTAAACCTGCCTCCCCTTGCTCCCATTCCACTGCTTAGTGAAGAGAGTTCTCCTTTCCAAAAGCATGGTGGAAATGAAAACAACATATGTGAAGCTGCCTCTCCAGCAATGATTCCCTCCCCAAGAATGAGTTTCTCATTGCATTCCAAGTCCTTTTGGTCAGCTCTGGCCATTAAACCAGTCTAGCTCTGGTTTTTGGCAATCTAACAGTCACTCCAAACCATTTGTTGAGAGCACACAATTGCCACTTAGCTGGCCCCAGTTCACCTAACAAATTAATAGGTGTCTAGTCCTGTCTGTAAGCCGATGTGTAATCTTAGAAAAGAGAGCAGACCTGGGGATGGGGAGTCCTTAGAGATGTCATGTTGCTTTGGCTTTCTGCTGCCCTTTCAATACTAAGAACATCTGCCTCATTTGGCATCTATTTGAACCAGTGGTATATGGAACAAATCCGCCTGAGACCAAAGCACATGTACACACACGCAAACACATGCACACGGAGGCAAGCAAGATTGCAGTGCTTTCCATGGATCTGGGCTAAAGGTCACCATAAAAGTCCATCCCATCAATCACGTTTTTTTTAGGCAGCTACTGTGTACATTGCCTTCACCTAAACCAAGCTAATTAGACAGGTGCCTGTCTTGATCATAACAATGCCCAAGACAGACACACCCAAAGCTTGCTTTGCAGATATGTTATATTCTAGAGACAATCCGATGGGAAGAAGTTTAGAACGCTCAAATAGTGTGCTCTCTTGCATAGCTATATGAATATGAAACTATATTACAAATACAATAGGGAGTTTTTATTCATTTTTTTTTACAATAATGTGAGCTTGTACAGATCTCCAAGGTAAATTTCATGTGTGAATTCCTCACGCACACACTTGCACAATTTATATACCTAAGGTAGTACTTTTTAATCCAGCCTGCATGGAAAGGGGGAGGGAGTGTCTAAAAATAGATTTCAGGAGATCTATGAAATTAGTTGGAAAACAATCTTTATTTTCACCACAATTGGTTTCCTTTTTAATCATATGCCCTTTATTTTAAGCATTTTGAGACATTATTCTGAGATTTATGAACTTCGTCAGACTGCTAAAGAGGTTAACCACACACACACACACCATTAAGAACTCCTGGTTTAAAGTTTCCCTTGATTTCCAAATATTACTGGTTCATAGCTTCAGATGCCATTTTTTCTCTTCAAAAATAACATAATTTCACTATGCTTTATTCATTTAGTAATAACAACAATAATACTAAAATGCATGTAATACATTAAGGTTTTGTGGTATGCTTTAGTCTGTTACTCATTTGATCCTCACAATAATCCTGGAAGGAGGTGCTACTATTTCCTCCAATTTATAAGTGAGGAAACTGAGGAACAGAGAGGTTAAGCGACTTGCCCAGGATCACACAGCTAGTAAGGTTTGGAGGCAGGACTCAAGCTCAGGCCTTCCTGACTCCCAGTCCAGCACTCCAGTATTGCATTACCTACCTACTACAGTTAACAAGTTTTCATTTAACACCTAGAGTTTGGGATGCTAGGGGAGTTCCAGACCTTAGGTAAGACACAGACCCTCTCCTCACAGAGCTTATATTTTGGTGGTCTATGCAGCATATATGTAAATAGATCTATGTGCAGATAACAAGTCAGATTATTAACACAGGCTTGGATAGAGATTTAGCTGTGACTTACCATCTTCCCTTCATCAGCTGGACCTGCCACTTCGACCATACAATTTTTAGGGTTTTCAGTGTCTGGGGGGGCAAATCTGTGTAATTTTAGCAACAGAGCTCTGCTACTTTGCATGGAGCCATTGAGAAGGGTCTCCTCACCCTCACACCGGAATTCCTTCAGCCCAATCTACTTAGTAGGTATCAAACAGTATTTGTTGAATGAATGAAAAAAACCGCACAGATTAATGGATGAATTTAACAGAGTAAAATTATGTAACTTGAAGATCACACAATGAGCTGCTTTTTTTTTTTTTTTGGCTTTTTGGAGGGGGGAAGGTACGGCAACTGGGGTAAAATGACTTGCCCAAGGTCACATGGCTAGATTTTTGTGTTAAGTGTCTGAGGCCGAATTTGAACTCAGATCCTCCTGACTTCAGGGCCGGTGCTCTATTCACTGTGCCACCTAGCCACCCAATGAAACTTATCTTTTGTCCATTAGCCTATAATAGATATATAGAACTTCATTTAGTTTAGTAATTCTCAGAATCTTTGAGTTGAAAAGGATTTCCAATGTGATCTAATTAAATCTCCAGCCCAGAATAGAAACAGAGAGGTGGTTATCCAAATTCTGTTCAAACGTGTTCAGTGATGAAATATTCATTATCTCAAAAGGTCATCTATTCTATCACTGGGAAATTCTAATTATTAGTAAGTTCCTTTATTATACCAAAACCTGCCTCCCATTAAATTTCACCCATTGGTCCTAGTTTTGTCCTCTAAAGCTAAAATCAAAATGGCATCATTCATTCTACTTCTCCAGCCTTCAACCAAATAGTCAGGTCAGATAGATATTCTTCTCTTTTTAGCAGAAGATACTCCATGAGTGTTGGCTACTCATGAGTCACAGTATTTCACTGCTGGCTAAAAAAATCAGGGCATTTAGGTGGCACCATAGTGCACAGAGTGCTGGGCTTGGAGTCAGGAAGACTCATCCTTCCTGAGTTCAACTGTGGCCTCAGATGTTTACTAGCTGGGTGACCCTGGGCAAGTCACTTAACTCTAACTCAATTTCCTCATCTATAAAATGAGTTAGAGAAGGAAATGGCAGACCATTCTAGTATCTTTGCCAAGAAAACACCAAATGGGGTCATGAAGATATTGGATATAATTGAAAACATTATAGCCTAATAATCTAGAAGTTCAATGACTTCTAATATGAAGAAGATAGCAGAATTCTTTCTCATGAAATAGCTGCCCAAGAACAATTGTACTCAGATACCATCATCTAATAGGGGCATAAGAGTAGTTCCAGTTGCAGTTTATGATACAGAAGCCAAAAAAAAAATATCATCCATTCTACAGATCTGCCAGAGAACCAACAAAATAGCAAAACTGAATATCTTACATTTGGAGAAAGCAAGTATGTAGAGTATGTAGAAAGCTGTACTTGGGAATGAACTAAGATCATTCAGAGAATATTTGCAAATGAAAACTGAATAGAGAATAAATAGATCATAAAATGAAGCAGACCTGCCAGCTAGATAGATCTATTTTCATCACTGGAGGCAACAAAACTTTTAGACTCTTAACTTCTCAGTTCCAGTGTATCATAACCCCCATCTCAAGAAGCAGCCTTCTAGTTTTGGACAGCACAAATTGTCAGCAAGAATTTTTTTTCTGTCATTAAACCTAAGTTTGACTCTTTGTAACTTCCATTCATTGATCTTAGTTGCATCCTTAGGGACCAAAGAAAATACATCTAATCTCTTTTCTATAATGAGGGCTCTTCAAATATACAATAAAAGCTGTTTTGCTCTCTCCCTCCCTCCTCTCCCCCAAGTATTCTCTTCTCCAGATGAAATGCCCCCAGTTCTCTTAAGATATTTTCATATGACAGGGATACAAAGCCCTTTAGCTTCCAGGTTGCCTTCCTCTGAATGTCTACCATCTTGTTTTGTAAGCTGTGGCACCTAGGACTGAACATAGTACTCCATATGGAACCTGAGCCAGGCACAGGACAGAGAGCTATCACTTACAGCCAGGTCTCTCTTCAGAGAGATCTTCAGATCACATTAAAACCCTTTTGCTTGCCACATCACACTGAGAAATTACTAATCTCGTAATTCCCCCAGGAAAATTATTTTACTAACCATGCCTCCATCCTATACTTGTGAAGGTTGATGTTTTAATCAAGCCAGGTTTAAGACTTTACACTTATTGCTAATTTAATTTTTATCTTCTTAAATCCATTCCAATAGTCTATCCTGACAAGACATTTTTGGACCCAGTTTCTTGAGTGTCCTCTGCTAATTCGGTGAGCATGCAACCTATACCATTATCCAAGTCATTGACAAAAATGTCAAAGTATGGGGCCAAGCACAGATTTATAATCTTCAGCTAGAGACAATCTTATTCCAAGTGTGGTCATTATGGTAGGACAGTGAAATTGGGTTCATGAAACCTAGGCCAATGGAATGCAAAAGCTACCAAATGCTACTGAGTTGGGAAGTCTTCAAGGATGGCCCCTGTTATGTGTGCATGTGCATGTGTGTGTGTGTGTGTGTGTGTGTGTACACATATATACATATACACACAAACACACATATGTGTAGGTAGATAGACAGAAAGACAGAAAGACAGACAGACAGACAGACAGACAGATAGATAGATATGCTAACTAAGGTCCATTGGCTAGTGAGGTTCATTACCAAGTTGGCTGGTAATAACTTTAAATACTCCAAAACAGCTATACTTGTCCACACGCCTTTTCCACAAGTTAAACATCACTAGATCTTTCAACAAGTCTTTTTTCCTCACTCTGTAGACTACAGCACATGAGCTTCTTCCTGGACTACCATACCCTGTACCTTATACTACTAGCCTTAGGTACAAAACTTAAAACCATAGAATCGTAGACTTTGAGGTGGAAAGGACTTTGGAGGCCTTCGAGTCTACCCCCCCCCCTTTTTAGAAATTAGTAAGATGAGGCGCTCAGGCAGAGGTTAAGTGACTTAGCACAAGCTACTCAGCTAATGAAGTGTTGTAGGTGGGATCTGAACCCAAGTTTCCCTGACTCCAAGACCAATGCCCCATCCATACCACAAGAGGCGTCAAACATGAGGCCCGTGGGAAGTTAAAAAGTATTTAACAAAATAAATAAAAACACAATAAAGCATAGATAGCGTTATATTTTTTTTAACTAAGTGAATATGCTACAGGGGAATCCTTAAATATGGGATTAGTGGCCCCAGTTTCAGACTAACTCTCCTAACTTGATAGTTATCCAATGAACCAATATGCCTACACCCAATTGAAAATAGCCTTAAAGGACACAAGCTAAGGAATCCGTCCAATTCACTTTTTAACTTTACCCTTCTTTGTAGTGAGAATCTTCTCCAGTGGCTAGGGACAAACACTGTATAAAAATCCTTGATCAAAATGGAATATACAGCCCAGATCACTTCAAGATTGTCTGGGGGAATGGTATTAGCTAGAACCCTCAGCTAAATGAAGAGCATTAGAGCTTTATGCCTGAGATTCTTCTGTAACGATATATTACCTTCAAAATGCCCCTTCCAAAGAAATCATTTTACTTTTCTGAAAGAGATAAGACATCCAATTCTGAAGGAGATTTAATTAAAAAAAAAAAACCATGAGGCTCTGTGCTCAGTTCCTGGTTTTCCTCGGGATTTTAGGTCACAACAATTAATAACCAGAGAAAGAGGACAATTAATAAAATGATGGTGCCTTTTCCCCTCTCTCAAGCCATTTGATAACATTACTTAGGAATTATCCTCCGCAGACGGGTTGTTCCATATTCATGAGAAAGCCCCCAACTTATGCAAATGTTGGCCAATTTCCTCTGAAACCTACCCTCTACCTTTTAGTTTGCATCCTTGGGAACTTTTCTTTCAAAAATTCATTAGAAGAAGTGATTGCCTCCATAAATGACTCTATCCTTCTATAAAGCTCATAGGCAGGGAAATTCAAGTATAAATGATTAAGAAAAAAGCATGTTCTAATTGCCAGAACTAATTTTTGAGAGATAGTGGTAGGAAGACAAAAAGAATGTTCAAGAAGATCCCTCATGGAAAAGTCTGTTATCCCTAGGCCTGTCTACCTCTGAAACAATGCAAGAGATAGACTGACAGCAGTTAGTAGGTCTCTAACACTGGTAAGGTTAACACATCAGAAGATTCCAGAGTGAAAAAAAGATGAAAAAGCTAAGAAAGGACCAGACTGAGAACAATGAATATGGTTTTGCCAGTGAGTCTGACACCTCAGTAGTTCCTACCAGGAAGGATTGCAGGTATCACTCAAGGCTGGAAATATGCCCAGCATTTAAACCCAGGGTTGTAAAAATAAAACTTGTCTGGGCCAGGTTGATCTCAAACCAAATCTTCCCTGAATAGGATCTTTTTTCCCTTAGAGGTCCTACTTAAGATACAAACTTATATTGGGTGGTCTCTCATTTCTAATAGGAGCCTTAATCTATGTAGAGCAAAACTTCTTCTACCAGGCATCACATTTGTAGGCTTCAGGACTTCCCAGGGAGGCTGCATAAACAATCTAATTATTCCACAGTATCCTCTGGAGGTGAGGTTCTTAATCTGGACTCTTGTTTCTAAAAGTATTTTGGTAACTGTATTTTAACTACAATGGGTTTTCTTTGTAAGCCTCTGTATTTCATGTTATAAATTTAAAAACATTCCTCTGAGAAAGGGTCCGTGGCTTCACCAGGCTGCCAAAGAGGTCTGTGAAACAGACAAAAAGTAAAGGATCCCTGCGCTAGAGACTGCAAACTTTTCCATACTGTTGTTCAGTCTTCAATAAAACTTATGTCAGCAAACAAATCATATAAACGTATCACTTTCTCAGGTCATGGGAAATCTTTGAACCTAGGACCAAATCAGGAATATTTCTTTGGAATATTACAGAGACTTTACTCAAATCCTTATATTCCAGAAATCTCATGGCATGTTAGAATAGCAGGGCTGTTCTGCATACATAGATTGCACTTAAAGGGCTAGGAACTTCAGAGGATAGTACAGACATCCCTAAAGCCTTTAGCCTCCCCCCATCATTTTATAGAAAAAGAAAAAGGCACCCAAGGGGCAGGTAACTTGCCCAATGGGAACAGCTAGTGTCTGAGGCAAGATCTGAACTGAGGTCTTCTCTGTTCCAAGTCTAGTGACCTGTTCACTATCGCTTTGGCCATGCAGAACACCCTCCATCAGTGCTGACTCATGCTATACAAATCTTGTCCAACTGCTTAAAATATGAAAATATTATGTATATATACACACATACATGTATAAATTCAGTAAATTATTTTTATTTCATAACAAATGTTGAATATGATTGTTTCACCTTAAATCAATCTCACTTGCATGTCTCTTTTAAACATATAACTGTAAAAGAGAATGAGATGTCTCTCTAACTATATATCATAAGGTCAAAAAAATATTATTTAGTTAAAAGGAATTCACCCCATGGACATTTTAGGAAACTGACTGAAATTTTCTATTCCATTCAGTGAGTTGAATATTCTCAAACAATGTTTATTTGATTCATTTGAAGGACTAGACTAAAGGACAGCTCTCCCCTCCCCTGAAACAAAACAAAATCATATCTACCCATTCCATTTTTATTGTTGTTCAGTCATTTTCAATCTTGTCCCACTCTTTGTGACCCCATTTAGGGTCATTAAGGGTTTTCGTGGCAAAGATACTGGAGTGATTTGTCGTTTCCTTCTCCAGCTCATTTTACAGATGAGGAAATTGAGGGAAACAGTGGTAAGTGTCTTAGCCAGGGTCACCCAAGTAGTAAGAATATAAGGCCAGATTTGAATTCAGGCAGATGAGTCTGCTCCACCTAGCTGCCCAACAATTCTATTATCATCTCTATAAAGATGGTCCCTACTTGGAGAAGCCTTTGCCAAGAAATATAGGAGCTCATGTGGAGAGCCTTTGACTGCAATGAATGGCCCCAATTTAATCAATCAATAAGCATTTATGAAATGCCTCCTATGTGCCAGGCATTGTGTTAGGCAATGGAGAGGAAATAGTGCAATAGTTCCTGCCCTCAAGGAGCTTCCTTTCTAACTTAGTGTGGTCTGGGTCCTCTTGAAGATCCATTTAGCTCTACTATGGCTATAATCAGTGTATTTGTCTCTAGGAAAGACTTTTGCTTCCTTAACAATACAGAATCCTGTGAAGAGGAAATAGAGAAGGAACATAGAGGAAAGAGACAATGCCCCATTTTTTTCAGCTCAGGTCTCATATTTATCAAGTCTACTGACTGACTTCCATCTCAGCTTCCTCCAGGCACTGGGCACATGAGCCCAAGATTATTTCCATGACTGCTTCACCAGCATGCCAAGACAGAAGCAAAGCCGGAATGGGGAGTTAAATTTAGCTGCAATCCCAGCCATTCCGTGGCACCTCATTATGGAGAAAGTGAGTGGTAATCAGAAATTCAATTAATAAAGATTTGAAAAGACTTAGAGTCTCCTTCCCCCTGCTTTTAGTATAAATGAAAAATGAATATGGCCATTTAAATAACAAAGAAGCCATCTGCCCACAGCACCAGGGCCCAAGGCTCCCTTTTTTGCCCCCAGCCATTGCAGGTGGTCCCTAGAACATCCTGGCCCAATGCTAGAATCCTGCCAATTTTCTATCCTTGTCCCCCCTTTCTCCCTCCCGATTATCACTATACCTGAGTAATGCCACTGGTGAAAAATTACCTTGCCTTGTAGGGCCCCCTTTAAATTGATCCTGCTGACATCCCATTTATTTTACCTCAAGCAAAATGTCTAATTTGAACAAAACCCCATGGTTTTGTTCTTTAATGGGCAAAAAACAACTCAGTGAATCAGATTTCTCTTTTTTTGGGGGGGAGGGGGGCACTGGACAACCAAGGCCAGTTTTGTTTTGAGGACCTTCCATCTAGTTTCACCCTCATCCAGTCATTGACACTGGGCCAGATATAAAACTCAACAAGATAATGTCCACACTGTAGCAGGGGTGATCAGATGAGTGTAATATAAATGGGGCTGCAGTAAGGATCTAAGGGAAGAACCAAGTGCTATGAGATGAGAAGAATTTGGAGCTTTGACATAAAGGGTATCGGGAATTTTTCAGTTATATCTGACTCTTCATGTCCCCATTTGGAGTTTTCTTGGCAAAGATACTGGAATGTTTTGCCATTTCCTTCTCCAGATCATTTTACAGATGGGCAAACTGGGTTAGGTGACTTGCCCAGGGTCATGCAGCTCATAAGTGTTTGAAGTCAGATTTGAATTTATAAAGATGAGTCTTCCTAGCTCCAGGCCCAGCACTCCATCCATCTCACCATCTAGATACTCTAGCCCCTTCTTATTTTTTTTTTAATTTTATTATAGTTTGCATCATTCATTTCCACAAGATTTTGAGTTACATATTTTCTCCCCATCTTTCCCCCACCCACCGCCCCAAAACAGCCATCCCAGTGTGTCCCCCCTCCTCCAGTCTATTCTCTCCTATGTCACTTCTCAGTAGGGCAGGATGTATCTCCCAACCGCAGTGCCTGTGTATCTCAAGTTCCAGTTTGGTGTAGTCAATAATAATAATAATAATAATTGCATATATAGATAGAAAGATAGATACACATT
>CM053585.1:530573930-530617157 GCA_028646515.1 Pseudochirops corinnae
TTTCTTCCGCTTCCCTTATTTGGTTTTGAAAGTCCTTCTTCAGCTCATCTCTAGCTTTAAGGCATTCTTCATGTTTATAGGAGGTCTCTGGTGGGGGCGCTATGGCTGTGCTCTCCTCCTCCCTCTCTCTCCCATGATCTTTCTTTTCCCCAGAAAAGGAATCTAGGGTTTGGGAGCTGTTCTTACTTTGCTTCTTATGCTTATTCTTACTCATGGTTGGTCAGTCCGTGATTTTTTTTAAAAATCTCTGTGGGGCTCTGCTTCCAGAAGGGAAAGCTCTGTCCCAAATCACTGGGGTCCTCCTGGCTGCCATAGCTCTCAGGAAGGTGCTGGGACCCTTCCTACTTACTTCCGGCTCACTGGATAATGAAGACTCCAAGACCGAGGGCCAAGATGGTGATCCGGATCCAGGCCACTCAACACGAGAGCACTGGCCTCAGAACAATCGCTTAGTTCCACTGCTATCTGCAGGCCGCGGGCGGGAAGCTGCAAGGCAGAGGCGGGTGCAAAACCTCTGCCTTTCGCTTTTCCACTCTGGAGGCCTTTCGGCCAGACTGCTTTTCTCCCAAGACCTCACAAGTTCCCCTGACCTAGTTCTCAACACTGCTCGCAGCTGCAGCTAATCCGCTCACCGCTCCTCTCATCCAGCCACCCCCGGGGCTCAGCAGCAGCTTCAGGCCAGGCTGGTTTCGGTTCGCAGTGCTGATATGGTTCCTCGTAGCTGAGCTGACTTTAGTGGGAAGTATCTTTGTGTGCGTTTTGGAGTTCTAGGATTGGTTTAGAGTCCTATTTTATGGGTATTTTGGGGTGGCTATGTGATAGCTTTGATATGTTGCTGCTGCTACGCTGCCATCTTGGCTCCCCCCTCAGAGATATTTTCACATCAAATCAACAATATTATTGAGCTTTGGGAGGCAAATGAATAAAAATGAAATCCGAAGAACTTTGAAATATAAAATAGTGAAATAATACTGAAGATCAAGGAGTAAATGGATGGATAATGGCAAAGTGAATGATTAAACATGAGAACTTAGATGTGTTGACTCTTTCTGTAGTTATGGAGAAGATGAAATAACAAATTCTAGGTTTCCAGAGTGGAAATCTTGTGAAATGGAATTACTAAATTTCTATTAAAACAGAAAGGAAGGCAAAGGGATGTTTTCTTCACAAATTCACATAACCAAAATGTTAATAAGTTTTCTAATTATTTCTCAATGGAAAAAGTATTTATAATGATGTGTACCTAAAAGAATCATCTTGGATCAGGACTTTAGAGTTTTTTTCTGATTATTGAAGGATTCTCTTTTTACTCATTATTCAGAGAAATAAAGTGATTTTAGATCCAAAAAAAAAAAAAAGGATTTAGACCCACATGCTTTTTGTTGTTTAGGCCTTTCAGTTATTGTTGACTCTTCATGACCCCATCTGGGGTTTTCTTGGCAGAGATAGTGGGGTGGTCTGCCATTTCCTTCTTCAGCTCATTTTAAAGATTAGGAAACTGAGGCACAGAGGGTTAAGTGACTTGCCCAGGATCACACAGCTAGTACATGTCCAACTCGAGATTTGAACTCAGGAAGATGTCTTCCTGACTACAAGCCTGGCATTCTATCTCACTGTACCACTTAGCTGCCTATGAATTCAACTATTACCTCTATAAAGCTGTCCCTTCCACATAATTAACCTAAGTTTTTATTTTCTAAGTTATAAACTATGCCATTTTTTGTCATATTCATAGAAACAAAAGACTCAAAATCCTGAATTCCTTCTTACTGAAATGATGTTCAGCTTTAACTAGATCTTTTCCTCAAAATAAATAAATAAATAAAAGCTTCTTGAGATTATGTATGCTACTTTCCCACAGTCCCCGTTGGGTTGCCATTATTGGTGGCTGCTCATTAGGGTTGAGGTGCTAAATATTTCACTGGTAACTTTTTGCTGGGAGCTTTAAATGCCCCCAAATAGGCCTTCTACTATTGTCATTAAAGGCATCTCTCTACCACCTCAACAGCCATCTACTGCCAGGACATGGAAGCTTTCATGTCTTGTGTTGTGTCTCTTGTCTTCTTAAATAGTTCTGAAGTACATATTGGGAGGAAAACATGTGATATCACTGTATTTTCCCTGACTGTTCCAAATTTTCTCTCTTGAGGTGTACTTGGTTTATAGGATGATAGAACCAAGAGGCATTTGGATATTGGGGGACCGAGGAAGGAGAAGAGTATAATTATTCAAAGAAGTCATAATTTTTTATGAATAGCAACCCCAGTTCACACATTAGCCCCCTAGAAAATCCAACCCAAGCTCAATGTACTCCATGGGTCCATATCCATCCCAAACCATGACTCATGGGCCCCAATCCATGTGCCTACATTGCCTAGTCAAGCAAAGGACATAATTAGGTCAAAGGGTAGGCAGTAAATGAAATCGTATAGATAGAAATGCAATAATAGAATATCTTTCCCTTCTGTCTACCCTATCTATGAGAAACTTTAACACAAAGAGAGAAACAATGAATGGCACACAATAAGTACTGAGAGTGAGGCTGGTTTCATGTGAGTAGAAAAGAAACCAGCATTGAGGACTGTAGGACGCAAGGCAAACACTGACAGACAAGCCCCCAGAGGAGTTGACAAGTTGCCCACTGATAGATGTTTTTAAGAAATGATAGTGAATATACCTAGAATATATGCACAGAAGAGCAAACCAATAAGGGATGCACATAGCTAGGGCACATGAGGGGAAGGGAAATAGTCCTTTGGAATTGACATGTTTGTAGGCTCACCTGTGACTTCTGGAGGTTCCATTCTACTGCTCTCTTCTTGGTTTGCTTCTATGGGGCACTGAATCCTGTTGGGCCCCACCATTTTCTCTCTTAGACTGTCCTTGCCTCTGTCACCTATTGGGGTTCAATGGGGACCTCAATCGAGGCCCTCCCTCTTCTCCGTAAGAAGAAAAATGATCATTGCTGTCTCTCTTTTGACTTAGAGTCCAGAGTCTAATCTTGAACTATGTTAGTAGGAAAGCCAGTCTCTTGAGACATTCGGGAAAAAGCTCTCCCATGACTTGTCTTTGTTAAGAGGGTCATCTTCTGGATCCCAAAGTCTTAGCCTTGTGGAAGCCTACTCACCCTAATGATAGAAGGTCTATCAGCTCCCACATCCTTAGCTTCCAAGGGTAAAGCTCCTTTGTGCCCAAATTAGCTAGTCAACTAATTAGAGCCCTCTGGAATTTACTATGTCTTTAATTCCACTTTCTTCTCTTCCTAGCAGTAGAACTCATACTTTTGTTACAAACCTATATCTGATACAACATCAGAAGCTCCCCTTTAATTTTTGTCTATCCCTAATCAGCATCCTACAATCTCGTCAAGATCTGCCCTCCAACAAACCACCAAGAGTTGCCTGGGTACCAGGTGTTGGAGTTTTCCTCTTCCCCACCCACCTCCTAAATGCTGCCCCCTTTCCCAATCAATCACATTCAAAAGAAAGTGGAGGGAAGGATGAAGGGCAAGGGAATGGAGTTATTTTAAGACCTTGCCCCATAATTCAATTCTCTTTTCCAAACTTTATTATATAAATGTCGTTTACAAGAAGTTGCCCTTAAAATAAACAAACAAAACATGCACTAAATGAGATGGACAGGTTTCCACACAAGCTCCTGGGAGCAGGGCAATTTTTAATTTTGCCAAATAGAATTTCTTCAGTCTAATGATTTTGGAAAATTATTTAAATGCTCTTTTTGGCACCAAAGGAAAGATCCTAGGTCCCTCATCTCTTGGAACTGTTAAGTCTAACTTAAACTCTAAAGACAGGAAATAAACTCCATGGCAAACAGTACTGGGAACAAGACTGATTTCACCCAAGTAGAAGACAATAGAAGTAGAGACCTGGAGGACCCAACATAAACACTAAGAGGCAATGGCCAAACACCTCACCTCAGAGGATCTGATGTGCTGCCATTTTGGAAGATGAGATGTTGTCAGGAAATGTTGTCTGGATGATCAGTTTGAGGTCAAATTTTTTTCAATCATTTATTCAATAATTACTGTATTATTTTTCACTATACTAGGCATTGGGTTTTTTTTTAATCTAAATCTAGGATGTTATTTTTATTTTACTTATTTATTTTTTGCTTTTGGGATGGCAAATGGGGGTTAAGTGACTTGCCCAAGGTCACACGGCTAGCAAGTGTTAAGTGTCTGAGGCTGGATTTGAACTCAGGTCCTTCTGACTTCAGGGCTGGGGCTCTATTCACTGCACTACCTAGCTGCCCCCTGATGTTATCTTTATAGAGAATTCTCCATGAGGAAGCTGCCCTCTACCAATTCATATAGCATCTGCTCTGTGATTTATAGTCTTACACAATTGCTTGGATAAGTTAAAGAATTTGCCTACATCCATATAGCTAATACGTAGCAGAAATAAGACTAAAACTCAGTTCTTCATAACTCCAAGGTTAGCATTCTATCCACTACATTAGAGATGTCAAAATGTGGTCTGCTGGCTGCATATGGTCTAGAATAGTACTTCTTAAACTCTGGGTCACAACTCCATACAGGATTGGTGTAGAAAAAAGCTTAAGAAGCCCTGACCTAGAATACTTCCCAGAGCCTGCAGAAAAAGATTCAAAGGTAATTGGACAATATTCAACGAAATAAATAAAAATAAAATACAACATTGATATTGTCAATATGTGGTTTTCTAAATCAATATATGAACAGGGAATTTCGTGTATGATTTCATGGCCACCAATTCTACTTCAGTTTGACCTCACTTCGTGACATCATACTATTTCCACTTTGTTTTGTCCATGACTACAAATGTAAGTATTTTGTATATATTGTCTGTTCTTTTAGGGTGAGAACTTTTTGTCTTTGTTTCCTTAGCACCTAGGAAGGTTCCTGACATATAATAGTCATTTAATAAATGCTTGCTGATTGATTGGTTGAATGTATGGCACTGTAGACTTCTGCTCATTGTCTAGGGAGATATTATGAATTTCAGAAGGAAATCCTCATTGGAGAATTCATGAGGACCAAGAATCATGATTAAGTAACTATACAAAAAATTAATAAGTGGGTATTGGATTGAATCAAATTGAATAGAAATGAAATTACTATTTCTTATCCCTTTACATATGCTAGCTACAAAACGTAGGATTTAATAAATGACTAAGATTGGGGGATGGAGCAGTAGTAGGAAATGAGGCAAAGATAGATAAGTCAAATAAAACAGATCCATTCCCACTTCAAATAGCTCTACAATGACAAGGCAGATTTTTACTAAACTTTTCAAAGAAATTCTCCTCCAGGCTAAGAACATGTATGAGAAATTTCAGGGGAAAGGATCTTTTTTTTTTTTTCTCTAACGGTTACAAAGCTTGAATTATATACTTATGTTAGTAAGTCAGATGTTGAAAAGTTCTAAAAATTGAGTCTCATAAGGAAAGTGACTTTTCAACCACAACTTCACCCATGCTAGGAGAAAGTCCTGGAAGCCAATCCTTCTTCCACAATCAAAAAACAAGGTAATAGAAATCCCCCATGATCTGGGGTTTTAGCTCCAATAATACATTTCCATTGATCTAATTTATTTTTGTTTGAAGAATTATTTTCAGGCTGACCAGATGTTCTAAGGAAATATCTGTAGGTAACACACATTGGCCAATATTCCTCAAGTCTGAGGCTATTGCTAATAGAACATCAATAACAGAGCCTCCCAGAAGAAGCTCATGGTGATCAGGAGCCCCTTAAACAACTTTGATGAAGACAAAGATTTAAAATCCATTGTATTCTTAAAGGTAGGGAGGGTAATGAAAGTCTCTAGTTTGGGGTGGTTTTTGGAGAAGGGGTAATTGTTTAATTTTATTTTGGTGTGTCCAGTTATGAAAAAAATTATCTAGTAGACTGTTCATCTTTGGTGGTCATTATCCTGAATCTAGAATTGTTTTTGTTTGGCTCTTCCTTGAGTTGTACTGGGAAATGTAAACCACACCTGGAATCAGAAGACCTGAGTTAAAAATCTCAGCTCTACTACTGCAACTACTACTGCTACTGCTGCTGCTACTACTACTACTACTACTACTACTACTACTACTACTACTACTGCTACTGCTACTGCTGATACTGTGGCTGCTATTGCTGCTACTGCTGCTACTTCTGCTTCAACTACTACTACTAAGTCACTTAGTCATTTGAGGTTTCAGTTTCTTCAACTGTAAAGTGTGTGTTGGGTAGGGGAGGATTGGCAACATCTAAGGTCCCTTTCAGTTCTAAATATATATTCCTTTGATCCTCTACCCCTAGCATATGCCACTTTGTATTATATTTATCTGTATAAATGTCATATCTCCTACTCATTAGAATGTAAACTGCTTATGGGGAACAACTGTATCACTTTTATCTTTATGTTCCCTCTATTCAGTTCAGTAGTTGCACATTGTTGATGTTTACTGGGCATTTTGTTTTTCTTGAAATCATTGAGTCCAGCCTCCTCATTTTATATGGGAGGACACTGAGGCATAGAAATTTGCCCAATGTCAAACAGTTGATAAGTGTCAGAGCCCAAACTTGAAGTTCTCTGACTCCAAATCCAGGGGAGGCTTTCAATTGTACCATGCCAGATATATAAATTAGGCTTTGGTTTTATATATTTCTGTTACTTGTCTGTATATTATGTGTATTAGACCTCAGAGATTTTTAGAGATATTTAGCACAAAGACCTGTTTTGCCAGTCCATTCCTTCCCTTTTTTATCCTAGTTGCATTAATTTTGTTCATTCAAAACCTTTTCAATGTTATGTAATCAAAATTATTTTTATACCTTTTGCAAATTACTCTATCTCTTTTATGTTAAGAACTCATCCCCTAAACATAGCTATGAAAAGCATATGATCTAAGTCTCTCATATTTTTATGATATGATCTTTAATATTCAGGTCACATATCTATTTTGATTTGATGGTAGCATGTGTTATAAGATATTGGTCTAAACCTAACTGCAGAAAAGTCTAAAACCTAACTCCTTTCCAGTTTTCTCAGAATTTCTTGTAACTAGGAAGATGTTTCAAAGGTAACCCATAGTTTCAGAATTGTTAAATACTGAGTTATTAAATTCAATTATTTCTGATTCTTTCTTATTTAGTCTATTCCATTCATCTACTTTTCAATTTTTTAACCAGTGCCAGTAAATCATTTGGTGAAGTTGGCTTTGTAATGTGGTTTGAGGTCTGGAAGTACTATTCTATCTTCATCCCTACCTTTTTCCATCATTTTCTTTGATATTCTAGATCTCATGTTCATTTTCCAATAATAAATGATTTTTTAAAATTATTTTGTCTAGTTCTACAAAACATCATTTTGATAGTTTGGGTTGTATTATACTAACTCTGTAAGTTAATTTTGCAGGTATTGTCCTTTGAATTATATTGGCCAAATCAAGCCACAAACATTGAATACCACTCCAGTTATTTGAACTGTTCTTCATTTCTTTAAAGAGTATTTCATAATTGTACCTATACAGGTATTGAATGTGCTTTGACATATTGATTCCCATATGTTTTATGCTTTTGTTGTTCTTTTTAAATACTACTTCCCTTTCTGAAATTGCCCATCTTCTTCTTCCATGCTAAACATGCCCCATAGCAGGAATTCTCAAGCATGGGCCAAACCGGATGGCCTCAGAAGTCCCTCCCAACTCTAGAATTCTGGGATTCAGCTACTCTGCTCTTCTAGTTTAGTTAAAAACCCATTTCTAATGATCCCAGTGGAGACCAACATGTTCAGTGGAGTCTAACAGTCCATAGTGACTCATAGCCAGTGAGAAGATGTCTGAAGCAATGCCAACATGATTCATTCCTCTTTCAGACAAACTATGGAGATACTAGAAATATAGCTAATTCAACCTCTTAATCACCTTATCTCACTTGGGGGCTTGAAGACTAAAGCTGGGTGAAAGAGTACAAATGGGGCACTCAGTCAGGTGGAAAAAGTGGAGAGTAGTCACAAAGCTTGAAGGCAAGTGGAGCCAAGAAATGATGTGAAATACTGAATGGCTGACATTTCCAAACAGATGCAACTGGGAGAGAACAAGCCACCAAGCAGGGCTCAGGCACCAACTCCTACACAAGACCTTTCCTGATCTTCACCCTCTTCCTCTCCCAATGGTTACTGCTCCCTCCCTCACTTGAAATCACTTTGTATTTATTATCTATATATGTGTTGTAGTGACCAAGTAGAATGTAAATAATGAGGGACTATATGGCTTTTGTCTCTGTAACCCTGTGCCTAGTATTACCCCAGCCACATAATGAGTAATAATAATTTTATGTAAATATGTAATCATGTATGCATACATGTAAATATAGTTATATAAATACTATATATGGTATAATATGATATATTACAACTTAATCCAACATAATTAATATGATGCGTAATGTAACATAACATGATATGATATAGCATAACATGACCTGACATAACATAAGACATGACAGAGAGACAGAGAGAGAGAGAGAAAGGGTGGGGAGAGAAAGAGAGAGAGAGAGAGAGAGAGAGGAGAGAGAGGAGGGAGAGAAAAGAAAGAGATAGAAAGACCTGATTAACCAGAGATCCTCTATCTTGCATCAACCAAATGTGAGACAATGTCACCAAAAAGTCTAAGAATCAAGGAATTACAGGCAAAATACTAAGAGTGATGATCTTGAAGGCATGTGTGAGGAACAGTGCCTCCCCTTCCTCATAGTCCTTAACCCTAGATGCTTGCTGCAACATCAGCCCTTGGTCAAAGTGTAAAATCTATTGTCAATTGCTGAAATATGAACATAGAGATTCCTGGTGTGGAATGGTTGAAAAGGAGCATCATCAGAATCAAGAGCTCCTGGGTTTAAGTCCTGCTTTCAAGTCCTTCTGAAGCCACCTACGGCCTGGGTGACAAAGGAAAAAAAATCACTTCACCTCTCAGTGACCTCAGGCAACTCTAAATTTCAGAGAGGTCTCTGGTCTGCATTGGTAGAGGGAATTTCCTTACTGGGAGTTTCCTTTGACCAGAGAAATCACAAGTCCAACCAAAAAGAAAAAAAAAAGTTTTTCTGGAGGCAACATGAACTCATGAATGGAGTGGTTTGGAGTCAGGAAGATTCTAATCCCACATGCCCATGATGCTTACTTGCTAATGGCTTTTAACTTTTAACATTTAACTTAGAACATTAAATTTCTCAGCTTCAGGCAACTTCCTTAGCTGTTGAATCATAGAATGATTTCATTGGCTTCAATAAAATGAGGCTATTCATGCTAACAAAACCATAGGTTTGGCAGAATATAAGCTCCTTGAGGGGAGGGACTGTTTTTGTTTTGATTTGGTCTCTGTATCCCCAAGCACCTAGAACAGTGGTTCTAAACCTGTGGGTTGTGACCCTTTAGGGCTCGAACGACCCTTTCACAGAGGTCACAGGGGTCACCTAAGACCATCAGAAAACACATATTTCCAATGGTCTTAGGAACCGAGACACTGCTCCTCTGTCTCCAGGTGGGTCTGCCCACATGCAGATATGCCCACATATTAGTATTAAAGGGTCACGGCATTAGGAAGGTTGAGAACCACTGACCTAGAACAATACCTAAAATATACCTAGCAGTCAGTCAACGCTCATTGAATTGAAAAAAAAAGTTTGTTGAATTTTTTCTCTGTTAGGATAATGAACACATTTCCTTAGTGAGTTTGCATATCAGTTTTTGAGCATCCACAAAGATAGCGGAAGATTTTTTCAAGTGACCATCAAAGAAAATGAGCATCTTTCACACTGCATTCTACCCTGCTCCCAATAAGCTTTCAGCTCCTTGCTTTTTGCTTTTTATGTTTTTGCAAGAGAAAAAAAAATGTTTCTGCTCCCTCTGCTTTATTCCCAGGTTGTCTGCTGTAACTAGGTAATAACATAAAAAGCAGCACCCTCCCAAGGTTCTTAAATATTGCATTCTAAGCATCAATCAATAATTGTTTTCCAATATTTCTTCTGGATCTGCACAGCTCTTCAGGCTTTGGAAGTAGCTGATCTTTGGATGTCTTAGTCAAACTATTAACATACACATAACATATGTTAAAACAAGACAAGCCAGGGGAGGATAGGTGGTGCACTGAATAGAGCACTGGCCCTAGAGTCAGGAAGACCTGAGTTCAAATCTGGCCTCGGACACTTAACAAAAAAACTAGCTGTTTGACCTTGGGCAAGTCACTTAACCCCAATTGCCCTACCTTCCCCCCTCCAAAAAGTGAAAAACAAACAAACAAAAACCAAGACAAATTAATAGTGGCATGACGTCCATGGAATCACAGAATCTCAGAGTTAGGAGACATCTCAGAGGCCATCCTGTATGTAAACAAGAACCCTTTCTACCATATACCCACATACCTTTGCTAAAAATTCCCCAATGATAGAGAACCCACTATTTCTCAAGGCAACCCATTTGACTTTTGGACAGCTCTAATCATTGGCAAATTTTTTCCAAGCAAGTTCAAAATCTGTCTCTGTAATGGTTCTACCATGTTCCCCTGTTCTTCCCTAGGGGGTCAAACAGAACAAAGCTAACATCTTTTTGACAAAACAGCCCTTTCTGACCCAAGGAAAGTCACATGGCCTGTGAAGTCCAAGAAGTAGAAAAGCAAATGGTGTCAATCCTGTCAGGGTGAACCAAACTGCTTATGAACTTTGCATTGGTTTAGCTTGGTTGCTCTCTCTGCAGTCTCCACAGTATCAATTTTTTTTTTCTTCCAGTGTCATGGCCAGCTGTGCTCTAACATTTCAGCAAATTAAAAAGTAATTACCCCAATAATGGATTAGTTGCTGTGTTTAATCACTCTGAAAATGTTCTTGCTTTTTTGCATTGCTAGAATAATAATGCTCTGCATTTCTTTAAATCCTTCCACACAAAAGATGCTGAACACTCTGTCAACACTGGTTGATGCAGATTGGCACAGCCGATAGAAAGGTGGTAGAAGGATGGTCAGGGATCAGGATATCCAGGGAAGCTTCTGTTCTGGTGACAGCTATAGCTCAGCCTTCATGAGCACTATAGTATACTGAAGCAAGTAAGAAAGGTGCCTTTCAATTATAAATCCTACAGTCCCATGATCCCAAAGTGGAGATAACTGAGTTCAACCGATATTGATGGAGGCAGTTTCAATGGACGTGTATCCATGGCTAACATGTATCTAGAGTTTTAGAATATAAACCCTTTGTGAACAGGGATTGTTTCATTCTTGTTACGTGTAGCCTGTCTGGCAACTTTGAGGTTCAGTTGTTTCAATCATATCCAATTCTCTGTGACCGCCACTGGGGTTTTCTTGGCAAAGAGATTGAAGTAGTTTGCCATTTCCTTTTCCAGTTTATTTTGCAGATGAGGAAACTAAGGCAAACAGAGCTAAGGGACTTGGCTAGGATCACACAGCTAGTAAGTGTTTAAGGCCAGATTTGAACTCAGGGCTTCTTAGCTGCTCATGTGCCACCTAGCTGCCTGGCAACTAGCAAGCAATTACTAAATGCTTATTGACTGATTACATATCTTATCTCCTTGGAGTCTTACAACAGTCCTAGGAAACTGGTGCTATCCTTACCCCCATTTTACAGATGAAGAAACTGAGAAAGTGATTTGTTTTGCCTTATTCAACTGAGAAGTGAGGAAGGGGTTAAAATCCAGTCTTCCTCACTTCGAGGCCAGCTCTATCCCACTTGGCCATATGGCCTCTCCATGAATTCATTGACCAAATTTGATCTTGAGCTAGAATGCAAGGAATTTCAGGATTCAGTCAGCCATGTTCTCTTTCCATTCACAGAGATGTACATGGGACAAACCTGCCTTAATTCCAATTGACCTAATTCTGAGCAGGATTCTTTCCTCTCTACACAGAATCCTTGTCTGGAGGACAAGGACTAATGTAATTTTGACCCCAAGAGGAGACAGACTGATGCTGGGTGTCTTGTTCCTCCACCTCCACAAACTGTGGAGCACTTTGCAAATCTTAAAACTCTATAGAAATGTCAGCTGTTATTATCTTATTAATTATTATTAGGTTTTATTATTATTAATAATTATTATTTGTCTTCTTTTAGTATCTGAGCTCATCTTTTACACTTTCCAGAGAGTCCTATGGAAGAGATGTAACAATCTCTTCGGAACGAGAGGCAGTGAGTTAGGAAAGGGGATTCCAAGAGAGGGTTGGTTAGGGAGAAGAGCAAATGGAAGAACCTAGAATGTCAGGGTAATGGAGCCATTAGTTTGGAATCAAAAGGTCTGTTTTTTCCTCTTCTTTTATATCCTGCACTGGTCACAGTGGCTGACACTTAACACTTGCCGATTGCCTGGCTGGGTTCACTGCTTAGATCTATCACTTCCTAGCTGTCTAACCTCAAGCAAGCCCCTCTTTGATCCTCATTATCCCCATCTCTAAAGTGGGTATTATGCAGAAACAGAGTACTGTCTACTTCCCCATGGTGGTTGTGAGATTCAATGTAATAATAGTTGGCATTTCCATAACATCTTTAAGTTTTTAAAAGTGGAGTGATTTTTTAAATCAGTTATTCAATTTGTTTCTCATAAAAATCCTGAGAAGTAGATACTAGAATTGTTTCTATTTTTCAGATGTGGACAAAGACTCAGAAAGGCTAAGTTGTCAGTTGGAAGGAACCTCAGAATCCATCTAACCTGCCTTGTACCTGACCAGTCCCCTCTATAAAATTCTCAATGCTTGAAGACAAGTAGTGGTGAGGAGCCTATTACCTCCTGTTCCACTTTTGAATAACTCTAATTCTGAGGAAATTGTTCCTTATTTTATCAAGTCTGACTCAATACTATGTAACAAAAGGTAACACTGGGAGGAATGAGGTCAGAAGTGATACAGAAGAGGATTTAGATGAGAGTGAGAGAAAGGGAATTTGAGGTGGTAAGCGTAGACATAATCAGTTCATTTATCTTCCCATGCTTCTCCTCTCCATAGTCATGATTTCTTAAGATAAGCTAAGATTTCTTTGTATTCACATATCATAATTTCTTTAGTCATTCCCTAATAGACGGCAATCAATTCTACTCATCATTGCATTCCTTCCCTCTGTGGAGGCATGGGCTATTGCCCTGGTTTGAACCCCAATACTCCTCTAGTCTTATAGTTGATGCCCCTACTTAGGAGATGGATATTCCTCTAATATCCTTCCCTTGTTGCCCATCTCCCTCTCTATGTTCCCAGGCTTAGGATGTCTCCTGTTAAGCCATATGACTTTCCCTTAAGCATGACAAATAAAGGACATATATTGCTTACAGTGATTAATTGCCTTTGAGAATTTTGAATAGCTGTCATTAGGAAGAAGGGTTGATTAAATCTGTTCTGATTAACTCCAGAGGCAGAATCAGAAGCCAGGGGTGGAAGTTACAAAAGATTTACTTGAATTTGAGATCACAACATCCTACACCCTAGAGCTATCCCACAATGCAATGGTTTGTCATGATAGATGGTGAGTTTCCCCCTCATTGGAGGTCTTCAGTAAGAGGCTGGATGGCTGCTTGTTGGCTAAGTTGTAGTGGGGATTTTTTAAGGCTTGGGTTGAACAAGATGACCTCTGGAACCTCTTCTTGCTCTAAGAATCCAACACTTACTAAATCTGTGGCCATTGACAAGTTACTTAACCTTTTTAGCCTCAGTTTTCTCATCCTCAAAATGGTTCATCTAATTTTCAAAGCCTCTTTACATTCTACAAACAGACCTTAAGATCACTCCACAAGTATAGGGACACAAAGATGAAAAAAGAATATGGTTCTTCTCAGTCAGTTATCTACTAGGAAAGATAAAATGTGCATCAATAATACTGTCATTAGTATGAGTTTGGCTGTAATTAAGTGCAAGGGAGGGGTCAAAGAGAGTGCCAGAAGAGATCTGAGGACAGAGGGGCCATTTCTAACTGGGAATGATCAAGGAAAGCTCTTTGAAGGAAGCAGGACCTGAGCTGAGACTTGAAGAAAAGGGACTTTGGGTCAGCTACTTCCCAACTCTACTCCTAACTTGTTCTTTGACTTTGAATAAACTATTTCTTTTCCCCTTCATTTTCTTAATATTGTACCTATCCTATTCTCCTTCGTAAAATGAAATTGAAATTGAAAGAGCCGATAATGGTCCCAGAGAACAAATAAAGAAATGCTCATCTCTCTCTTCTCTGCAGAGAAATAGGGAACACTAGGGTCAAGTAAGGCCTACCTTGGTGCCTACAGTCACTGGATCAGGTGCTTTTCCTGATCCTTTTTTCTTGGTGATAAAAGAGAGTTCAATTGAGTAGGGGGAATATTCCACAAATAATCATAATTTTTAAAGGCAAAAATAAAATTATTTTAAAGAAAAACAGAATCTACTCAATTTTTTCTTTCCTCCTTTCCACTGATCTCATTTCTTAGTTATTTGTACTCTCTTCCTCCACTAATTATCATGTCCTTCGGGTGCTATAGTGGATACTGTACTAGCCTTGGCATCAGAAAAGCCTGAGTTTCTAGACTGCCTCAGACTATAAAATTGATCTAATAAGGACAACTACCATACAGGGTTATTTAAAGGATCATAGATGGAGAACTGGGATGGAACTTAAAGGCCATTCTCCAGCCCTGTCACTCTCTACATCTAGGTCACACCTAGGAAGCATCTAAGGCAGGATTTGATTCTACATGTTTCTAACCCTATTCCTATCCCTTGTGACCTATCCATTACTCCATGTTGCCTTTAATCACAAGATTCAAGAAAGATTAGATAAATAGATAAAGTGCTATATCAACTTCACTTTCATCATCATCATCATCATCATCACTATCATCACCATCATCACCATCATCACCATCATCATCATCAACATCATCACCATCATCACCATCATCATCATCGCCATCATCATTATCACCACTATCAGCATCTTCATCACCATCATCATCACCATCATCACCATAATTATCATCATCATCATCACTATTACATAAGTTCCTTGAGGGAAGAAACTGTTTTTGTTTCTTCCTTTGTATTTCTAGCACCATGCACAAGGCTCAGCACATAAGTAGGCATTTAATGAATGTTGATTTGAATGTTGTTTTTATTACCTGATCTCTTTCATCATTTGAGGAAGGAGGGAAGACAACAAACACTTATTTAGTACATACTATGTGCCAGGAACTATTCTAAGTGCTTTACAAATATGATCTCATTTGATTAAGGAAATGAAATTGCTGCCTGCTCGAGCACGCACATTGTCTCATCCATGGCATCTCACCCATTCCTACTCAGAGAACCTCCTTCTCCCAAGGTTTTCCGGCCTCCTATGGTTTTCTCAGTCCCTTCTTCAGACACTGGAAATGAAAGACATGATCTGTGTCCATGTTACTATTTTCTCCCTTTTGCTTCCTCTCCTGTTCTCATTCATGTTCCATTTTCAACTGTATCCCACCTACAATATATTCTGTCATTTCTGAACTGTCATTCTTACCCATGATTCATTTTTTGCATGTTTTGTCATTCCCAATTTTGCAATTTCAAAAAGCCCCAGAGAAATGTGCCAAGTAATAAAAAAAATCTCTATGATACAAAAATGGATCCTGTCTTCTTCCAACAAATACATTATAGGCTGCAAATTTCCCAACAGTTCATCTGGAAACAAAAGCTAACCACAAGTGAAAGGCATCCAGTACACATTCATGCTTGGTAAGTAGTCCCCCATCCCACAAACAATTTTCCCAGCCAGTGATGTGCCAGATACTTCAAGGGCAGAGAAGCTCTAGATAAAGGCTAATAAGCTTTCTTTATAAGCAGATGGGTATTAGGAGCACAGGATGTCACATGGCCCATGCCAAATCCAGGAGAATTCAATTCATTTCTACAAGTATACCATGTGCCAGGAACTGTGCTCCATATTGGGAGTATGAGGCAGAAACAAACAGCACCTGCCTTCATTCCGCTGGAAGAAATACAATATCAAGTGAGATAATATATGAAAAGCCCTTTAAAACCTAAGCATGTGTATCAGCAAGTACCCTAGTATAGTCAGGATGGCTACTAGCACAGATTCTTAGATCTGCTTTTCTAAAGGAAAGCAACTCAAAATGGGTTAACAATCTTACTTCAATCCAATCAAATGTATATCATTTACCTAGTTCAGGGGGGCAAGTCAGCACCCTGAACTTCAGAGAATGCAAACAGAATACAAAGAGAAGATATAAGCACACAAAGAAACAGACCAGCAGATGGGCTTCCAACCGTCTGACCATTACATCCATACCTAGTCAGTTACCAGAGAGAGAAGCACCAACATGTGAGTTTTCAAAGCCATGGGGCTCAACAGCCACCCAGAGTCTTGTCTGGCCAAATCACACAACTCTTTCCAAAGTGAGCCCCAAAGCAAAAATTCACATCAGGGTATATATAGCCTTCTCCTGGATTCAGAGAATATCACAGCTCTCTTGACCCACTGCTCAATCACAAAGTAATAAGGCATGAGCATTCCTGAAGAGCAAGCCTCCCTCCACAGGCTCCATGTGACCACATTCAGCCTATGGTGGGCGGAGTATACTTTCAAATCAGGGAAAGTTCTCAGAGCCAATTAAGTCTATCAAAGGGCCTAGAGGCAGGGAAAGTCTTCAGATTCCCATAACAGCATGCTTTACAAATATGTACTAGTATTGATGAGGATAAGGATAACATCACTTTTTAATTTAGCACCTACTGAATACCCAAACAGACATAACCAGATGGTCACAATTATATGGCAGAAATTCACTATCCTTTATAAAATAAGACTGCAGATTAATATACTATACCTATGGACTCCAAAATATTCTTGAGAATTCAATGTGTAGACCATACTAGGATGGGGACAGCATTACAGACAGAACTATTACAATTACAATCACCCAGACATGATATCAATGCATAACAACTGAGGGACCATGCTTTAAAAAGGAATCCACAGTTTAGTGCTATAATTAGCTTAAACTGACTCATGAAAGCTGACTTAAAATTTCAATGTGAGGATTTACCTTTCAAAAAGTAGCAAGTGCTATAAATTAGGGTTTGATTTATTGTTTTGTTGATTATCACCTTAAGAAAGTGATCAATAAATGTTAATAGTGCAGATTAAACTTGAAAGTATGTCAAATGTAGCCTTTTTTTGTCAGAGAGCCAGTTGTTAAACATTTATCAAAACATCCCTGGGCATTTCTATAACATACTCCTGGGAATTCTCCAACATCCATGGGATGAAAAGCCTTCAAATTATAGAGACTTAGCAGAAGAAATCCAAACCACGTGGGAGCAGGATAAAGTACAGAGCCAAGCCATCTTGTCTGCTGCTGATGCTGTTGTAAACATGCTTTCAATAAGACCACAGATGAGTCTACATCACAATACTTTAATTCAATTGCCAAAAACACTCATCATATCCACCTTGTAAGAGTTCATATAACACTAAATAGAAAATCATAATAGCAGGATAGCAACTTGTCCCAGGACTGTTTCTTGGAACAAAAAGATGAGAATGAGATCCAGCCCTTAGCAGAATGTCTGGCAAATAGTAGGCACTTAATGTTGATTGATTGATAATAATGGCAACAATAACAACAGGAAATACAAAATAAAATTTCAAGACAGTCTGAATCTTGATAACTGGGGACAGTCCAGAAAGCTCCCAAGAAGGGAGCGGCTCTTGAGTTGTATTTTGAAGCTATGGATTCACCTGATGGAGGTGAAGAGGGAAAGCCTTCTAGGCATGGAGAACCTCTTGCACAGTCAGAGTCTAGAGCCAGAGTATAGGGAATAGATAGCAGTTGTTTGAATATTAAAAGTGCATGAGGGCAGATAGGTGGCACAGTGGAGAGAGCACCAGCCCTGGAATCAGGAGAACCTTAGTTCAAATCCAGCCTCAGAAAACTTGACACTTACTAGTTGGGTGACCCTGGGCAAGTCACTTAACCCCGATTGCCTCACCAAAAAAAAAAAAAAGTGCATGAAATGGAACCTCATGGGTCAGGAATGGTAGATAGTAGCCAGATTGTGATTGGTTTGTGCATCCTGAAATAATCAACAAGCACTCATTAAGTACCTACTTTGTGTCAGGCTGGGCAGGAGTTGGGAAGACTCCTCTTCCTAAGTTCAAATCTGCTCCCAGACACTTACTAGCTGTGTGACACCAGACAAGTCACGTAAGCCTGTGTGCCTCAGTTTCCTCATCTTTAAAATGAATTGAAGAAGGAAATGGTAAACCACTCCATATCTTTGCCAAGAAAACCCAAAAGCAGTCTCAAAGAGTTGGCCATGACTGAACAGCAACATTAGCCTGGAACTGTGCTAAGTGCTGGGGATACAAAAAGAAAAAAAAAGGCAAAAATAGTCCCTGCCTCCAGGATATCGTCATCTAATAGGAAACATAATATGCAAACTATATACAAACAAGGTAAAGACAGGATAACATGGGGACAATCTCAGAGGGAAGGCACTGGAATTAGGGAGAATTGGGAAAGACCTTGTAGAAGGTGTCATCTTTTAGATGGGACTTTACTGAAGCCAGAAAAGACAGGAGGCAAATATGAGGAAGGAGAACATTCCATGCATGGGGGTGGGGGAGCATGGTTTCAACCCCTCCTCCAACTTTCCCCCCCAATCATACCCCTGTTCACAATGGGAGTGTGAACACAATGTTATCCCCTGAAAAATTGTTTCTATCTATGATAGTAATAGGAGCATTATAAAAATCATAAGCACTCATGGACAAGTCCAACTGCAATGTTGAAAATGATTGCAATTCACCAGTTCTTGGTTTAACAGCTACAAAGTCAGAGAACAAGAGGCTTCCTCTTGCTCCATCCCCTCCAGGTTGCTAGCTCCCTGGCCCACTATAGAAATTAGACTTGGAAGGCACCTTAAAAGCCATCTGGTCCAAGCCGCTCATTTTATACATGAGGAAGGACACTGATTCCCAGATGGGCTAAGTCATTCACCTGAAGTGACATAGGTGGTGAATAAAAGAAACAAGATTCAAGACCCAATCCTCTGACTCCAAACACAACATTTTTCCACTGCATTATGACTTTCCCCTTAGCTCCTACTTGCATCCAGACATTCGACTGGAAGCTTCTTGAGGGCCCCGGCTGTCTTTTGCCTCTTCTTGTATCCCCAACACTTAGCATAATCCCTGGAACATAGTAGGCATTTCATAAATATTTAGCAACTAGTTGACCATTCCAATGTCATTAAGAGATGGCCATCAAGATGACCTTTATTTCACTTATCTCTCTAGTGATTTTCCAGGGAACTCCTTCACCTATTTCCTTTTCCTCTCAGTGGAAGAGGCAGAAGTAGAATGCAGGTCTCCAGGCTCTCAACCCAGCAGTCTTTCCATAAGGCTATGTTATTCCCCTACATACCACATCTTATCTCCAGAGCAGTTGGAATCATCACT
Organism: Pseudochirops corinnae; assembly: GCA_028646515.1. Lineage (NCBI taxonomy): Eukaryota > Metazoa > Chordata > Mammalia > Diprotodontia > Pseudocheiridae > Pseudochirops > Pseudochirops corinnae. Next base: position 530,593,393 of record CM053585.1, read on the forward strand.
ATCATATCTCTGTCCCAATTGCAGTTTCAACATGGGGTATGGGAATTACCAGGAGTCAGGAGGAAGGGATTTGGGACATGAGGAAGGGTCTAAAGTAAATGAAGCCTGCTACTAAGTATTCAGAGAGACTCATCAAACTAAATTGTTTGTTCTTTTAAGATTATCACCTCTTCCCAAACCCTTCCTTCACTGCCTTATGCCAGGGTGAGGACAAGTCACATGGCAGCAGCAGCCCAACTAAGAATTCTAGGGCAATGGGAAATGGTTTCACTCTGTTCCTATTTGTCCAGTATCCTATTTCTCATTCCATCCAGGTTTTAGCCAGTGGGTTCCAGCCCATTGCCTGGCTACACTATAGTCCTGGGACCCCCTACATGGTATAGATGAGTCATGGAGGCCCAGGAGATAACAAGGCAAAGCTGTGGTCTCCTCAGTCACCATATGGGATTTAACAATGATGGATGCCCAGGAAAAAACTCCTCAGTTCCTGCTTTGAGCACAAAGCACTCTGGTTCAGTTCACTGTAGCAGGAAGGCCTTTTGATTAATCTGTACTTAACCAGAAATGTTGACAGCATAATCTGTAAGCCTCCTTTCCCACCCAGGAGAGCTGGATAGCCCTAATGTCAGTAGTAAGACCTTCCTGCAAGTAGCAATTCATCCCAAGGTGGGCAGAGGGTCACACCTTCCCCAAGAAGAGGGGGGTTCTCTGATCAATGGTTCCCTCTCCAGCCTGGACTCCAGGTTGGAGTCCATTATGTCATATTGAAATGGAAATTTTTTAATTTGATTTTCTGCACTGCTTATAAAAGTGATGACTGGATGCAATCAGATTAGATATTCCCTCAAATAGGGATATTTCACTGACTAATTAGCTTCATTGTGGTCCCTGGGTACATAAAGGGAAAATCTTAATGATGATCATTTAAACCTCCCTTTGTCTCATTTACCTTTAATTATCAGGGCCCTCTACTTTTCTCATCACACATAGCCAGTTATCACAGGCCAAGGGTAGGCAGTAGAATGAATTACAGAAATTGGAAATTTTAGTTCACCTCACTGGCTCTTCATAATCACCTGTTCCCATGGTCCTCCCCATACTAAATTAGACAATTTGTTACCCATTATTATCTCCTTCCACTAATAAAGCAGTCTAAATACTAGTTAGACTACTATTTGGTTCAACTTCATAAGCATTTTAAGCACCTACCACACGCCAGACGCTGTGCTAGGAATCAGAGATATAAAGACAAAAATGGAAACCATTTCTGTCATCAGAAAGGTTACACTCAATTCAAGAGAAACAATAATACACAATTCCAGGTCTCCTGCCATTCAATCAACTCCCTCCACGTGGAGAGAGGTAGATATCTGGCAACAGAAAATGGCAAAGAGGAGAAAGGTACAGCAGTCAAGGTGAAGTAGAAGGTAGCCAGGTGGCATGATGGGAGCCCCCAGAGCTAGCTGCTACATCCATTCACCCAGATCCTCAATTGAGTAGATGAGGTCACAAGTGGCCAAAGGGCCTTCTGGTAAGATATCTGAGACCAGCAAAAGTACCAAGCCTCATGATGACAGTTGGCACCACAAGTGTCACACCATAGGCTGACCTGAGGTCCCTAACCTAGAGCACCTGCATCCTCCTTCGTCTAACGAGCAGTTCATTTAAAAGAATGAGTTGGGCATCCTATGGAAATAGTGTAACTTGTTCTCCTTTTTACACTTTTTTGTGCATTGCTTTCTTGTTCTTATGAACCTCATATTTGTTAAAAGTAAAAACAATTATATATAGCATCCATGCATATATGTCTGGTTCTGTGAAGAATCAATTCCCATATCTCAAGAATTCACCAAAATTGAGCAAGTTTAAGGAGGTAGGGTTACATTAGTGTGTGGTGGCACAGAATTAATCTCTGCTTGAGTAAATGCAGAAATCCATATACCACTGGAAATAGGCATTGAAGACAATAACACAAATGAAGACAACCCTAAAAAGTTTAGAAAGTCAGATTAATCACACTGACCAATCTTAATCCCAGAGAACAGATAATAATGGTTGCCACTCGTCTGGATGGGTAAGGGACAATCAGAGCAAAATGCTGAATTCACTGTTGGTTGCAATGATGAGGTCAACTGGTTTGATTTAACCGGTTTGTTGTTGTTGTTGTTTTGGTGAAAGGATGGGTTCAGAGAGGGCGGATGATATACTGGGCAATGTCTGTTGTACAAAAGTAAACAGTATCAATACATCCTTTGGAGAAAAAAATGTCCCCTCCCCATTTTACTCATGAAGAATCCCATCCTCTACCTTGATGGTACATTAATAACATCAGTAAGATACTGGCAGCTTTTCTGTAATGGATTTTCTCTTTCCCCAACATCACTCCAAGTCTTCAATTCAGTTCATGTAAATGTCAAAATCCCCAGCAGGTAACAGGTCATAGGAGACCTTTTAGCTGAAAGAGAACAAGGAAAGGGAATAGATGTATGGATAGTCCAAGCAGGCTTATCAAAGGGCTGTGATTGCTGGAAGCCAGAAAGGAAGGAATGAGAAAATATATGAATGGCCAATCATGTCATGTTTTGACCTTGAACCTAGGGACAGTCCAATATTCCTTAGTGTCTCTTCTATACCCGTTCACCTCTTAAAACCACATAAATGAGGACCTCCCAGGTCCAGAAGGGATCTAATCTGTGGCTAATCCCATCCTTGCTCTAGTGCCCATAGCACCCCACTTCCAGCTAGGTACTAGTTTATTTAAAGCCCCTCTGGTTAATTTTTAGATTCATTCTGGAATAAAAGCTCATTTTTTAAGCAGGGAATCCATCAATCCCATTTTCAGACAATAAATTCTTAATAAAGTTATTTCTGTTCTGGTTTTCCATTGGCTTTGTTTGGGTCAGCAACTAAGAATCTACTCATCAAAACTATTAGTTTTGTACTAGTACATCTCTCTGAAAGAAGAAAAACAATCTCTCCACACATAAACAGTAAACATTTTATAGAGAGTTAATCTACCCAGAATATTCTTCTTTTAAGGCATTATTAAATGTCCCTCCTCTGTGTCTATTTGTGTCAGATCCAATACCACAGAAGCTATATCACCAGTAGAGATCCATATCAGAGGTGTCAAGCATGTTAATCACTGAAGCTGCATGCAGTGGCAACACTCCCCAGTGCCATTAAACCAGATACTGCAGAATGTAGATAATGTTAATGTATGATTTTCTTAGTCAAAATGCAGCCTGCAGGGATTCTTATGTATGGTTCTGTAGACCCCATTTCCACTTGAGTTTGATGTTACTGGTCTAACCCATTCAACACTGAGTGGTGTCAGTTAGGGAGACCCCCAAAGAGGTGACAGATAAATAGTAGTCATTGTTAAAAGTCAGGGCACAGCCAAAACTTCAATTGCTTGTTGAAAGAGGAATAAAGAACAAGATTTCAGTAGGCTGTAAGCTCCATGAGGACAAGGACAGTGTTCCAACTTTCTTTCCTCAGTGCTTAGCACAGTACTCTGCACATAGTGAATATTTAAGAGAATGCCAATTCTTTGAACCCACCACCACACCTTGCACACAACAGATACTTAACAAATGTTGGAGAATGAATTAAATCAAATAAGAAGTGAGGTCATATCCCCAACTCTTCAGAGGTTAGGCATCCAGGGGAAATAGTACTAAATTTGAAACCAGACAATCTTGATTCAAGTCCTGACTCTGTTATCTATTTCCTATGTGACTATGGCCAAGTGACTTACCCTCTCTGGGCAAGAATTTTCTTATCTATAAAATTAGGAGATTGGACGATGGGATCTCTGAGGTACCTTCTACTCTGAGCCTGTGCTCCAAATTCTATACACATTCTCTTCCCTCTTTAATAGCATCACCTTCCACTTCCTTGGGTCTCCATTGTCCACAAACTTAAAACACCCTTAAAATCCACTGTTGAATCTTCTTTATACAATAAAATAGATGTGGCAATCATGGCTGGAAGGAGCAGTCCTAAGAATTTCATTTCCCATATACATAAGAGCAGAGAACTTCATTTGCTAAGAGAAATTGTCAGGACTTGATTTCCCGTGAAATTGTGTGCAGGGGTACAATGTGATTATATCATCAAGCAAGGACTCAGATTGGTCTAAGAGTTTTCTGAGATGTGACAAGTTTTAAAAAAAAGTAGAGTTGACATGACCCCTGGGGTCAGACAGAACTACATGGGTCATTGCTGTTTAACATTATTATCAGTGACTTAGGAAAAGGCATAGACAGTGTGATCGTTAAATTTGTCACTGCCTGCGAGAGCTAACTAACACACTGAAAGACAATCAAGGGCTTTGGCCTGAATCTAATAAGATAAAATTCCATTGAGAGAAATACAAAGTCTTGTACTTAGTTTCCAAAAGAAAATCAACTGTAATTATATGATGCAGGAGGCTTGGTGAGATAGCAGTTGTTCTGAAAAGAGACCTGGGTATTCTAGTAGACTACAAGCTTAATAACAGTCAACTATGTGATATGGTGGCCAAAAAAACTAATGGAATTTTGAGATGCTTTGAGAGGCATTATTTCCAAGGATGGGAAGTTCCACAACAATCTCCTTCTGTTAGAACCTATTTGGAGTGCTGTGTTCCTCCCTGGGCACCATGGTTTAAGGAGGACATTGATAAGGTAGAATCAAGATGTGAGAAACCAGGATGGGAATGGATCTTGAATCTACATCATATGAGGTTGACGGGATTGGGCATGTCTGTCTTGGAAAAGAGAAAACTGGGTGTGTTAGGGTGAGAAGAGAGCATAAAATCTGTCTTCAAGTACTTGAGGGTTGTCGTGTAGAGCAGACATGTAGACTTGTTCTGTATGGACCAAGACAGCAGAACCAGGAGTCCAGATAGAAGTTGCAACTTGCTTCCACATATTCAGAACCAATACTAAGAAAAACTTCCTATCAATTTGAGCTGTCTTAATTGGAATTAGCTACCTCCAATGGGGGTAGATTTCCCCTTCTTTAGAGGTCTACAAACAATGGTTGGAATACCCCTTGTCAAGAATGGTATAGTGGAAAATACTTTCACGTATGGGCTGGGCTTGGTGGCCAATAATGTTTCTTAAAACTCTCAAATTCTACAAATAACTGAACTATCTAAAAAATGGGATGGACAGCTTTGACAAGTAAGGATCTTCTCATCCCCAGTGGTGATCAAGTGGATGCATGATGAGCATTTGTCAATGATGCTACAAAGGCATTCATACTTCAGGTTGGGGTTGACCTTGATGATCTCTGATGTTCCTTCTGACTCACAAATTCTATAATTCTGCTTTACTTAATTCTACTGCTATCTTAGCTGCTTTGGAATGATGGACAGAGCCCTTTCCACTAAATGAATGTCAAAGGAGGGAGAGGGAGACATACATCTGGTTTTTCACTTGTTGAAAATGGACAGACCCATATGTACAGCCTTGACAGTGAGCTTCCTTTCCAAGGTTTCACAGCAAATTTTTTTTTGGATCTTTCAACTCCTTTTTCCCAAGGGAGGTTACTTCAACTTTAAATCAAGCTGTCAGTAAAGAACCGATCTAAAACTCAACTTGGACTTGTCTTCTTGGCTTCTCTCATTACTGTGAGCATTCACTGCTACTGTGGTGACACATGAAAATGGATTGTCAAAAAAAACAAATAAACAGAAGACTCAGGGCCTGTAGGCTCTGACAAGAGCTATCTCCTCTTTCTCCTCCAAGCAGCTTCCAAAATGATAAGAAAGTAGAGGAGGAAGACTCCCAGGGTCACACTCAGCAAAATCATATTGAAAAGTATCCCATGCCTGCAGTTGGCCTACCCTTGATGTCTATAACAATTCTCTCTATTTCTGACTCCCTTTGGCCTTGCAACAAGCCCAGGAACCTTTCTGCCCTTTCTCTTTCCCCTCCTATCCTCTTCCCCACCTCCATCCATCCTTAACATGCAGTTACTTGCTTTAAACAATGACCATTGATATTGAATTGGTACCATTTAGCCATAAAACAGCAGGACATAATTAGCACTGCATCTCTCACAGGATTCAATAACTGAAGGGAAAAAGAAATCACATGGCCTGCATGGGGGCCTATATGCAAGCCTGTGGCTGCATTTCCTCTTTAACATTCAACCTTGGTTGAAGTGTTCCCTATCACAGTAGCCCCCGTCTTCCTCATCCTGTTTAAAAATGGCAAGAGGAAATTGTCTGCCCAAGTCCAGAAACCTAATCCTTTCATTTATCTAAATTCCACTGACAAGAGGACAAAGAACCTTTAGAAAATGTTCACAGTGATGCAAATGGGGGAGAAAGGGAGACTAATTCAGAACATCAGCTGAGGACTTTAAAGATGGTGCTGTTCCTAACAACCATCACTTTAGAGCCACAGAATCTCAGAGATGGGTGGAAAGTGATGGCCAACTAGTTCAGCCCATACCTAGAGAGGAGTCCTCCCCACAGCATCCCTGATTGGTGGTCCTCCAACCACCACTTGGAGACCTTCTACATGATAGCACCCAGGCTTTCTCTCAAGGCAACCCATTCTATTTTGGGATGGCTCTGATTACTGGGAAATGTTTCCACATTTCCAGACAAAGCCATGTTCTCTACAATTTCTACCTCATAATTCTTAGGTGGTTAGAAGCTGCTACATGGTGTAGTGGATAGAGCACTGGGCCTGGAGTCAGGAAGACCTGAGGTCAAATCCAGCATCAGAAACTTACTTCCTGTGTGACCCTGGGCAAGTCATTTAACCTCTGTCTGCCTTGGTTTCCCTGCTAGAAAATAAGGATAAAAATAGAATGTACCTCACAGGACTGTTGTGGGAATCAAATGAAACAGTATTTGTAAAGCACTTAGCCTGACACATGGTAGGTATCATATAAATGTTTATTTTCCTAAGTCTGAGTCTGGGAAGAAGAAAATTAAGACCAATCCTTCATCCACATTGTAGCCAATCAAATGTTTGAAAACAGTCATTGTGTCTAAGTAAGGATCACCTTTCTCCAAGTTCATTATTACCAGGTCCTTCAAATGATCCTCTTATGCCATACATTTCTAAGGTTTTCCTCATTCTGAAAACCTTCCTCTGGGCGATATCCTTTTTCTTAATATTCTTCCTAAAATGTGATACCCAGAACTAAATGAAAAATTCCAAATGTAGACTGATCAGAGTAGTATAGCCACTCTATGACCCCATTTGGGGTTTTCTTTAGCATAGATCCTGCAGTGGTTTGCCATTTCCTTTTCCAGCTCATTTTACAGATGAGGAAACTGAGGCAAACAGATTTAAGTGACTTAGTCAGGGTCACACCACTAGTAAGTGTGTTAGTCTGGATTTGAACTCAGAAAGATGGGTCTTCCTGACTCCAGGTCCAGCACTCTGTCTACTGCACCACCTAGCTGCCCTGATCAGAGTACAGTAGAAATATCTGCTCTTTTGTCCTACATTCACTTAAAGCAACCCAAATTCACATTAGCATTTTTGGTTGCTATGTCATGCTAATTCATAATAAGCTTACAAGCTTCTAAAATCTCAAGATTTTTTTTAACCACTAGTACTGTTTTTTAAATGTGCCTCCTACTCTCTCTTCAGGCAGGCTTTCTCTGCTTAAGATTCACTCCCCTATGCTTGAGTTTTACTGGAAACTTCCCCATCCTTTTCAGGAATCTTCCATGCCTGAAAATTTCTCTATCCCATACCTTTGTGATTGGCCAAATCTCAGAAGCTGCCTGCCTGTGACATCACAGTTAGGAAACCAGTCACATGTGCCTGACCATGACCCACTCCTCCTTGTAAAACATATGGTTCCAGGGATCTGCATTATTGAGTGTGATGTCTCCTCCAGTTGCTCTACTTAGATTGTTCTAGCACTTGAACTTGGAGCTGTCAAATGCTACTCCGATTGTATGGATCCCTTATCACCATCACAGTATGGCTGCATTAGAAATGTCAAAGGTGGGATTTGAATCCAGGTCTTCCAACTCCAAATTACATGTTGGGTTCATGCTGGAGGGAGATTAATCAATCTCTCTTTCTCATTGCCTATTTTTCTATTACTCACTAGAGTTAGAGATGATTGAGTGAGAAAAGGTTTTGACTCATTATGGTAGGACATCTGTTGTTCTGCAAACATAATATCAACTGTTTTGGTGTACCATTTGTGGATTAATGGTATAACTTCATGTCGTGAGGACCTATGATTTTATACATGTGAGTATCCCCTCCACCAATGTAGACTGCAACCTTTCTATGACTTCTTAGCAATTTCCAAGAGTTGCCATATTTCAAAAATTCTTTACTTTATGGCTAATCTGATAATGATACTCCAAACTCAGTCAGGTCTTGGGACAATGCATACAACCAACAATCAGCCTGTACTAAGCACTTCAGTGGGATTATGCTCTACTGGACTAGCCTTCAAGAACTTGTGATGAGACTTTGGAATAGAATACAGCTTCAGTGGAGGGCCAGAAATAGAGGGCTGAAAAGGAAGTGGGATGAAGATATGACAATTTAGAATTTCCTTCATCTCAACTCATCTCAGCTGAAATAGTATGTTGATTGATTTGAGATTACTGTGGATCTTGGTTACATAATATCTCAGTCATTAAAGGATAAATTTTTGGTACTTCAGGATAGTAAGCATCTTGTGGTGCAAACGTATTATGCAACTCAATTTTATCCAGAACAGGAAGGTCCGATGGTTCTTGCTTAGTTCACAAGTCACCTGGCTTGATTGAACCTGGGTCTTATGAAAAGAAGACTAGATTTGGAATCAGATGGCATAGATTTGGATCCCCTCTCTTCCACTTAATGCCTTTGGGACTTTGGGCAAGTACCAACTGCTCTCCTCCTCAGTTTCTTCTGAGAAGAATGAATTAATTGGCCTCTGGGGACTGCTCAAGTGCTAAAGCTAGGATCAAAGGTCCTTAGGTCTCAGAACTAAATTTCATATAAATTTCTGACAGAAAACATTGCCTTCTAGAAAGAATATCACACATTAATAGACTCTTATGCCACAAAATTATATATTAGTAGAGCATTTTATAATATAGTCAATAGAATAAGATCATGGAGGTCAAGAGCTCTCTCTTGCATACTGCATCCCCAGTGCTGAACATATATGTATATATGTACACATGTAACATACCTGCATATGTACACACAAAAATGCTTGTTGAGTGACTGAGAATATAAAGTATTCTACAAAAAGGCTACAAAATATCTTCACATTTGACTTGCTCTTAAGTCTCTACTATCATTATTATTCCCAAGATAAAATATAGTCAGATCACAAGATATGAAATTCAAAGGTACTATAGTGAAAAGAAAGCTGGAGTAGGTGGTCAAGAGATTTGAGTTTTAAAAATGCAATCTCACATTCATCTGGTACTTTAAGTTTTCCAAAGCAATTTCCTCAGCAGCCCTTTTTGTGAGGTTTTAATATCTCCATTTTACAGATGAGAAAACTGAAGGTGGCAAGGGTCTGAGGCAAGATCTGAAATCAAGGGTCCTGCCTTTATACCTGACACTTTACTGTTACTCTACCCTGCCTCTAATGGGTTTCTAGTTGAGGTTATAGTTGTGTGACTGACCTCTCTAAGATCTCCCCCAACTCCAAAATTCAATAATTCAATATTTCCAAAATCCCAAAACTAGTTAAGAAAACCTGAATTAGAACTCAGCTCCTCACCCAGATTGGCCACAAGGTTTCCTTTATTCTTCCAGCTCTGGTGGCAGATATATATTCTTAAAGTAACAGCTAACTGGGGTAGATGTGATATGATTTTAGGAAGCTTTGGAATGCAACAGGATGGGAACCGGCTGGTGCATACTTTGGGAGGGAGTTTTCAGAGGATCATTCAGAAAAGATGAAACCAACAAAACAACAAAAACAATATTAAAAGTGTTATTTGCTTGCCAATATGTGCCTGCTGGGTCTTCCCCCTACATTTTCCATATATCTAGAGCCCAAAGAGAAACAGAGAACTGGAACCACTCTGTGGGTGTACTTGTAATGCCAAGCAAAAGCAACTTCCAGGTTCAGAATTATGTTTATAGTAACTCTCCATATATTCGGTAACAAATTAAGGCAAAACATTCACAGAAAAGAGAAAATCAAAATACAAGGTAACTCAATCATTTAGTAAGTTCTCAATTCAGTCACTAAGCATAAAGCCAAAGTACTCCACCTCTGGCTAGTACATTCATTTAGTCAATTACAAAGTCTCTCTTCTCAAATGGAGATTAGTTTCCAGTCATAAACAAAGTATAATCATTTGGTCAGTCACAGAGCACAAAATTCAAAGTACTCCACCCCTGGATCACAACTGAATTATAATTATGATCAGTTACCACCAAGCACCTTCTCAAAGGGGCAGTGGAGAACACAAAGGCCCTCTACCCCTAAGCCACAACAAGGTTACAATATCCTCACAGCATTCAATATCCAAGGAGAGGTCCTGTCTTCATCTTGACAGGAAGCAAGTTCTCAGTAATCTCTATTCCCTGAAAGACAAAGCTTAACAAAGCCACAATATACATTGCCAGCATCCTCCCTCATCAATTCACTCTCTGCCTGCAGAATTGTCTCAGGATGCCTGAAAAGATCAGCAAAACTCTCCTCTGGGATTTCTGTAAACATACAACAAGAAAATCCTCTTTCAGGGATTCTGAAACAACAGCAAGGTTCCAGGACTTCTGCAACAACAGCACTGTCCTTTACCAGCAGATGAATCTGGCAAAGTAACATCAAAACAAACAAAAAAAATACCAGAACCACAGTCATGCCTCCTCAGCTCTCAGCAGCTCTGGGTGGCAGTTCTCAAAAGTCCTGGGCAGCTCCAACTGGACCTCAGCAGTCCAAGGGACTTTGGCTGGCAGTTCTCTCTCTCTCAGCAACTCTGGCCTCCAGAAATTCTCTCTCTCTTTGCCTCCACGATGCTGCTCCCAAAAGTTCTTCTGTCCTCTCTCTGCTTGGGCCTCTCTATCCATGGCACCAGCTCCTTCCAGTTCATCACCCTCTCTTCACGTCAACAAGTCCATCCCACAAGTGGGATCCACAAGCTCTGGATTTTAACACTTAACTCAAAAAACAAGCCAATACAAGGGAATCTTTAAATTCCATTACCATTATAGTATTTTCCAGCATTCACTATAAAGGAGAAGTTGTCATCAATTGCACTCTGGTCCTGCTCTGGTATATATACCTAAAGTGTCTGTGGCCCCTCAAGCTGCTTCACATTTCAATGATGTTTTACTTTTAATTTTCTGTTAGTAAATTGTATTTAGTTTAAATACAGTGTAAGTAAATTTTGTGGATTAGGGGCAGGGAGAATACTGAGAAGGAAAGCAAGATTGGGGTGTTCAAGTGAATGAGAGCCAGGACCACTATAACAAATTATAATTTTCAGGGAATTGACTCTTGCTCCTACAGTGGAACAGACTAGGAGCCTCAAGATATGTCTGCACATACTCAGTTTAAAGTTAGATAGTGAAATGGTAAGAGGGTCAGACAACTCATCAGAAATAGTACCCTTTTCTGGCACTGGATGCAGCTAGCACTGATTGGCAACTCATAAGCAGTTCTGGGTCACAGTTCTAGGACAGAAAGGAGTACTTGTGAACACTCACAAGGAAGCAGGGGCCCTGGGCCCAGCTCCAGGGCCAAGAGGAGCACTGGTACTTGTGATCTCAAAGAAACATGGGCCCTTCCTGAGCAAAGATCAAAGTACGGAAAAGGATTGTAGTGACCACATCTTCTCCTTTGATCACACTACCTTGAAAGCAGTAAAAATTTTCAGACCCCCAGAACTAGCTCTGAAAACAGCAGCACGAAAAAGCCTGCAGCTTTGCACAGTGCCTCCCCATCCCCAGGTGAGAAGAGCCCATAAAATTCGAAGTAAAGAAATAGGCTGGAAAAATGAGAAAAACAACAACAGAAAATAACTTAGTCATAAAAAGCTACTACAGTGGCAGCAAAGACTAAAATATAAACTTAGAAGAAAACAACAATGTGAACATCTACAAGCAAAGCCTCAAAGAAACATGTTAACTGGACCCAACAGCAGCAAAAATTCTTTGAAGAGTTAAAGAAAGAGATAAGAATGTTAGAAGAAAATTGGGGAAAGAAATCAGAATGATGCAAGAAAACCATGATAAGAGAATTAACAGCTTAGTAAAAGAGGTACAAAAAAAAAATGAAAGAAAAGAACACCTTTAAAAACAGAATAGGTCAAATGGAAAAAGAGGTACGAAAACTCACAGGAGAAAATAATTCCTTAAAAGCTATATTTGGACAAGTGGAAGCTAATGACTTTGTGAGACTTTAAGAAACCATACCTTATTGGAAAAACAATTGATGTTAAAAACAGACTGAGGAGAGATAACCTTAGAATTATTGGACTACCTGAAAGCCATTATCAAAAAAGATATTAGACATCATCTTTAACAAAATTATCAAGGAAAACTACCCTGATAGCTTAAATCCAGAGGGTAAAATAGAAATCAGAAGAATCCTTTGCTCATCTATTGAAAGAAATTCCAAAACCAATACTCTCAGGAATATTATTCCCAAAATCCAGAGCTCTGAGGTCAAGGAGTAAACATTGCAAGCAGCCAAAAAGAAATAATCCAAATATCACGAAGTCACAGTCAAGGTCACACAGGACTCAGCAGTGTCCATGTCAAAAGAATGGAGGGTTTGGAATCTGACGTTCCAGAGTGCCAAGGAGCTAGAATTACAACCAAGAATAACCCACCAAGTAAAACTGAGTAAGTAGACATTTAATGGAGGAGAGGACTTTCAAGCATTCCTGATGAAAAGACTAGAACTGAATGGCAAATTTAACATTGAAACAGAAGACTTAAGAGAAGCATAAAAAGAGTAATCATAAGGAAATCAATGGAGTTAAACTATTCACCTTCATATAGGAAGTGATGATACATGTAACTCCCAAGAACTTTATTATCAGTATTAGGGCAGTTAAGAGAATTCTGCACAGATAGATGGCATGAGTGTTAGTCAATTATATTCAGTTGATCTCAAAAAAAGAATGTAGGGGTGAGAAAGAGGGATACACTGGGAGAAGGGGGAAGGGAGATGTAGAATAGGAAAAAATTTCTCATATGAAGGAGGCAAAAGAAAGAGATTTTGTAGTGGAGAGGGAAAGAAGGATAGGCAATGTTTGAACCTCATTCTTATCAGAATTGGTTCAAAGAGAGAAGAATAAACATATGTACAGTTGAGTATAGAAACCTATCTTATACAATAGGGAATAGGAGGGGAAAGGGATAAGAGATATGGAGGGGGATGATAAGGAAGAGTATGGATTGTGGGAGGCAGTGATCAAAAGCAAGAAAGATTTTGGGGGAGGGAAAGGATAGAAAATGAGAATAAAACAGGAAAATGGGATAGAGGGAAATGCACAGTTAATGATTAGAACTGTGAATGTGAATGAGATGAGCTAATCCATACAATGAAAGTGGATAGCAGAATGGACTGGAAGTCAAAATCCAACAATATGTTGTATACAAGAGGCACATTTGAGACAGAAATATGCATACAGAATTGAAATGAAGGGCTGGAGCAGTTTATTACTCTTTGAGTGAAGTGAAGAGGACAGGGATGGCAATCATGATCTCGGACAAAGCGGATACAAAAAAAAAGACTAATTGAAAGAGATAATCAGAGAAGCTGCATTTTTCTAAAAGGTACCATGGAAAACGGAAATATAAAAAAAATTGCAGCAAATTTCTCTAATAAAGGCATCGTTTCTCAAATATATATATGGAACTAGGACAAATTTATAAAAAAGAAATAAGAGCCATTCTCCAATTAATAAATTATCAAAGGATATGAATAGGCAGAAGAAATCAAAACTATCTATAGTCACATAAAAATGCTCTAAATGAGCAAAAGGCAAATTAAAACAGCTATTAGGTACCACCTCATATGTACCAGAAATGACAAATGCTGGAAGAGATAAGGGAAAATAGGTACATTAATGAACTATTGGAGGAATAGTGAACTGATCCAACTAACCATTCTGGGGAACAATTTGGAACTTCAGATTCAGCCACTACTAGGCTTGTACCTCAAAGAGATCAAAGGAAAAGGAGAAGGATCTATATGAACAAAAATATTTATAGCAGCTCTTTTTATGGTGGGAAGAACTGGAAATTGAAGGGATGCTCATCAGTGGGGAAATGGCTTAACAAGTTATAGTATATGATCATGATGGAATATTATTGTGTTATAAGAAATGATGAGGGGCTGGTTTCAGAAAAGAAAAACAATGGTAAGACTATATAAACTGATGCAAAGTGAAATGAGAAGAACCGGAAGGTCATTATGCTTAATAGCAGCCATGTTGTAGTGAGGATCAACTGTGAAAGACAACTCCAAAGGACTCATGATGAAAAAATGCTATCTACCCCCAGAAAGAGAACTGATGACCTCTGAGGGCAAATTGAAGCATCATTTTCTCACTTAAATTTTTTGAGATATGGCTACTGTGAAAATATTTTGCATGATTTCACACGTATAATTGATATCATATTGTTCACCTTCTCAGTGAGTCAGGGAGGAGTACGAGGGAGGGAGAGAATATTGAATTAAAAAATTTAAAAAGAAAAGAAGATTTGAAATAAATATTTTTTAAAAGAAAAGAATATTGTATTTTTAAAAATACAGATATTTAAAAAAATAAAATGAGTGAACTCTAGTCTTGAGTATCCTTAAGCATCTGTTCCATAGACCTAGTGGAGAAACCCTGTTCACACAATCCACATGAATTCCTCCTGTACCAAAGGCATAACTATACTGCAAAACTATGACCTGCACTAAAAGCACATGTATGTATTGGGAAATAACTTGGGATTATTCAGGCCATTGCATATTCAGCTCATTTGTATAGGCCCAGTTGAAGATTTTGTAATAATATACAATGTCTAACTTCACCTTTGATGCTGATTTTGACTTCTGCTCTGGCTAGTTGATGGTCTGACTGCACACAATGATGCCTACACCAATAATCAATTATTTCTTATTTGCTAAATACTTTCCTTGGAGAGGGGTAAGGGAACACTATTTGTTTGTCATTTTCAGTGCTTCTTAACTCCTCTGGAAGAAAGTATACATGATATATATGGCACATTACATATGTAGTGATTCTGAGTAGCCCAAACACTTTTAGCCTCTTTCTTTTCTTATACCTAAGCCACATTTTCCAGCAACATTTTTACCATTCTCCCTAGTACCCATGTTTGAATCAATATCATTAATATTGATATCATAAATCATTATCATTAAATATCAAAATATTAATGGACATGGTTCGGAGAATTGTATCTTCCCAATGGTCTTATGACATATTAATTATGAGCATTGTAAGATGAGATAAACAACCAACCACGCCATGAAACAATGCATATTTTTGCCATTGGGTAGACAGTGAAATTAAATTAATCAATTCCTTTATTTTCAACTCTAAGAAGAACCTGAACCATCCTTCTAGTTAGATCTGATTTTTTTTTCTTGTCTTCTGATATTCTTGTGAGAATCTTACCAACATTGATATAACTCAGTTCTTCCAATGGGGTATTACTTGGTTGATCATCGGACCAAAATTTCACATTCAGAGGATGAATAATTAGAATTCATTAGACTATAAGCTCTTTGAGAGCAGGGAGTGTCTAACTTTTATTTTTGTATCTGTAGTACTTAGCACAGTGTTTTGCACATGGTATGCATTTAACAAATGCTTCATTCACTCATTCATTCAGTTAATGGATCATAAAATAATTGGATCTCAGAGACAGAGCTGGATGAGACCTCACATGCCATCTAGTCCATACTCCTTAAGTTATAGATAAGGAATCAGAGTCATAAGAAAGTTAAATGATTAGTCAAAGGTCATACAACTGATAAATGGACATATTAAGATTTGAATTCAGGTCTTTCAACATGAAGTTCAATGTTTTTCACTGCCCATCACTGGCTATGGATGGTCAAAGAATGGCACGATATTTGGTACCTTCTGTCTTCCTTTGTACACTTTACTACTGTTTACTGAAGAATCTACACAGGCTTTTCAAAGTACACATCCAGCACTATGATGTCACTATATGATCAGCCCACCTCCTTTTCTGAACATCTATCTGTGGATATCAATTACACCCAGATGTGTGCTGGTAAATGTATAAGAAAGATTATCCACCTATCTCATACATTTTAGTTTAATCTACACTATTAAAATTTTCTCCATTTTTCTCAAGTCTAGACAATCAATAAAATAATAAATCAAGCCTTGATCTGTAGCTTTTTCCAATATCTGAGGTGTAAATGCTCACGCTAAAAATTTCACAATGGACTCTCCTGAGTTGATCAAGGTGGCTCCCACCCTGATTATGCCACTTCTTGCAAATAACTCCTTGATAGCAACATTCTAAAGATTAACCATACCCACTTGGCACCATTGCCTTTTCAATGTCATAGAGAATCATCGAGAGAATATCAGTATTAACAAGACAAAGCTCTTATCATAAGAAGCAATCCACTTGTTTGCTTTTCATATAATAAACATTAGATCATTAAAGTATCAAACATTTTCAATGTTCTTTGAATATTGAGTGCCTGAAAGAAAGGCTTCAGGCTGTTCCTGGATAAGAAGCTGGCTGTTGAAAATTGAAAAAGCTAGCGCCAAAATTTCCTGCTCTTGTAGCTTCCAGTCAAGAAAGAAAAAAACCTGATATTAACCTGAAACTGAAAATATTCCTTGGACACCTAAAACCAGCTGTAAATGGGGCTAATTCTAAGTGAGAATATTTGTCAAAATGTATTGCTTATGAAGTTAATTAGATAAGACAGTACGCAGCTTGTCCTTAGTTTCTGTGTCCTTTTCCTGTCCGCTATAATTTTGGATTGTTTGATTTGTTATTTTTAAAAAAGTGAATGAGCTGATTTAAAATGACCTCCATTAAAGTCACCTTCCCAAGCTTCTTTGTGGTGTGGAGTTGAGACAAGGTTCTCAAGGGTATGCCGACAGAGCATAAACCCCATTGGGTTTGGACTAAATGACTTCCAAGGTCCCTTCTGCCTCTGGATACTACAATCCTATAAATATGAGGTTTTGGAGAGATGGAAAGGCTCTACCAACTGCCCAGATAATTACTCTATGTCTGTCTCCTGAGAACAAGCTGTGGTTCACAGAGGTCCATCACCCAGAAGGTCACTTACCAGGTGATGAATCTTCTCCAGCCACAGAAACTCCAAAAACCACATACTAAGATGGAAAAGGTGGTGTTTTGTGTTGGTACAAACTTCTTGAGAGCAGGTATCGATTCAGTCTTTGTGTTTGTATTCCTAGCAATAACAACAACAACAACAATTCCTAGCATCTCACGTATAACAGGTGCCTAATAAATGTTTTCTGATTAATCATTGGTGGAGGAATTATTCAGACTCATGCTGACAAAGTAAATGTTGTGATTTGAGGGGATGGGCAGGGGGGTTTAGACTTGTGGGTTCATTGACATTAGTGATGAGGAAACTCCCCCTACCAACATACACTAGCATCTTCTCTACTACTTCTAGTCATAGAAAACTACCTCAAGATCTGAAAGGTTCAAAGATCTGCCAAAGGTGACATGAGAAGTATGTGTCAGAGGTAGAACTTAAACCCAAGTCTTCCTTATTTGGAGGTCTGCTCTCCATCTTGGATAGAGAGATAGTGACTATCTCCTACTGCTAAGCCCCAGTAGACACTGAATAAGTGCTTGTTGATTGATTAGTGTAATGGTAAGGGAATTTGAAAATCTTCACTGCTCCTTAATGAATGGGCACTGTGAATATAGCATGGGTGCTATAATTAGTAAGGATCTCCCCAAAATAGGAATGAAGGTAATCAAAATCAACAAACAACTTTCAAAATGACTTATTAAATTGTCAATGAGTTGCAATTGGTTGAAATTTGAAATGAAAAAAATAATCATTTGGGAAGTGAGTCCCTCTTCTGTTGAAAGGCAGGTTACCACTAATATCTTACCCTAAATTTAAATGATTGAAACAATTAGATTTCCCTAGATTACCTTCAAGGGCATATCTGTTATCAGATAATGAAGCTTACTGCTCAGAATCTCTCCCTGCAAAGAAGCTCCACCTTCCCTTTTCTGCATCTAATCCCACTCTCTCTAGCTTTCTGAGTCTCTGAATGCCACCAAAAACTCTTTTCCAGCCTGAGGATCCATGTCTAAGTGACAAAGTAGCATTGAGTATGAGCAGATGGCAAATTTTCTACTGCTTTTCATCTTCAGTTAAACCAAGCAGGACATCCTTAGCTATACTCATAGATCAATATTTTCAGTTCCCTTAATTGTCTTCTTATCTCAGACATTTCCTCAGTTCTCTCCTATAATGAAAAACCAGGACTGAATACCCTGAATGCTGCCTCACAAAATCATAAAGCAAATCTAAGGCTAACAGCCAACAGGGTTGGAAAAGAATATTGCTCCCCTGGATGGATTTGGACGAAAAACCAAGGCCATGTTAGGCAGCATTAAGAAAGGCTCAGCAGCCCTAGCTCCAGAGGCAATAGCTCTGCAATTCTCTGCTCTTATCAGACCACTGGTTCTACAGTCACATATTCAATTAATGGCACCATCCTTTAGCAAGGACATTGATTAATCAGAGCACATCCAGAGGATTGGGACTAGGTGAAGGGTCATGCAATCACACTACATGAGGATCAGCTGAAGGAACTGGGGAGATTCGACCTGGAAAAGACAAAGTTGAAGGTGGGTAGGAAGGAATGCACTCAGTCTGCAGAGACGGGGAATTCAATCTTTTCTGCTTGGCCCCAGACACATAATTAGGAACAATGACTTTACAGTTATTGTTCAGTCTTTTCAGTTATGTCTGACTCTTCGAGACACTATTTAAGATTTTCTTGGCAAAGATACTGGAGCGGTTTGCCATTTCCTTCTCCAGCTCATTTTACAAATGAGGAAACTAAGGCAAACAGGGATAAGTGACTTGCCCAGGATCACACAGCAAGTAAGTGTTGGAGGCCAGATTTGAACTCAGTTCTTCCTGACTCCAGGCTTGATACTTTTATCTACTGCACAGAAAGGCAAATTTTAGCCTTGATGGGAAGGAAAAACTTTCCTAGCAATCCAAAAAAGGATTGGGCTTGGAAAGTAGTGGGTTTCTCCTCACTGGAGATCTTCAAAAAAATAAAAAGCTGGATAACACTTGTCAGGGAGGTTGTAAACAGAAAAAGTAGTTCCTCGAGAGTGGGGACATTTTGTAGTTTTTTGGGGGGGTTATTTTCTTTTTTGAGGAGGGGAGGAAAGGCAATCAGGATTAAGTTACTTGCCCAAGGTCACACAGCTAGTAAGTGTGGCAAGTATCTGAGGTGGGATTTGAACTCAGGTCCTCCTGACTCCCGGGCTGGTGCTCTATTCACTGCACCACGTAGCTGCCCCATTTTGTAGTTTTGATTTTGAATCCCCAGCACCTAGCATGTGGTGTTTGCTCAGAGTAAAACAATTAATAAATGCTGATTGAATTGGATTGAATTATTTTTCAAGTATAGGTTGGATCAGAAGGCCTCACAGAACCTGTGATTTTGTGGGCTAACCCATTCATCTCCCTGTTCTGTGCCACTGCCCCACATTTTTAAAATGAGCAGGTTGGGTTGGCTTCTAAGGTCCCCTCCTGGCCTAAACATGTGATATTTTGATGCCATGACAGCTCTTACCAATGCTAATACTTTTAGGTAAAATTACTTTGTGAGTATCTTCTTCTTCTAGAAAATGTGTGAGCTTTGTGAGTCTTCACTTTTCACACACACACACACACACACACACACACACACACACACACACACACACCCTGGAGGGAAATTTTTACCACCAGGGGCAAAGGTGGAATAAAACTAACTTCTCCAAGGGAGACAACATCTCCATCCTGGGCTCCTGAAAGAGGTAAACAAAGAGCATGTTATCCACCTCCCCAAAGATTGCCTGGAAAGCTTTGGGGGTCAAATTTGCATACTGCATACACTGCTGAACCTTCTTTAAAAGATTCCAATTATTCAAATGAGTCAAGCAATTAGTGCACTTTCCTTTGGTTAAGTCAATGCTGCAATCCCAAAGATTCCCAACAAAGATTCCACAAACCAGGGATGTTTCTTTTTTGCTAAGTATATTTGCTTTTGCATAAAACATACTAACACCCAAGTTTTGAAAAGTCAAGTTTAAGAAGGTAGTAAATACATGAAGCTGCCTCCCAATTGCTTCATTACTTTGAGTAACAGGGAAGAACAGGAGTAATTGACATCCAATCATTTCACTTGAGTCATCAATGTCCCTCCTCCTCCATTTGACTTACCACCTATCCTACAGAGAGGAATATTATGGATAGAGTCCAGCTCACCCCCTACCTCCTCCATGGAGAATGCTGGTTCCTGACTCCTAGCTGCTGACAAGTAGCCAAGCGACTACTGTGAGGGTTTTGTTTTTCCTTTTGGAGGCACTAATGGGCAAGAAAATAGTGGGACAAAAGATTTTTCTTAGTAATCATTATCTTGGAAACTCAGAGCTTCTCCATCCCTCTTTCTTTCAGAGTTCTGTCCTTCTTTAGAAGGACATTAATATCTAATCGAAATGGGTCTATTCCTGTTCATTATATTGCCCTGACGGGTCTGGAAAAATGTGGATTCCTCCCTATTTTTAAGACAGGTGATATGGAAATTGATGTCCCTTTGATCAAGATTAAGTGACATAAGTCACTACTCAAGACCTCATTTTAATTTAGCCCATCTCCCAGCATATCAACCAATCAGAGTTGATTGACACTCCTTGGGAACACCTACTCTTCAAAGGGCATATAACCTGTATCCTCAAATCCCAAATTGAACCAGTTCCCAAGTTGACCCCTTGGGGGGGCCCTAGCTTTGCTCTGTAAATCCCGTACAAATCCATGTCAAGCCAGTTTGAGAGAAATTAAACTATAGACACATGCACCCTAATTTCATTTATTTCTTTCTTAGAAAAGACTGTTTCAAAGTGGGGTTTATGGGGTTCACAATAGCCAAAAGAAAGAAAAAATGGAAAGGAGCATCAAAAAAGATCTAGATAAGACCCCAAATAAATATGCAGTTTGTAACTAATCAAAAATTGACAGTCCTTCTTGAAGGGTAGACGTATATCTCTGTCTCTCTTAAGAGACAATGTGGAATAATTGATAGTGAGTGAAAGAAGTGAAAACTTCTCAGACTATACTCTAAAATCTAGTAAGCCTTTTTGTGGGAAACAGGCCCAAGTTCCCCTTCACCAGAAATCACATGATTTACAAGGATTCAAAAATCAGAGCAGTCGGGAGTCACCCCTCTCTTCAGTGACACCTTAGCATAAGATAGGGCAATGAAGACAGAAGTGCTTTCTCAAAGATACATTGGGTGGTCTACTGTTTCCTTGTTCCAGTACTTGAGGTAGATTGCCACACTTAGATTGTGTACCTGACTTCCAGCCAACGGAAGAAAAGAGTCAGAAGACGGGTGGGGGAGAATTCTGAGTTAGGGCTTTATAACTTCACCATTTTCTTTTGTAAATTGCTTCTCCTCCCTCATTATTTGTCAGAAAGAGGGTGTTGCCCTTTCTTGAGATCGTAATAAACCATTCTTTTCTGCTTCCTACCTTGAGAAGCCTCTGAGTATTGTTTGGGTAAGGCACTCTGTTGCACACAGTTTGGGGTGCACACAATAGATTCCCAGACCCAGAGCCAGAAAGACCTGGGCTTGAACCCCACCTTTTGCTAACTAAAGGGCCATTAACAATTTAATGTAAATTAAATTAAATTTATTTTTCATTTAAATTTTCTGAGACTCAATTTTCTCATCTAAAAAATAGATTTAACAATACTTAGCACCTACTTCCCAAGGCTGCTGTGAAGGTCAACTGAGACAATGAATGTAAAGTACGTTACAAACCTCAAAGTACTAAATGAAAGATAGTTATTAACATTATTAAAGCCTATTTGGGGTCAATGACAAAAAGCACTAGCATTGATACAGTGCTCTAAGGTTTGTAAAAAATACATGATAATGTATTATTTAAGACTCAGGACAACTCTGTTGTGAATTTGGTTCAGATGAGAAACTGAGGCTCAGAGAGAGTAATTTGTTGAATTTTTGTTAAATTCCTGAAGAAAGGAAACTTCTCCCTCTGAGGCGTGGAGAGGGGGACAGCAGAAAACCAAACAGAAGGTTGATAAATAGGAAAACCTTCCATTAGCCTGAAAAATCATTATCAAGATGGAGACTAAGAGTCCTCATGACTTTGGCTTTCTCTGAACCATCTGGAGGTGTTTCTGATAGGCTCTCCACTGGTAAGAGAAGTAGCAAATATCCCATCTGAATTTCATATATGTTGTGTTTAAGCAAAACCAACACTGGGAAAAGCCTCCTGATTCCTTGGACCCCCCGACTTGGCACTAAGCTGAACAACTTTCTATGGTGTTGGCTTCTCTCCAACAGGATTCTTGCACTTTGAGTTATTCCTGTCTCCTGGGTGGAAACTGGAAAGCTAGAAACCAAATCATTTGAAAGATTTGAAAATGTGGAGAGAGAAGACAAAATCACACCCAACAAAGCATTCCTGTTTTCTTGTTTTTCACTGTTCATAGCATAAACATCACCTGAAACCCACTTGCTAGGTGGTTTAGTTTAGTTTTTTTTTCCTGTAACTGTTGCTACTTACCATACGTGCTGTCCCTGTACTGGTCCCAGTAAGTGGATGGGTTAGGGTTGGAAATGGGAGGAAATATTGGTGGAAACTTATAATGAGCACCACAAGGGAAACAATAGATCTAAATGCTTTCAATTAGGTAATCCATTTTCTTCAACAGATTCCTTTTCAGTAGAAGGTAAGCTCCCAGAAGGCAGAGATTGTTTTGGTCTTTGTCTTTTGTATCCAGAGCAGGAAGTAGCTGACTGGCCCAAAAGAGATACTTTATAAATGCTAATCAAGTGGCATTAAACAATGACTCCTCTAATTGTGAGGAGCATTTCCCTATGGTGAGCTAGCTCATAACCTTAGTCTCTTATAAACCGAGGAGTTGACTCTCAGAATGTGCTGATTTGGCTGAGTCACTCATTTAGTCTTTTCATCAGCCATTATGAGGAAACATTTGCAAGACATGCCATCTACCTGGAGTTCATTTAGGTGGTAGTGCTCATATATTAAATTGGTGGTGGTATCTTAATAAGTTATTTTTGAGCAAACAAATCCATCCTCCTGATAGATCTTCAAACAGAGATTGAAAGTATACTATTTAGTGAATATTGTATTCCTTCTGCATATGGATTGGACGAGATAGATGCTAAAGTCCTTTTTTTTAATTAAAGTTTTATTTTCTTAACAGAACTCTATCACATCTCTACCTTACTGTGAAAAAAAAAAAGAAAAGAAAAAGAGACAATGAATTCCTTGTAACAAATACAGTCAAGTAAAACAAAAGTCCTCATTGATCATATTCAAAAAATATATGTCTCATTCTGTATGCAAAATCCATCACCTATTTATTGGGAGGTTGGTAGAAGGTTTTGAACAGTCTAACAAGCAGTTTTCTGTTAGTTAAGCCCTTATTACTAGCCCCCTTAGTTTTGCAAGCAGTCTTCTGTTTGATAAGCCCTTGTTACTGGCCCCCTTAGTTTCACAATCTAGCATACCTTGCCGTTTATCTAAGTT
>CM053585.1:530617657-530693743 GCA_028646515.1 Pseudochirops corinnae
ACCCTGCAGATGAAGAATTTTTCATGACACCAATGACTTTGTGGTTTTTGCCTTTATAAACCCTGCAATGTAATCCCCAGGGGTCGGACTCCTCTGGCCCGCTGAGGTTATGAGTGCGACCCCGATGCATCGGCTCTGAATTAAAACCTCTTGTTTTTTACATCAAACTGGTCTCCTACGTTCTGGGGAGGGGTCGTAATGGAAGCTCGAAATTGGGGTCTTACAGTTTCGTCATCAGTCCTTTGTAATCATGGATGGTTGTTATTTTAATTATAGCTTTTACAGCTTTCTAGGTTGTTCATTGTGTTGTTGTTATATAAAGTTGTTCTGGTTTTGCTCATCAGTTTATAAAATT
Source organism: Pseudochirops corinnae (assembly GCA_028646515.1). Taxonomy (NCBI): domain Eukaryota; kingdom Metazoa; phylum Chordata; class Mammalia; order Diprotodontia; family Pseudocheiridae; genus Pseudochirops; species Pseudochirops corinnae. The sequence continues at coordinate 530,618,013 of CM053585.1, forward strand.
CTTCAAAATTGTCCATTTTTAGAATATTGATGTTACAGTATAAGTTCTTCTCTAGCTTCTGCTCACTTCACTCTGGATCAGTTCATACAAGTCTCCATGTCTCTTTGAAATAATTTATTTCCTCATTTCTTAATGCATAATAGTATTCTATCAAATTCATATACCACAGTTTGCTTAGCCATTCACTAAGTAATCCAGTCCTTTCCAATTCTTAAATGTGCTTAAAAGCAAACTTTTTTTTTTTTCCCAGAGGTTGTCTTAATGTAGACTGGAGCTGAAGTTAGCTCAAACTGGCTTTCAAGAGATCGTTATGTTTTCAAAATGAGCATTTAGATCTTGGAAATCAGCAAATGCTAAAAAGTTATGACTGGATTTATTGTTTTATTCATCTCTAGATATTAAAAAAAAATGATGGAGAAAACAATGTAGCTTAAATTTAAAAGTGTGTCATAGTTTTCAATGAGCTTGTTGTTAAGCATCTACTAACACAGTCCTTCCTTAATGTATCTTTAGTAGTGACATTAGCATCTGAAAACAGTGAACACAATGATGGTAAAGGAAGAAAAGATGTGTATGGTTAAAGTACAAACACAAAAATGAATTCTCTCTCATTCTCTCTCTCTCTCTCTCTCTCTCTCTCTCTCTCTCTCTCTCTGTTACTGTGTGTGTGTATGTGTGTGTGTGTGTGTCATTGTACTGTAAGTTTGAACCCACAGATGCTATACGTATTTGTGCCAGAATGTGCCCACAGTTTGAGGGAGAATGTTTTTGTGCCGTTTTTTTACTATGTCATTTTAATCAATGTCTTTGCTTTAATCTAATTGCATCTATTGGATGATTATGAAGGAGAAGCTCACTAGTGGGGGCTTGTGCACTATAGTTTTAGGACTGCAAACCTACAAAGTATGCCCCAGAACCTGAAAGCAGCATCTCTCATACCTAACCCATGAGCATGAGTACAAATGCAAATAGCCTGGGGTATGTTTCACCTTTTAGAGATTATGATTGGAAGACTTCAGTCACCTGCAAACTCAAGGTAACATGCTTAGGCTAGGCATGAATGCGGGAAATGGTGACTCACATATGATACAACATTTTAAAATAGATCAGAAAAGAGCATTCTTTCCCTGACAGCCTCTTTTAGGAAACAAAACAGCAAAGAGGGTCTGGCACTACCTAGTAATTTTGCTGCAAAACCATGAATCTCAAGCCAAAGCAGTAAGGCAAAGGAGATGGGTAAAGGACAGGGTGAATAAAACACAGTGATAGATTTTTGGCTGATGGACAGTGCTAAGGAAAGAAAACTGTACACTGAAAATCCCCTAGGCAAAGACCAAAAAAAGCATTCAAGTTATAGACCTAGAACAGAAAAGTGAAGAGGTTAGGGAAACATAAAAATGATGAGGTCAGGGTTAGGAGTGCTCAAGACCCCAAAATACCAACATGCTGGGTCCTACCAAATGAATTCAACTCGTGTCTTCTCTCAGCCAAAGAAAAGCAAAGTTTATTAAAAGTTCGCTACAATGGGTAGTATCTTAAGGAGCCTCAGTATCTGTGATACTTGCATTGGGCAAGCAGGCCAGAATCATATGACACAGAGTGAGTCTGTGCTAGGTCATTCTCTGGACTCCCTCTCTTTATGGAGGCAAGATGGGGTCTGATATACAGAAAGGTTGTGGGAGGAATCTAGGGGTGACCTAGAGGAGGAGTATGGGGAGAGTCTTCAGGAGGAGTCAGATGAGCTCAGAATCAAGTAATGAGTTTGGGAAGGGTCTCCAGGAGGAGTCAATGAGGTCAAACTCCAGTAATGAGTGATTAAGGGTGGGAAGTTGCTGGAGGATACCAGGAGAGACAGATGATGGTGGGCTAGGCCAGTTCAAGGGTGTAACAGATTTGGGTATAGATATTTTGGGAGGATCAAGAGTGGGAAGTTGCTGAACAAAGGAGGGCTAAGCTAGTTACAAAGGTTTGGCAGAGCCACAGTGAAAGGCTTATGGCCTCAGGCAAATGCCTCCTATGGGAAGATTCAAGGAGAGCTCTAGGGGGTTCCCAGAGTCTGTATCTCATCAAAAGGAGCTGATTTCTTTAAATATGTGACTTTTAGTCTTTCATTTATTCTCAGGCTCATTGGTTAGCCAGCTGATTCATACAATGGAAGCAGAAAACTATGGGAATTTCAAGAGAAAAACTAAACTCTTCGTGGCTTTCCCTATATTCCAAGTCTTACAAGTAATATCCTAGTTTATATCCTTCCCTGGATTCATAGAATCTCAAAATTTGAGAGATGAAAGGGATTTCAGTAGACATTTAGTCCAACCCACACAGAAAGGAACCCCTAGTATAGAACACACAACAACTAATCACTTAACCTAGTCTTGAAGATCGCCAAGAGGGGAATCCACCTCTTCTCCTCTTGGTGCAGCTCGTTCTGCTCTGGGATTGCTCTTCTTGTCAGGAAGTTTTCCCCGGATATTATGTCTATTTATCTCTTAGCAACTTCCATCTATTGTTCCTGATCCTTCACTCTGGGGCTAAACAGAGCAAATCTAATCTCTCCTCCACATGCTAGCCTTTCATATATTTAACAACAGCTTTTATAGTCTCTCCTGAGCCTTCTCTTTTCCAGCCTAAAAAATGCTCAGTTTCTTCCCTGTTCTATTTTATGGATTCAAGATCCTTCACCATCCTAGGTGATTTCCTCTAGTTACTTCTCAGCTTTTCAATGTCCTTCATAAACTGTGGTGTCCAAAACTGACCAAAATTATCCAAGTGAGTTCTGACAACAAGTCAGTTCTACTACCTGACAAGGCAGTAAGTAGAACTATAACTTCTCTATTCCTGGAAATGATATTTCTCTTAATGCAGCCCAAGATGAATAACTGTTTTGGCTACCAGATCACTCTGCTAATTTACATTGAACATGAAGTCCACTAAAACCCTCAAATCTTTTTCAAACAATTGTCATCATTTGGGACTACGGTCAAAGGGCTATAAAACTATACGTACTCTTTGATCCAGCATTACCACTGCTAGGTTTATATCCTGAAGATTTTTTAAAAATTGATTTGTTTATTTACTTTTAGTTTATAAGTTTCAGTTCCACAGTACCTTGAGTTTCCAATTTTTTCCCCTCCCTCTTCCCCCCCCCCCCAAATGGTGGCATGCAATCAAGTATAGGATCTGCAAATACTTTCACATTGGACATTAGTCTGGTTGTATAGAAAGGTTGTAACCAATGGAGTGAATGATGGGAAAGAAGAAACAAAACCAAACATGGAAAAGAATGATAGATTGCTTCAGTCTCCGTTTAAACTTTGTTCTTTCTAGATCTTTCTCTGAACATAGATATCTCCTTCCATCCCGAGACTCGCAGAGTTGTCTTATAACTGTGTGTTGCTGAGAAGAGTCCAGTTTATCAAAATTGGTCATCACACATACGATGGGTCTGTGATAGTGTACAAATTTTTTCCTGGTTCTGCTCTGAAGATAGCCTTTTTTAAAAAAGAGAAAAGGACTTATTTGTACAAAAATATTTATAGCAGCTCTTTTTGTGATGGCTTAGAATTGGAAATCAAAGAGATGCCCAGCGATTAGGAAATGGCTAAACAAGCTGTGTGATATGATTGTGATGGAATATTATTGTGCTATAAGAAATGAGAAGCAGGGGGATTTCAGAAAAACCTGGAAAGACTTACATGAGTTGATGCACAGTGAAATGAGCAGAACCAGGAGAACATTGTACACAGTAACAGCAACATTGTTCAATGAAGAACTATGACTGACTTAGTTATTTTCAGCAATGCAATGATCCAAGGACTAATCCAAAGGACTAATGATGAAACGAAGCATACTATCCACCTCCAGAGAACAAACTGATATTATTTAAATACAGACTAAAGTATGCTATTTTTTACTTTCTTTCTTTCACTTTTTTATTTGAGTCTTCTTATACATTATGACTAATATGGAAAGGTTTACATGATTGAACATCTATAACCTATATCTGATTGCTTACTGTCTCAGAGAAGGGGAGGGGAGGGAAGGACGGAGGGATAGAATTTGGAACTCAAAATGTTAAAGAAAACAAGTCTTAAAAATTGTTTTTTTTCATGTAATTGGAAAAAATACACATTAAAAAAGAAAAAATTGCTAAGTTTCTCTAATCTTATACTCCTACAGTTGGTTTCTTATAACTTATATGTGACTTTAAATTTGTAATTAATTTCATCTTGTTAAATCCAGTCTAATACTCTAGCCCTTCAAGATACTTTTGAATGAATTATTTTTTAAAAACATTTAAGTGTTTACTATGTGGTCCTTATTCTGTCATCCATGATGTTAGCCACCCCTCCCAGCTTTTTATCATCTGCCACTTTAATAAACATGCTATTTCAATGCCTTTATCCAACACATCAATTAGACTTATTCCATTTGGCTCCAGAGGGAAGAATTGGGCATCATAGGAAGAAATTACAAAGACACAGATTCTAGCTCCATGTAAAAGTTCCTAATAATCAGAGTCAGCTGAAAGCAAAATCAACTACCTTAGTAGATTCACTATCACTGGAGATCCTCAAGAGGAGGCTGACGGACCATTTGTCAGCAGCATTGTCAAGGGGAGTCCAGATATGGTGTGGAGGTGGTTTATCTGATGACCTTTGAGGTCTCTTTCTTCTCTGAGATCCTTGTAGTTTATGACTGTACAAATGAGCTTAAGGATATTGTGCCATTTCTGGCAATATCAACCGTGTCCTAAAGTTTGACTTCTTCCTCCTCACTCTCTATCCATGTGCCTTTTTTTTAGCCTTAAACAAGATTCCAGATGATCTAATCCACAGAACCCAGGGTACCACATTGTCCATATACTTGTAAAGTGACTCAGTGGGCTGGCACTTTATTCAATTCTCATAAAACATTTTGTCAAGGTAGAATGGATCTTTTTCCCATGGTGACATTCAATGCTTGTTTACTATTGTTTTTTGCTCTAGTTTGCAGGGTCTCTGACAGCTAATTTTGTTTTATAGTTTTCAATTTTCTCTCCTTTTTTTGAAATTTCCCACATTTGTAATATCCTCTTTAAAATAAAATAAAAAATCCTTCCCATGCAATTGTTGTCTCTTTCATTCAGATTACTTTGGTGTCTTTTCTTTCTCTTTAGAAATTCATTCAACTATAGAATAACAAATGTTCTATATTTAAGGGATGTCATCTTCAAATGACCTGGGGGGAAGTGGGAACTGGTATCACTAACAGGTTTCTAAGCCAGAAGAAGACTGCAGAATCAGACAACCTGGAGGGGGGCATGGTAAGGGAGATCATCTATTGGTTTCCTTTTATCATCCCACTTAATGAGTCTTCCATGGTGTATTGAATGATGAACTTCTATATTTCAATGGATGACACATTTGAGAGCCTCTCTCCAGAATCCCAACCCAAACAAAACCATTTCCAATAACAATAACTTGTTGGCTTTCCTGTGGACTCCTGCTTTTCCTTTCCCACTGTCTTCCTCTAGCATCTCCAAAAGCCAACTACACATGCCATTTCCCTCTTCTCTGTTCAATTAGCATCAGAATTAGAGAAGAGAGCAGCATTAAGATCAGGAAAACCAGAGCTTTAAGTCATGTCCCTCTAGATCTGAAACATTCCCTATGACCTCAGGCAACATTAATTAATATTTCTGTGCAGCAAATGACTCTTGCTCTGGATCAAGTGCTCAGTTTTTTCCTTTAGTTTAGTTCATTCACTTCATTGTCTTCTGTCTCCAAGGTTCTTTTCAATTAGACCTGTTGGGGAAGCATTTAAAGTAACATTTTCCAATTGTCCAGACTTCTGTAGCTAGTTTGCTAATTTCTAACCCCACTGGTATTCTCTACATTGGCATCTACAAAAATGTCAGAAGATCTAGAGGAAGGTCTCCAGTCTTTTGGGTGAATTATTTTTAGAGGATTTATCAGAAGATACGGACAAGTCACACTTCTGACATATTCTGGTTGTGTGCCTCCAGCCACACCATTTCCCCTCCAGGTAACTCTCCAAGACAGACAGTTACAGCAAAGGTGCTGATCTACTCCTGTTGGGTGTATTTCCTCACTGAGAGGTCCCTATGCCAATGATGTCAGAGCCTCAAACAAAATTCTCTTCTTATCTCAGACATCCATCCAATTCTTTCTGCTGATAAGATGTCTGGACTGAGTATCTGGAATGCTCACTGCCTCAGAAGGTGTGGAACTGTAGCAGACCACAGAGTACCCATATGGATAAGACCAGGAATGAACTGACTAATTAAGAGTCATAAGATGGTCTCCGTATGGACTCCTTCCTTCAGTCTTCCCCCTTCGGTCACTGTAGCCATATTCTTTCTTTACTTCTCCAGAGGGATGGGACCATTTTTATTTTCTTCTGCTCTGTCTCCCATCATTAACTGGAACTATTCATATAGTACTATTGACTGACTACTAAATGGCTGATTTCGATTCCATTTTGATGGAGGGTTTGTCTGTCCCATGTTATTAGGCAGACTTTCTCCTCTCCTCTACTGGTTACTTGAACCATTTCTTTTTCAAAAACAGTGAGATTGAGATCTCATGTCTTCATATAGTATGTACTCAGTTTGCTGAACGAATAAACAAATGAACTGTACTATCTTCCATCAATTTCAATATTTTAAGGGTCAATCATTTGACTGGTATACACATTCCCTCCATTGATAGAGATTACAAAGCCTCTACATTTAACAGATGATTCTCAAGATGTTGTGGTTGGAAAATCCATTACATGGAGGACAACTTGGTAGTATTTTCCTCCAAACTTGACTTGGCTGGTCCTTGGACAACAGGCATAGAGTCTGTTGTTAGACCATATCTGGGGCCTTTGCAGTGTATAGGACATGACAGATCCTGTCCTCCCCAGCACGGCCTTCAAGAGTCCACAGTCATTTCTGTACCATAAGAAGGCATCAGTAGCTCTTTTTTTCTTTTTTTGCTCTTTGGAGGGCAGTTGGGGTTAAGTGATTTGCCCAAGGTCACACGGCTAGTAAGTGTTAAGTGTCTGAGGCTGGATTTAAACTCAGGTCCTCCTGAATCCAGGGCTGGTGCTCTGTTCACTGCACCACCCAGTCCCCCCACATCAATAGTTCTTTACCAATGGTTTGCCTTCCTTATATGGGTCAAACATAGCAAAGAGGCCACTAATTTTGGAAGCATCATGAAGGCCTTAGTTATAATAGGATATAATGAGATAAAGCTATATAATAAAGGATACATTTTAAAATGCAAGATCCTCTGAGAAAGACAAATCATTTATACTAAAATGTAAATGTCTGATATCAGAATTTTTCCAAAGAATAGTGTTGACAGGGAAGAGAGTGAGAAACACTAGGGAACTGGGTTCCCAAAGGGAGAAAAAGGGGTATTAGGAAAGAAAGTAAAGGGGTTGTATGTAAAGATAAATCCTGACCTACTCCCCCATTTTTCAGGCCCATCTAACTATCTTCTTCTTTTGTAATACCCACCATACCCAGTAAGATCCACTGTACACAGAAGGTGCCCAACAGATACTTTTAATTAACATGCCCTTCCAACAGCCTGCAAATGTTTTTAATGGAAATTTAGTGGCAAAGTGATAGCTGCACAAACATGGAAAAATACACAGTGTGCCTTGGGTGCTCTTCCCAACCCAAGGAGGTGGGCTAAGGGGTTCTGATGCATAGAATCAGTTATTTAACTTTATTTACTGCTTTTCTACTGTTCCAGCTCACTTGCTGAGTGGTTGTGAATATTGGCATCATTAGCAAGAGAACCTGGTCCCCAAGAAGCAGCCACAGTTTCACATCTTTGAATCCTCTGGGCTCCCAGGAACCTAAGAGAAAAGGTATCTGCAAAAATTCAAGAGGGTTTCTTCTTTGAAAGACTTTTTTTTAAGAGAAAAGATTCCCTAAATATGCTAAATATCTTGAATAAATGAAGGTGTATTTAAAGACGCCAGGTGAAAAAAATCTATTGAAAATGACTTCACTTTAAAAAAAATCTTTCCTGTCTAAACTAATAGACCTTGACAGTTCCCAAGAAACAAGAGCAGCCTGTTGGATAAACAGAGCACATCCGAATTAGAATTTTCAGCTCTCTAACCCCCAGCAGTTTGTTTTGGAAAACTAAAAATAACGCTCTAATGAGATGCTGTAATCCTTGGCTCTGGTGGGCAGCATTGCTGGTCCTGTGCGGGTCCAATTCTCTATCCATCGCACCACCTGGATGCCTCGAAATTGATCACACTGTTCCAGCCACAGCATGACCAGGGCAGAGGACAGAAGGACTCCCATAGGCTGAGATATTAGGTCCCTGCAAAGGATTCTAGGACTTGAACTAATCAGAAATAATGAGATCTTAGGTGGTCCAAGTCATAGGCTAGGACAATATTGTGGTTTGCCAAAATGAGGTCCAGTTCAGAGGATGGGATCATTTAAGACATTCTCCTGCCTCAACCTCTTAATGTGAGTTGGTTTTGTAGTAATCCTCATTGACCTTTGGTTTGGTCAAAAATGATCCTGCTGGGTACAAATCCAACCTCAGGGTCTCTGGGTCAGTTTCTTCCTCTATAAAATGAAGGGACTGGATAGCTTAGAGAGTCCCTTTTAGCTCTATGATATTAAATCATGTAATTTCCCTATGCCTCAGTTTCCCCATCTATAAAATGATGGGGTTAGTCTGGATCAGTGGTTCTCAACCTTCCTAATGCCGTGACCCTTTAATACAGTTTCTCATGTTGTAGTGACCCCCAACCATAAAATTATTTTTGTTGCTACTTCATAACTGTAATTTTGCTACTGTTATGAATCGTGATGTAAATATCTGATATACAGGATGTATTTTCATTGTTACAAACTGAACATAACCCACAGGTTGAGAACCACTGGTCTAGATGGTCTCTAACATCCTTTACAGCTTTGGATGTAGGATCCTGTGGGTCAACACATGGACACTCACTGGCCTTTCAGAAAGGTGAAGTCACTCACTCATTGTAATGAGATGGGCCAAGATTCAAACCCAGGTCCTTTGCCTCCAAATCTGGTACATTTTCTACTGTACCACATATAGTGAAGGATGTCATGAGTTATCACCATCTTGGAACTGGAGAATCTGTGGGAAGAATCATGATTTTGACTCAGACGCCCTGGCAGATACAGGATAAGAGAAAGCCTAGCCATAGGATCATGGGATTGAGTGCTATTATCATCTTAATTTTACAAATGAGAAAATTGAGGCAGGCAAAAGCAAAATGACTTGTCCAGGGTCACATGGTGTCTGAGTCACGATTTGAACTCAGGTCTTCCTGAGTCCTGGTCCAGTACTCTATCCACTGTGCCACCTAGCTGATTCATAATTGATTGGGATATTCCAGCTACAGCATGATTAGGACAGAGGATAAAAGGATGCACTTAGACCAGGACATTATGCCTCTTTTGATGTGGTCTAAGGTTGAATTAGCCTTTTCGATTCTTTTTAATAGCAGTCTTTTGAAAAAGGGAAAAGCTAGGTGACAAAATGGATAGATTGCCAGTCCTGGAGTCAGGAAGACCCAAATTCAAATCTGACCTCGTACACTTTTTAGCTGTGTGACCAGAATAAGTCACTTATCTCTGTTTGCCTCCATTTCCTTATCTGTAAAATGAGCTGGAGAACAAAACGGTGAATCATTCCAATATCTTTGCCAAGAAAACTCCAAATGGGCTCACAAAGTAGGACACAACTGAAAATGACTGAACAACATGTATGAAAAAGGTTGATGTATCCAAAAAGTCATCATGACCCCAAATTGGGAAGGAGCTGTTAATAATGATAACACCATCTTTAACTGTATCAATAAAGCTATAATATCCTGGTCAAGGGAGATGATTGCTCCAGTGGACTCTTTATGAGCTAAGGCATATTTATAATATTGTTGTAGAGAAGAGCATTTTGGTATCTTCTGTGTGCTTTGATGACTTTATAAACCTTTGCCCTTTTTCCTAGAATGATTGGGGCCTAGGGGAGGTGGATATTGAACACATTATCATGTAGTCACATGGTTTCATCAATTAATATTGGGAAGAAGATGGAGAGGCATCCAGGAGATAAAGCTCTAACCACATAACCGTGAGACTTCGTCTTCTCCCCAAATCTGGGAAGGGAAAGAAAACATAGAACAACTTTCCTCTTACTGTGGAAGGCACCACCCTCCTCAGTTATCTAGACTCTTTCACCAGCTGCTGAAGGTCTCAGCTCTTTCCCTCCTCTCTCTTGTGGAGAATGATGGTTTTATGATGTGTCAGGGACTTCTTAGTTTCCCATCCACCATATGGCACAGAAACTAAGTCAGGGACCATCCTCCAGTTCTGTTGTCTGGTACTTTTCCTAATCTAGCTAAACAGTTTTGCTCTGGATAACAAGATGAGGACTAAGTGAGGTATCAATAAGTGAGTACATCTTGGAAACTCTCTGAGGGAAGGGGAGGCTTCATTTGCAGTTTTGTATCTTCAGCACCTACCACAGTGAAGGATTTATTGATTGATTAAAAGGGGGGGGAGGGGGAACCAAAGGAAGCAAATCTTGAATCCAGACCCTGAGGCTACTTTTGGGAGTAAGCAGAAGATAAGGCATAGGGAGACAATAGCTCCCAAGACTGTCATGTCATTACTACAGTACATTCCTTACTGGGAACGGTATTTTTTTTAAAGATGGACAAATGAGTTTGTCCAAAGGACATCAGCCTAGATGAGAATGACAGGTGAACAGGATCCTGCTAGGATCAGCCAAGTTTCAGGAGTACATGAGCATCAGGAAAAAGGACCTAAAACAGAGGGTGTTTTTCCCATTCAAATGTGATAGAGAGGCCAGAGGACCCTCACTTGAACCTCCCCAGTATCCCAGAGGTCACTCACTTCAGGGAAAATCATCAGGCTCAGTAGAAGAGCTATTGGAACCTCATAAAATCGCTCATTTCATCCTGTGACATTGTCCCTATAACTAAACTGAGTTCCAATTTAATCTTGGGGACGTCTTGGCGAGATGAGTATTTAAATTAAAGTGTTTTTATTATGATTATGTTACGGAGCACGGTGGGAGGAGAAACCAATCAGGTTGATGGATTGCCTAACAATCCCTAACACTTTGCCAGTCTCCCAAATTCTGCCCAACCCAAAGCCAATTTCAAAGATGCCAGTGACAGGACCACTGAATGCTAAAACTTGCTCATCTAATCAAAACCCTTCATTTTTGTTTGAAATGAAAATTAAGGCTCAGCGAAGTCACATGGCCAGCCAGTCGGTGGCAGAGCTGGAACCAGTTCAGTGGTCAGATTTTTTCTTTTTTGCCAAATTCAAAGGCCTCTCTGCTCTATCTTGCTGTCTTGGAATTCCTTAGCTCGGTTTTTTTTTGCTAACTAACTGGACAATTCTTTGTATCCCCCTAACTTATAACTCCAGCACACTTGATGTTGGATGGCAAAAAGCCAAGGGGAAATTCAAATTGGCCCATTTTTCCACTGCTGGGTTTCTACTGTTGCTTTAGCAACAACAAAAGCCTTTTTACAGATATGGCAGGAAGGCATATTCTCCTTCCAGTTCTTCATTTCCACCACTACTTAATTATTTAACATTTATAGCATGTATATAGATAGATAAATGTGAGTGTAGTATAGACACTCTTATATAAACACATTTATAAATATGTATACATATATGAAATATATGTAAGAGAGAGAGGAGAGAAAGAGGGGGAAGAAAGGGAGGGAGAAGAGGGGAGGAAGGGAGAGAGTTAGGTTACTCTTTAAGCCCACATTCTGACTAGCAGGTTGGATACCTAAAAGTAAGTCTCCCTTCAGAGTTCTAGGAGTCATCCAGAGAGCTTAGAGGTATCTTTCTCTACTGTTTGTGAATAATGGCTCGCAAATACCCATCTGCTGTGTTATCCATATCAACTAGACAGTTACCATTTCCTGCATGTCATCTAACTAATGATTAACACTCCAGTATCACTTTAAGTATTCTCCTCTGCTCAGTATCAATTAACTAACTAACCTCAAGTCGCTTTCACAAAGGGATATTTACCTAGTAGTTCTAGCAAGATCCAAAGGACAAAAAACCTACCAAACCAGGTACCCTGTCTCATCTAACACCTCGGTTTCTGGGAAGAGTGGGTTCAGATTTACAAGGATTATTACAAACATTCCTCCCCACCACCATCCCCTCCGAGTGCATCACAGCTGATAGTCACTGTCTTACTTTCAGGACATGGTGTCTCAATAGTTGAGTCGATTTACGATGATTGGTCTGGACCATGCAGATTACTCCTCAGGTCTGGTTCAGCGGCTGTGCTGACCAGCAGATTCCACTATGTAATTCATTTGCTAAGTTTTTGATGGTCTTCTGATCTTTGAAGGTCACAAAGTCATGATCTAGTCCATTTCCCCCCTAACACTCCTTTACCTAAGAGCCAGAAAAAAGAAACAAAACAGAGAGAGGAAACAGAGGTAGCCATACATTCATGGCCCCATGGATGTCCAGATGGGCACATAAGGCAGCAACAGCTGCTTTTATCTCTATTCACTCAGAAGCTTAGAAAGTTCTTCCTCACTAAGAAAGCTATTAGAGAAGAGTGAACTTTCATCTGTTTGCTCCTTCTGTATATACATTTCCTCTTCCATCTCAGCAGGCGGTTAAAAGTGTTTTGTCACCATGCAGTAAGTGGACAAAATACAGTCACCAAATAGGTTCCTGTGAATGTTCTGAATCAGAGGCAACTCTTCAATAAGAAGATATTGCAGCCTACTCATGTCCACCATATACCTCTCTATTTTTTTAAAATTAATTTATTTTTAGTTTTCAACATTCATTTCCACAAAATTTTGAGTTACACTTTTTTCTCCCCATCTTTGCCCTACCCCCCACCCCAAAATAGCAAGCCTACAGAATACTCCTTCCCCCAATCTGTTCTCTCTTATATCTTCCCCCATCACCCTCCACTAACTTTCTGGTAGGGAAAGATGGGTTTCTATACCCCAGTGCCTGTATATCTTATTTCCCAGTTGCATGTAGAAAACTTTTTTTAAACATTCGTTTTTAAAACTTTGAGTTCTAGATTTTTCCCCTTCTTCCCTCCTCACCCACCCGCACTGGGAAGATAAGCAATTCAAAATCAGTTGTACATGTGTAGTTACCCAAATCATTTCCATAATTGCTATATTGTGAAATTCCAACTGTACTTCCCTCCATCCTATCCCACTCCCTGGAACTCTGGAATTTGGTTATAATATTCCTAGGAGTTTTCTTTTTGGGACCTTTTTCAAGAGGCAATCAGTGAATTCTTCCCATTTCTATTTTGCCCTCTGGTTCTAGAATATCAGGACAATTTTGCTTGATAATTTCTTGAAAGATGGTATCTAGGTTCTTTTTTTGATCATGGCTTTCAGGTAGTCCAATAATTTTTAAATTATCTCTCCTGCATCTATTTTCCAGGTCAGTGGTTTTTCCAATGAGATATTTCACATTGCCTTCTATTTTTTCATTTGTTTGAACCTGTTTTATAGTATCTTGATTCCTCATAAAGTCATTAGCTTACAATTGATCCAATCTAATTTTGAAGGAATTATTCTCTTCAGTGAATTTTTGAAATTCCTTTTCCATCTGGCCAATTCGACTTTTTAAAGCATTCTTCTCCTCATTGGTTTTTTGGGCCTCTTTTGCCATTTGAGTTAGTCTGTTTTTTGAGGTGTTATTTTCTTCAGTGTATTTTTGGGTCTCCTTTAGCAGGCTTTTGACTCTCTTTTCATGATTTTCTTGCATCATTCTCATTTTTCTTCCCAATTTTTCCTCCACTTCTCTTACTTGATTTTCAAAATCCTACTTTAGCTCCTCCATGGCCTGTAACCAATTCATATTTTTCTTGGAGGCTTTTGATTCAGGAGTTCTGACTTTGCTGTCTTCCTCCTGCTCCATGCCTTGAGCCTTTTTGTCCCCCAAAAAAAGGATTCTATGGTCTGTTTGTGCTTCCTGTGCTTGCTCATATTGCCAGCCAATTACTTGACATTTGAGCTCTTTGCCACATTAGAGCTCTGCTTCCAGAATGGAGAGAGCTTTGTCCCAAATTGCTGGGGTTTTCACAACTGCCAGAGATAGTAGAAGGGCACCATCTCTACAGCTCCCACAAGCTCTGGCTCACCAGTCACACACCCCAGGACCACCATCCAAGACTGTGATCCAGATCCAAGCAGGTTAAAGCAAGAGCAATTACCCTCCGAATGGGTGTTTGGTCCCTCTAAAATCTGCAGGCCAGGAGCTCCTGAGGCAGCCATGAAACACAGGGCTGGCACTCTGCAGCTTTTTGCCCTGGGGACAGGAGGCAGACAGTGCTCTTCCATCCACCCCTGTTCCAACAGAATTCCACATTGACCTTTTACTTTGCCATTTATGAGTTAAGTCTGGAAGCCACCACAGCTGCTGGTTATTCACTTTCCTGAAGTCTGCTCTGGCCACCCACTGCTGGTTGGGCCAGCCTTGGGGCTGGAACCACATGACTCCTGCGGGACTGTGCTCAGCTCCCAGCATGCTTCTGTGATAGATCTTTCTTGTTGGCCTGCTAGGCTATCTTCAGCAGGAGCTTTGTTTCTCTCTGTCACTTTGTGGGTTCTGTAGCTTTAGAATTTGTTTAGAGTCATTTTTTTTTACAGGTATTGGAATTGTTTGGAGCCAGAACTGACACCAAGTTTGTGATTCTACTCTGCCATCTTTGCTCCACCCCCATATACCTCTCTATTGTCCAGTGGTTAACCCACACTTCTAATCCTTCAGAGATTGTAGTAGTCTATCATTCACAGCTATGTAACATCACCAGAAGCATATTGATATTAAAGGATAGGTCTTTGTTTCAAGGAGAAACTTGGAGTCATTAAAAGCATTTCAGCCTTTCCCAAAGGCAATCCAATCCACTTTTCCATGCGATTTTAGAGACCTGATCATACCTGAGCTTAGCACACTGAAGGTCAGAACGCCTAAACTCAAGTGATCCACCAGCCTCAGCCTCCTCAGTAATGGATTACAGGCATGTACTACCACACTTGATTTTTATTGTCATTTCAACACCCATATTAGAGATGATGATGTGAGACTCCAAATATCCTATTGTTATTGATAGAAATTTATACCTTTTCCATTTTTCATCTGTTTATTGTCTTCTTTCCAGTTTCATTCTTAAATGTCCTTGAAATAATCTGGCTTAGTTGAATCCTTTTATAAGTTTTTTCTGTTAATTAGTCTTTCCTTCCACTGCTTCTCACAACTTTATGAAGAAACAGTGTTCATTGATCTTCAGTATCTTCCTATGAAAGATTCTATAAACAAGTTTATATTTAAAAACTCTTGTTACCCTTGACTGCCATATTTCTCCTACCAAAAAAGAGAGGAAATCTTTGTTAGCTGAGATGGTTTCCATACTTTTTTGATCTCCTCATCCTTTGATTGTTTTACCTCATTTTTTCTTCCTTAAGAAATTAACATAGTCTGTCAGTGTCTATTCTTTCATCCATTTCTGAATCTTTTGCATCAGCAATTTGTTTAACTAGATTGAGTTAGATATGCTTTAATTGTGTAATATGTATCACATTTCTTCTCATTTTGATTATCTTTGTCAAAAAAAATAATAACTAGCATTTATGTAATGTTTTAAGTTTTACAAAGTCTTTTGCATGTTGCCTAGCTTGATCCTCAGTGGTATGATTGAACATATGTATATACTGATTCAGAATTTATTCTCACATTTGTTAGAATTTTTTCCCATTTGTTTAGATATAACCAATTTATTTTCTTTCTGACATTATTTGGTGCTCACTAGATCCAATTCTGCTTGACTCTTTTTTTTAAAGAAGGTATTTATTATGTAGAGATGCAAAGGTTGGGATTACCTACAAGTAATAACTTCCTTTGCTTTTACTCAATAACCATATTTGACAATGTATTTTTCACCTCCTTCCTCAATGTCCACCAGTGAAGTTACTAATTATTAATATATATGTATGATGTAATTTAAAGGGTCTGATTGAGTTTTTCATAGACCTTCTAAGCCACCTCATCCTCAACAACAGTTATTAGATATTAACACAAGCACTACAGTAACCTATTTATTGCAATATGAGATGACCAAGCATCCCAGGAAATGATGTTTTATTTTCTCTTTGGACACCATGATACAACCAACTCCCACAACTCCTTTATTTGCCTCTCCAAGGACAGTCTTCTTTCCATTTAGCTATTTTTTTCCTTTTTTAAAAATCAAGACATTCCAAGTACCACTTTTTTCCATTTCACAGATGAGGAAATTGTCTTGGAGGCATTAGGTGACTTGCCCAAGGACATAGAACTAGTAAGTGGATAATATGAAACTCAAATCAGGGGTTCTAACCTGAAATCCAAATACAATGCTCTCTCTACTACATGACAGCTGCCCAAATATATATGTATAGAACTTTAGATTTTTCATTGTTTTCAAATTCCAGGATGCACTGTTGCACTGAAATGACCTTGTCTCCCAATTGGCATTGGAGATGAGACTAAGTTGACATTGCTATCTATCCTTGCATTTTTGCTTGTGAATATTAGAAAAACACAGTCTATGGGAACCATTCCTTAGCTGGGGCTGGGTGAGGGTGGGGGTTCTGTTTCATATTATGCCTTTGTAACCTCAGCACACTGCCTTGCTGGGTCTGCCTGTTGGATGAAGAAAGCAAAATGTAGATTATACCTCAGCACTCTAAGAAGTTATTGGATCCAATAGCTGTGAATAAGGAAAGGTACCTGGTACCTACTGACTTTAGTGTGTTTATGTCAGGGTAGAACAGTCAATGAGAGTGGAACTAGAGGTTCAGTCAGTTAGTCAATAAGTATTTAAGCTCCTACTCTGTTCTAGGCACTGTACTAAGAACTGGGGTTACAAAAAGAAGCAAAAAAAAACAGTTCCTGCTCTCAAGGGGCATGCAATCTAATGGGGGAGAGAATATGTAAGCAAATATACACAAATAAGCTATATACAAGTACCAACCAAGCCCAAATGTTACTTTTAGTGAATGAATCACAGATCAAAAGTTTACTTCTCCCCCCAGCACAGAATGATAGATTTAGAGCTTGAAGGCAATTTAAAGTTCGTTAAGTCCAACCCCTGCCCTGCCCTCAACCATTTTACCAATGAAGAAACTCTCAGCTCTAAAAGGTAAATCAACTTTCTCAACATCACACAACTGGTAAGTGGTAGAGCCAAGACTCGAACCCAGGCTCTGATTCCAGATCCTGAGCTCTTTCCACATTACCAGACACATCTAGTGAACCAATGACCTTGTGCAGAGTGAACTGATCAATAAAAACAATTCACAGCCCACTAAGTGCTTCCTTGTGGTACAGAGAGAACAAGCATCCTCAGTCCCATTTGCTGTTATTCAGTCGTGTCTGACTGTTCATGCCCCCATTTGGGGTTTTCTTGGCAAAGATACTGGAGAGGTTTTGCCATTTCCTTCTCCAGCTCATTTTACAGATGAGGAAACTGAGGCAAAGAGGGCTAAATAACTTGCCCAGGGTCACCTAGGTAGCAAGTGTCTGAGACCAGATTTGAACTCAGGGCCTCCTGACTCTAGGTCTAACACTATTCACTATGGACCTCACTGCCTTCAGTCCCATTTTCCCATTGTGGAAAATGATGATCAGAGGTAACAAGTGACCAGTCAAAGGTCTCAAAGCCAGGAAACGAGATTCAAATTCAGGTCTCCTGCCTCCCAATCCAGCACTCTTTTCACTATTAAACTTATGGGCTAAATCAAACCACAACAATCAAACTCTTTTCAAACTATACTGCTAATCCATTTATTTTGAGTTTTTTTTAATATAACAATAATAACAACAATATTTATGGAGTTAAGGTCTGTAATTTACTTTAAAAAACTTTCATTTGACCATCACAATAATCCTGGGAGGGAGCTGCTGTGATTATTCCCATTTTACAGATGAGGAAACTGAGGCAGTCCAAGGTAAAAGTGACTTACCCAGAGTCACACAGCTAATCAGCATCTGACACAGAATTCTAATTCAGGCCTTCCTTATTTCAAGTCACATACTCTATCTGCTATACCATCTGACTGTCTCATCTTTCATTAACTTGGAAGCACAGTGGAACAGTGGGAAAATAATAGATTCGATGGGATTTGGAGAGAGACATGGTTGATGCTTTATGACCTTGCTTCAACACTCCCATGAATGGTACAACTTAGTACAGGTTCTCTCTCCACCAGTACTGATTGCAACTAAAAGAATACTAAATTTGAAGATCCGGGTTCAAAACCTGATTTTGCCACTTTGTGACATCGAGCAAGCTACTTCCCACCTCTGAGCCTCAGTTTCCTTTCCTGTAAAGTGAGGGGACTAGACTAGATTGTCTCTAAGAAACTAGTTAGTTCTAACATCCTGTGTCCATCAGTCCAGCTACAGGAACTTGGATAAGCCCACTGAATTCCTTCCCGCTGAGACTCAGTTTCTCAGCCCCTAAAATGAAGGAGTTGGATTAGATCTCTGTAGCTTCTCCCAGTTCTAATGTTCTATGATTCAGTGACTTTAAGTTTAGCAGATGCAAGCTCTTTACAGAGGAGAGCTTCTAGAGTATGTAAATAGGGCCTCTTTCCAGATCAACATTTTTAACATGTTGAATACAGCCATGAGGGTGTCAATTTCAAAGTCCTACCACTATTGGGAAATTCATTTCTTAAATCAGCTGCCTCTTAAGTTCTTGCCAAGGAAACTGGGCACATTCCCATCATTGCCTTAGGTGAGATCAAACTAATGACTGTTTCAATTTCACAGGTATGGCTGTTCTATAGGAAAGATAAAATTACTTAGTTTGCTATTCAAGGTGGAAGGAGGTGCCCTTTGCAAGGGGAAAAGACACAATTTAAAGTGTCCAGGGTTAGAGGCTAAAAGCAAGATTAAATCACAGAAGGAACAGACCTGGTAATAACCATTATTAAACAGGACTTTCAAAGTTGTTACCTGTAGCCCAACAGCTGAAAAATTTCAGATCTGCAGAAAATCCCTTCTGCGATCACTCCATCTATGGGTCCAGGAGTGATCCAGTACAGACCCCAAATTGTTTCAGATTAGTCATTTTATTTTTAGGCTAATAATTAGGGCTGTAACTGGGGTGGGGTGACCAAAGAGTCATGCCATGTACTAGCATCTGGGAGAGCAATGTTTTCCCCTTATTATGGTCTTCCTTCTCAGCCTTCAGCATATTTGGTGATGTATACAACTCTCTGCTCCTTCACATGAACTCTGGCTCTCACTCACAGCATCCCATTGCTGTAGTATCCCTCTCCCAGGGACTGCCTTCATGGAACACTGTTTGCTGCCTTCCTCTTCCTCATGGAGAACTGGAATATTGGCTACTATCAATGATGTCATGGAGTTTATCTGCTCCCAGGGCAAGCGGTCCATTTCACTATTTATCCATCACCAGCTGACCTTATCCCAGCATAGAAGCTGTAACATGGATCTAGAAATAACAACTGCATGAGTATTTGGCTCCAACCCAACCAATTCCAATTAAAGGATATATGGTCATCATAGAAGAGACAGAGTTCTGAGATGAGAACACGCAGCCCTCATAGGATTCCCAAGTCATGATGAGGTTACTTCTAATTCCCCCCACTCTCCTCTATGGTCCTTTCTTGGGAATCTCTAATAAGCATTTCTGCACAACATACAAACACTTATTGGGTCAATCAATCCCCAAGCACTTATGCCAGGCACTCTGCTAGGCACTAGTGAGTCAGAGGCAAAAGCCAGTCATGTCCTCAAGGAGCTTACATTCTAATATTTATACACTCATACAGGATTCTTATTAGCAACAGACAAATGCTGGGGATATGCTCAACGTAGGATAATGTCCTCATATCTCAATGTGCACTGAAAGTGGACCCTCAAAGGAGATAAAAGAATTGTCGATCTGTTCACTTGGGAAGTATTTGTTGGCTGAGAAATAATCCTAGAAACAGTGTCACCAGTAGAAAATAGACCACATTGAACGGTGGTAGAAGGAGCAGTAATTGTTAATCAGAGTGAGGGTGGGCACATTTCTAGGAAGGGTCCCTCACCTACAGGGTTCATGGGCAGGCAGATTTCCAGGGGTCATCATCCTCTGCATGTGTATGTACCCCACTCCTACCTCCCAAACACATACCTCTGCCCTGGCTCTATCTCTCTCCTGATTTTAAAATGTCCAAACAGGAACAGTGCTCTAGTACCCAAATGATACAGCCAGAACAAATTGAGCGTGTAACATCTACAAGGTACAGTAGGAAACCCGACCTTTAACAGGATTACTAGAATCTTTTCTCTTTTCTTTTGCTTCTTCTTTTTTTTTTTTTGGCAATTGGAGTTAAGTGACTTGCCCAAGGTCACACGACTACTAAGCATTAAGTGTCTGAGGCCGGATTTGAACTCAGGTCCTCCTGACTCCAGGGCCAGGGCTCTATTCACTGCCCCACTGCCCCAATAGAATCTTTTCTATGCTCAGCAATGAAAGTTATAGATTTCCATGAAAACCCATTTTCTATTAAAGAATTAGAAAAATAGGACAAGAACCAGGGGTCTTGGCCTCAAGTACAGGCTCTCATTACTGGCCTGTGGCCTCACACAAGCCACTTACTTTTTCTGAGTCTCAGTTTACTAACCTGTAAATTGAGGGTTATAGTCACTGCTGGTGAGTTTACCTCATAGGGCTTTTGTGAGGATCATGTAAGACACTGCTTATGAAAGCATTTGGAAAAATGTCATGAGCAATCTATCTGTATATGTTAATATAGACATATATTTACACACATTTATATCATGTTATATAATTATAATATTATTAGTATAGTAATATGCTATATAAACATGTGTTACAATATGTTATTATTATTCCACTGATTCCATGGTCTTAACAATATGTGCACTCTCTCTGTTAGGTTAAGATTGCTACCTATCTATACTTTTTCTAATAAACATTTTAATATATGTCTATTGAGTTGAATTCTTATCCAGTGTAATGTTTGTCTATACCTCTCAGTAAATCCTTCATTGGGTCCATACCCAAGATGCTGGGGGCAGGGGAAGGGGGGCGTTGTCTTCATCTAGGTCTCTTGACACTATGAGGATGTAAGTGAAGGTCACCAATATGAAGGGTCTGCTTTATGCAAGACTTCTAATCACTTCTACCTCTTAGAATCCCTAAATTTTTTTTGAAACTTAGCTCAAGCATCATTGCCTATGTGAGACTGTCCCAGACTGCTAGTCATCTTTCCCTAGTACCTTGTATGTATTTTTCTAAATAGTATATATATTATATATATATATATATATGCATGTATATATGCATGTATAGGTATATGTATATGTATACAACACATATACATGTGTGTATTAGATGTTATATATACAGTATAAGTCATACACATATTTACATATAATATATATACATGTGTTATATATTAGATCAATGAGATCACAGGTACAGTCTCTACACCCTATATATTTTGCATATGCTTTTCTTTGTACAAGTTGTTTCTTCCCAATAGCACGAAAGCTCCTTGAGGACAGAATCCTGTTTAATTTTGGTTTCAGTATCATCAGCACCTCGGACAGCACCTGGCACTTAGTAAGCACTTAATACCTGTTTATTGATTGACTGATTGCTAGGCTAAAGGCTTTCTCCTAGCGGGTGGTAAACAAGATAAATCAGAGAAGCCTTTTCCTTCATGAAACAAAACAAACACAGACAAGAAAGATGAAGTCATTTGAAGAGGAAGAGAACACTAGTACTTGGGGATGGGGTAAGCTTGGATCCAGAAGAGTTTCAAGGAGGTGACTGAACCTGGAAGAAGGGGGGAAAAAATACAAGGATTCTTAAAGGCAGAGGCAAGGAACCTAGATGTTCTGGGCACTGGAGATGACCAGTAAAAAGGCAAGGAGTCTGTACTACAGATGAGTTTATATTTTACCCTGAAAGCTA
Source organism: Pseudochirops corinnae (assembly GCA_028646515.1). Lineage (NCBI taxonomy): Eukaryota > Metazoa > Chordata > Mammalia > Diprotodontia > Pseudocheiridae > Pseudochirops > Pseudochirops corinnae. The sequence continues at coordinate 530,640,068 of CM053585.1, forward strand.
TGAGGGATCACTTGAGGATTGTGATGAGAGTGACACAGTGAGGCCTGGGCCATAAGAACATTTTTTTGACAGCAGTGGAGAAGATGGATTAGGGAGGAGAAAGATTAGAAATAAGGAAATCAATAAGTAGTTAATTACAACAGTCTAGATGAGATTTGATGAGTCAGAAGACTTAAATGGTGGCATACAAGTGGGGAGAATGGGCTCAATGCTAAAGACATCCCAGAGGCAAAATCAACAAGACTCAGCAGCTAGACATGAGGAGGTATAAAGGAGAGATAAGAGTCAAGGATGAGTGGGAGGAATTCGGTAGAATTCTAATAGAAATAGAGAAGCTTAGAGGTAGGAAGGGCTTAGTCTAAAAGATAATGGGTTTCAAACGGTTCTCAAAAGTTTGCAAATTTTTAACAACCATATAGAAGAATGCTCCAAATTGCTAACAATAAATAAAAAAATCAAAATAACCCTGAGGATTCCCCCTTACACTGTGAAAATTATTGAAGTTGAGAAAAGGTGGAAATAGTTTTGGGGGAGAGGTTTTGGGGAAGATACACATACTAGCTGGTGGAGCTGTCAATCAGTGCAACAATCTGGAAAGCAATTTGGAATTATGCAAATAAAATGACTAAAATGTCCATACTTTTGGACTTGGAGATTCCATTACTAGGTATATGCTTCAGTGAGATCATTGGTAAGAAAAGAGTCCCTATATACACCAAAATACTTATAGCAGTGCTTTTTGTGATAGTAAAGAATTGGAAGCAAAGTAGATGTGCATTGACTGGGGAATGGCTAACGACATTGTGGCTCATGAATGTAATGGAATATTACAATGTTATAAGATATCATAAATGTGATGAATACAGAGAAACATGGAAAGACCTACATGAACTGAGGCAGAGTGAAGTAAACAGAGCCAAGAAAAGAATAACTACAACAATATGTATATGGAAAGAATAACCACACACCCCCAAATCAAAAGAGAATATGATAAAATTATAAGGAATAAGCAAGGCTAGAAAGCAGAGATATGAGAAGATATTTCCACCTCACCCCTTCACAGAGGTGGGAGGCCCACAAGGATTACACATGTTTTCAGACTTTTTGATTTGTCAATCAGTTATGCTGATTTTTTCCCTTAAAAAATACAATTTGTTATATGGTAGATGGGGGAGGGAGAAGGGGATTATGAATACATGGAGGAATACATATATGTATATATGTATATACATACATAAATATGTAGGTATGTATACATATGTGTACCTATTTGTTTTTAAATGAAGATATTGAGTTCCATTCTGAACATGTTGAGTTTCAAAAACCTAAGAGACTCCCAGAAGGAAAGTTGCAAGAGAAAGTTGATGATACTAGATTAAAATTCAAGAAAGGGATAAGGTTCTTGTTCTGATTTGGGATTTGGTCCTTTCAGTCATGTCTGACTCTTCATGGCCCCATCTGGGGTTTTCTTGGCAAAAGTTGGAGTTTATTGAGTAGAGAAGAGATGTGAAAAGTCCTGAATTTTGGGAAGATAACTTTGATGGTTGAATGGAATATAGATTGGAGTAAGGAGAGATTTATGGCAGAGGAAGTAACTAGTTGACTATTGTAGTAGTCCAGATATGAGGTGATAAGGGCCTACACCACAGTGATGGCAGTTTGAGAGAAGAAAAGAGGAGTACATGAGAGAATTTTAAAAGTTAAGACCAACAGGCTTTGGCAACAGATTGGATATGGGTGTAAAAGAGACTGAGGAGTCAAGGACAGTATCTAGGTTGTAAGCTTGGGTTTCTAGGAAGATGGTGATACCCTCAACAATAAAAAGAAAGTTAGGAAAGAGGGGAGGGTTTAAGGAGAAAGATATTGAGTTCAGTTTGGGGACATGTGGAGTTTAAGATGTTTATGTGGCATCCAGGTTGAGATATCCAATTGGAGATGTGAGACAGGAAGTCTGCAGAGAAGTTAAGGCTAGATAAATAGATTTGAGGATCATCAGCATAGTGGTAAGAATGCAATCCATTGGAACTGATGAGACCACCAAGTAAGATAGTATAAAGGTAGAAGAAGGCCAGAATCCAGCAGAGTACTTCTTCCTTAGCAGGTGTGACCTTGCTGATCATTCAACAAAAGAGACTGAAAGATAGGAGAACCAGGAGAGATTAGCATCATGAAAACCTGGAGGAAAGAAAGAATCAAGGAGCTCGATAGTTGGAAAGGTTGCAGAGAGGCCAAGAAGTATGAGGACTGAGAAAAGGTCATTGGATTTGGCAGTTCAGAGACCATTAGTGCCTTTGTTGTTGTTCTATCATGTCAGTTGTGTCCAACTATTCATGACCCCACTGGGGATTTCCTCAGCAAAGATTCTGGAGTGGCTTGCTATTTCCTTCTCCAGTTCATAACTTTAGAAATTATTAATTTATTACTTATTAATCCATTATTTAACTTGACTAATGAGGTGGAAAGACATACTGTAGAGAGTTCAGAAGAGAGGAAGAAGAAAGATACCTAGTATAGATATGTACAAATGATTTTAAGCAAGAACAAAAGCTAAACAAAAAAAGCCAAGATCGTTGTCTTCTACTCCCCTGGACCACATTCTTGCTTCTGTTATGTGCATCAGTCAGCTGCAAAAGCAAATGAAGAAACAGAAATGCTGGCTTTGGGTTGTGTTCTAGAAGATGAAAAACCTAATGCTCTCCCTCTATAAGTATGGGGCCACCTGAGCATGTCAGTAGACAGTTGCGAAGGTCAGCATTAGGGAGAAATTGGAAATAAGGAAAAGAATGATTCTGGCCAGACCAAGGCCTGAAGGAGGCCTGGAGTGGAAGGCTGCCAGTGGGGCTGGAATCAAGGATATTTTAAGATGAATAATCAGAGAAATGAAGAGATAGAAAATTAGAGGGTTTTTGAGGTCTTGAGTAGGGAAAATAAGGTAACTTATGAGGAATGGCTTGATTTTTCTCTGTAAAGTCAGAGTAGGAGAACACTGGCTGGGGCTGGGGTGGAGAGCAGCAGGAATACCATCAAGCCCTTGAGGAGAGAAAAGACATCTGCAACAGTTGCTAAGAAACGTTGTTCGGGGAGTTAATCATTCAACAATACACTTTTGCCAAGTAGCAGTGAGGGTCTAATTGAAATTAGATGTGAATATGGAGTGGCCCCAGTTAATAGGATGATGTGACTTCCTCTGGCACTATTCAGCAGCTCCATAATATGAGAGAAGTTCAGCTTCAGACATGTTGAGTTTAAGATGATTACACAATACCCAATTCAATATGTCCAACAGGCAGCTGGAGATACAAGATTGGAAGTCAGCAGAGAGGTTCAGGTTGGATAATTAGATCTGAGAATCATCAGCATGGTGATGAGAATTTAATCCATGGGAACTGATGAGATCTCCAAATACAATATGATGATAACACATTCTGCAATCCTCTTGAACCCTCCATTGGTAGGATAATGGTACTACAACATGTCCATAATTAAGTATCAGGCATACCTCATTTTATCGTACTTTGCTTTATTGTGCTTCACATACATTGCATCGATTTTTTATAAGTTGAAGGTTTCGGGCAACTCTGACTTGAGCAAGTCAATTGGCACCATTTTCCCAACAGTACATGCTCACATTGTGACTCTGTGTCGCATTTTGATAATTCTTGCAATATTTCAAACTTTTTTATTATTATATGTTATGGTGCTCTGTGATCAGCAATCTTTGCAGTTACTATCGTAATTGTTTTGGAGCATCATGAACTGTGCTCCCATAAGATGGCAACTTAATTGATAAATATTGTGTATGTTCTGACTGCTCCACCTACTGGCCATTCCCCATTCTCTTTCCCTCTCCTTGGGCCTTCCTGTTGTCTGTGACACAATGATATTGAAATTAGGTCAATTAATAACCCTACAGTAGCCTTTTAAGTGTTCCAATGAACATAAGAGTCAATTGTGGCAAACTTTATCGTTGTCTTATTTAAGAAATCATCACAGCCACCCCAGCCTTCAGCAACCACCACCCTAGTCAGTCAGCAACCATTAATATCAAGGCAAGACCCTCTAGCCAGGAAAAAGATTAGGACTTGCTGAAGGCTCAGATGATGGTTAGTATCTTTTAGTAGTAAATTATTTTTTAATTAAGATATGTATGCTTTTAGATAGAATACTTTTGCACATCTAAAATAGGGTAAACATAACTTTTACATGCATGGGGAAACCAAAAAATTCTTGTGACTCTTTATTGTGATATTTGTTTTATCACAGTGGACTGGAACCGAACCTTCAATATCTCTGGGGTATGTCTGCATATGTGATCATTTGAAGAGAATGAAAAGATTACTAAGAACCAGAGAGGAACCATATATAGCATATTTGTATTAATTACTCAGAAGACAGAATTCCCAACAAGATAAAATCCTTTAAGTAATAACTCCTAAAATTTTTAATACTTAAGAGTACTCAGTAAGCACCCTCTTCTACTCCTCTCCACACTCCAGCTGGAAGAAGCACAAGCAAACTCATAGACTTGTATCCAGGGTCCCCATTGCTGCAGTGACTTTGTTCAAACCCCAACTCTGTAAGAAATGGATGATGTTGATTCTACCCAACAATATGACGGAAAGAAAAGTGAAAGAAAATCAGGAGGAATTCCAGTGAGGATGGCTGAGTTAGGCCTGAAGGAAAGGGGACTTACACTCAGGGAGGCATTCTACTGGCAGACATTGCTCAGGGCAGGGACCCAGGTTGGCAAACCCTATATCCCCCAATCTTATGCCCTACAGACTAGCCTTGCCTCAGGTCTGTTTGCAAGCAAAGAGAAGGGAATTAGAAAGTAGGTTAGAGAATAAATACAAGAAAACAGGTGAAACAGCAAAGATATAAAGAAAAAAACGTAATAAGAGCCCCATGCAGAGATGATTGAATAGAGAAGATCCTAAAACCAGAAGAAAAATGTATAAAAACTCTTACAATAAAGTATATGATGGGGTTAAGCCAAGACCAAAGATAGGTAAGGCATGAAAGGCAGTGGAGCAATGGAGACAAGGATTGTAAGTGCATAACTGGAATGGTTAATCAAAGGGTTGAATCTATGAAGAGAAGAAAGTGAGGTCAAAGGAAAACCGGAAATCACAGGAAATGAGTGAAGTTGGCATGCAGATGAAGAGTCAGTTGGGGAGCAAAGTACACAGAATGATGGAAGAACAGGAGATGATGCTCTGAGTTCCAAGTCACAGATATGGCCCAGTTATGAGTAATGGTGAGCAGCAGCATGTGATCATTAGCTCCTATGGGTAGCTAAGATACACTAGAGATTGAGGTCATTGTAGCTTATGAATTTGGAAACCAGAATGTCTGAGATGACATCAGTGTGTTTTCTGAGTATGAAGGTTCGGGTTGGAATGAAGAAGATCATAACACAGGTCTTGAAATCCTTGGAAAAATAGGGGAAGTGACCTGGAAGCAGGTAGATCACAGCAACAAGGAATTAGTCCAAGTGATACACTTAACTCCTGAGGAAATGGTTCTGAATAATGCTGGCATAGGGAGAATGTTGAAGTGGCAGTGGAGAGCATGGAGTCTGCCCACTCTTTCTTTGGGGGATATGAGAAGGGGGAAACCATTAAAGTAGGCAGCTGTGGATTCCAATGACGGTGATCTTTTCATGACTTCATCGTTTCTCTGTAGTTCTTAGTGGTCTCTTCATTCTCTAAAAATTAAACACACACACACAGACAGTGGACATGTTGTAGTATCCTCCCCCGCACTAATAGATTGGAAGCTCCCTAAGAGTAGAAATTATTTTTATTTTGTCTTTGCCTCCGCAGCACCTAACACCATGCCTGGAGCACAGCAGGGGCTTGATATAAACTTGTTGGATGGATCGGACCTTTTGAAGGCTTCAAGAAAATATGAAATCTCCATTTTAGAGAGGTAGCTTGGGGGGAAAAAGTCAAAAAGGGGGGGGCTTTTGACATCAAATCACAACACTCATTTTAGGATGACAAATACAGTCTTTAAAGGTGGGAGACGTTTTCCTTTGGTCTTTGCTTAAGAGATGTTTTTCCAATTGCAATTTGCAGTTAGCACCAAACTGTGCACTTTAATTCACTTATTTAATTCCTGTTCTCTGCCCTGTAAACATAATTACCAAAAGGAATCAATTTGCTCCTACTTGGAAAGGCTAAATTAAGAAAAAAAAAGGCTGTGCCCCACAAAATTTTAAGAAGACAGGGGATGCTTACTGTGGCGCTGAAGAAGGTTCCTTCTCCTCACACGGCTTCTAGGGGTTCTGGTCACATCGAGTGCACCTGGGGAAGGGAATGACTTCTCCACCTGCTCGTCAGGCCAAGACTTACTCTTTTGTTTACTGTTGTTGTTGAATTTGCCAAGCTAGCAACTCTGGATTGGTATACCCAATGAATAAAGTTGCATGTTAGATGCAAAGTGCACAACCTTTGTGTCACCTCCAACTAATCTCATGTCACTATTTCCCTGAGGCAGTCTCATTCCTCATTATCAAACAGAAAGGGCTTTTCCAAGAAACAAACAAAGAAATGGAAAAATCACAACTTTTTTTCTTAGATTATGAGAGCTGTGAATTTAATGGGAACAAAAGGTGGTCCTTCTATTATAATCCTCCTCCAGTGCCCCCAACAGTGGAATGGAAGTGATAACCAAGGCACAAAAACCAAGCCAGTGGAAGCTCAGGTAGGCCCCACCAAATTGAAAAGGCTTTGAGTACACACTCTCCAATGGGTTGTGTGTCTTTCCCTGAGGATCAGCTTAGCTAAGTTGGGCTCATCTCCAAGTTTGCTACAGAACCAATTTTTTTTAGCCATGACAACCAAAAAAGACTATTTCCTAAGTTGTTGAAGGAGATCCATGAAGGGAATACCTATCCTGACAAAATCATAGGTCCTTGAAGAATTGAAGAGAAGCTTACGTTGTCTGGAAGTTCCTTCAAGTTCCAGTTTCTCAGTGTCCAGATCCATGTATCTGGGTGCTTAATATAATCAACTGGATGACAGCTTCCAGTCTGGATCCAGGGGTGGCTGATATGTTTAACTATTTCAACCAAGCAGATACAAATGAGTATTTATAAAACTGAGAATGGAGGAGAAAATTAATCAAGGAATAAGAATTATTAAGTAATACATACTGAGCTTACAACTGGGGATACATGGACAGAAATGAACTGGTGCCTGCCCTCAGGAAGCTTACATCCTGTAATACAGAAAACTGTTATTTATGATCAATTTTTTAATGGCATGTGTTCTTGTGAAAATAAATTGATGACAATTATTTTTTTCAAAATGACTGAAAATAGTTTTATTTCCATTCACATTTGACATATTTAATCAGTAGCAAAAATAAAGTTTGCTCACATTTCTCACATAAAGATTTTACAGGAACATTTCTTTGTTCTAATCTTACACAAACTCTATTCTGATGCTAGGATCACCAGCAGCTTGCCAGTGTGTCTGTGTGTTCATGCAGGAAGGGTTTGGGTGAGTTCAAAATGTCTCAAGGGTACCCAGGAAATCTGATTGCCTCTCTCACTTCCATTATCCCCCACAGACATGACTCTAAAAATATTTCCATTGATGATAAAACCAGGCTCCCCACAGGAGATCTCTGCAGGTTAGACTATTGGAAAGGTAGGGGGTGAGAGAAGTGTCATTGTCTAAGGTGACAAGAAAGAAGATAATACAGTAGATATTAACATTCCACAGCCAGAGTCTTTTGTCCCTGCACATTTCTGGACTGTGACCATCCAGAAAAGAGATGTGGTTAGGCCACGTGAGACTACGAATTTCACTTCTTTTCAAAAGACAGCTCTGTTCCGTGTGAACCTCACGGATTGCCACTGGGAACAATAGACTACAGGAAGCATTATAATTCAGTTCTGATCTGCTGAATGCCAATGGACAAAATGTACTGAACAGATTTCTTAAATTGTTGCTTTTTGTTTTGGAGAAACTAAATGATGACATCTTTCAGCAGCTTGATTATCTATCGCCTTACTGAAAACAACTAAAATGACCCCTGGCTCTTTCTTTTCAATCGGCCTGAATGTGTGATTCTTCAAAATTGCCTGGACCTACCTGAAAAAAATCTGAAATATTTCCTCCCAAGTTTGTACTCCAGTATATGGTGGTCTTAGCTCCCTGGTGGAGGAAAGTGAATGGCCCTTATTTACAAGACAATGATGGCTAATGGTAAATATGCTCCTTCTGGGAACCATTGGCTTCCCCTGGAATACCCCCAAGGGTATTCCAAAAAACAAGAGCAAAAAGATGCCCATGTTTGTTGAGACTGCAGTAGGCAGTAAAGGGGAGGGGCATGGTCTTTGCTAGGCTCCAGAGAAGAATGGTGATGCTTCCTCTTTCACTCTAGGGCTCTCTCTTCAGGCATCACTGCCTACAATGAGCATGGTCTCTAAAGGAATGTCCAACAGTGACCAGGCTAGGACTCTTTTATCATAGGGCTCACTCTAGGATTCCCAGGAGCAGGGGTGGGAAGTTTACTGCTGGAAATATCAGAGCATCCCTCCCCTTTGATGTAGAAAAGAGCAAAGTTACCACCAGAGACTAGGGGAACATCTACAAGTCAGCCTTCCTCCCAATTCTTAGAGATGGAGTTAGCATTTAGGGAGATCCTGCATCTTTGGGGCATCACTGGCCTGAAACAGGTTACTTCTTTACTTCACTTTACATAAGGATGAATTCTGTGGTGCTCATAAAAAAAATACTGCCTGCATTCCTTCTTAAGGTGACATGTCCCTAAAAACTACCCCTGATACTCAAAAGAAGACTAAAGCAAGGGGTAGTCATGGAGCTCACGGGCCTTTGCTTTGTTTTATTTGACGAGGAGTCGTGTCATCAAAAAGAGCTCTGTGAGCTTTCAGACTGCTGAAGTGAGAGGCACTTGAAATGATGGACTATTCACGACTTAAGAATATTATTTTGTGAGCTACCATCACAATTTGACTTTAAGATGTGGGGCCTTTAAGTTATTTTCATAGATGGCTTCTTGCCACTCTCAAATATCTGGCACAAATCCCTGTGTATTTTATGGAAACAGTTTTGCAGATCTTTGCAAAAACCAAAGGTAATTCTTCATGGGCAGGTCCATATATTTGAAAACAAAATCAAACTCAGCCATTTATTTATGTGTATAAGGATACATTGAAAGGACAGTCAAGGGGACTTTCCTATTTTTTTTTTAACGGCAAAACTCATGGCTTTGCTCAAGAACATTGGGCCCCTCCAGGAACAGATTTGAAACAATCATATTCCAGGTTACATTTCTGTGGTATTTAACCCACTGCTCCCACCTCTACAGACATGACTTGGGAAATAGAGCCAAGAACCTTCCCCACTTCATAGCAAGTTGCTTCTTAATTAATTCCAGGCAAATGTTACGTTTTCTATTGAAAATTGAATTATTGCCATAGTTAATTGCAGTCTATTTTTAGCACCAAAAATAGGTACCACTCTAAAAAATTCCAGTAGTAGCTGCCAAGGAGACTGCTGTGCTTGTGAGTGAGCAAGCTTTAAAGAAAAAAACCTAATAGCTATTTATCGTGGATCGACGCACTGGCACAACAAATCTGCAGTGCTCATTAGTCTTCTATTCAGAATAGTAAAGTCCTTTTTATTCCTCTCGTAGATCTCCAAGCAATATCACAGCAAAAAAATAAAATCAACAATAATATCTTCTTGACTATGTGTAATTTAACTATAAAGACACACAGAAGTTTCCAGGAAACATTCAAATTTTCTTATCAGTGTGAAAAACGGTATTAACGGATCCACGTGCTGTATACAGTAGCACTGGAGTCGAAAAACAAAACTTAGCTAAAACTCATGAATGGAGTATGCAAATTTTTCATTAGAATAATACAATTTAGGTGGTATGTGGAGATACATATATATATGCTATGCATAAAATTTATTATGTACATACAGATGTGTATATATGTACACATGTACATATATCCTACATATATTATATGCATGTATACATTTCTTGCCTTCTTGTTGTGTGCATGTCTACATAAATCAAAGCATTTATGTGCATATGTATGTACATATGACCAATAATTATACTCAGAAGTCAAAAATAAAAAGGTGACTATCTGGAGGGAGTTTCACCTAAGCAGCCAAGGCCAAGAGATGGGACCATTCATTGTTTTTTGGTTCTGGGTTCCCTAGAGTTGAATCTCCAAGGTGTCTCTGAGGAGTTCCTTTGGCCATGCCCTTTTTGCATTAACAACATCTGCTCTGTGCTCTAGCAAATAAACATGGCAAAAAAGCAAGACTCAAGCAAAGAAAAGGTACTTAAAAGAGTCAAGTTTCTGCCTTCACACAGAAGGCTGAAGTTATTTCCAGAGGAAGTTACCGGTAAAAAAAAATAAAAAGAACAAAAAACAAAGCATAGCCAGAATCTGTTTCCTCTCCTATTGGCCCTCCCACACGGAAGAAAGCACATCTAAAGAAACCAATGACAAAGGATGTGGCGGTTTTATCTGCAAAATACTGATCAAAAACAACCATGCAACATCATGGTCATCACACATGAAAAATATTCATGGTAATTGTTGGTGAACATTTGTGGCACAGTCCAAAAACACCCCAAATGAAGTCCTGAATTGGAGCATCAAAATTCATCTCATCTAGTCAGTTGAATGCAGGAATCCAAAGGATAATATTGATTCCTAATCAACAGCACTACACATTGTAATGTTCAGGGCAACTTAGCAACTGTCTGATAAGCAAAGTCCTGTTTGTTAAGGAAGTAAGAATGCCAATTAACATCAAAGCCACTGGGAATATCCACACTCAATGTAAGCACTTCTTCAGCAAGTTTCCCAACAGATTTTGCCATTAATCTTTGGTGCAGGGTCTGAGTTATTGCTACTAATGACAGTTTAGCCATAAAGAGGTTTGCAGAGCACCTATGAGAGAGATGACAATTTTGATGGCCAACAAGCAGGTATAACTGTCGCAGCCACTTCATGGCGAATGGAAAATCTGGATTTAAAAAAGTAAGATAAGGTTCAAGAGCACATATTCAGATCTAGCTGATGGACCAAAACATAATTAACTGAAGCATCTGTGAATCAAAAGTGATCCCAAAAGGCTGATTTGTATTCTATCCATACAAAGTTAAGTCCCTTTGAATTACATGAACCAAGTGGGATTTTCACAGCACAACAAATAATTACAAATTATACAGAAGAGAGAGGCAAAATAAAAGAGAAATACAATCAATAAAAGATTATCAAGACTTTCCCAGCTCAACTTGTTCACATAGGAAGACGATTAAGATAACCAAAAGCAAAATTAATAGACTTTCACTACAAGCCAGCCTCTCTTTGTTGTGTTAAGGAGTCAGTGAGGTCTTTGGAGAAGTCAGAGCACCTCTTGCAGGCCGCTGGGATACAAATCAATGCATTAAGTAGTGCCCTAGGTAGTACCCAACTTCTCTCTGGCCAGCTTATGCCCAAGGAGAATCCTACATTTGTCTTATAATGGTAGTATTAGGGGTCATCTGAAAAACTGGCTCTTTTTTAGGAAAAAAGGCATAGACATAGAGAGGCATAGAAGGACAGGAGCTGGGCAGGGGATTCACTGGTTTTGTTGTTGTTTATGCTTTTGCCTCCCCCTTTATACTTAGAAGAGTTGTAACTTCTGGTATCATTCAATGACATTGGAAGGGTCTAAACACGTGTGCCCTTCCAGGAAAAGTCATTCGTTTACTCCCAGATCAACAATATTAAATGGACACATTCACGAAACAACAACAAAATGTTGGAAAACTTTTTTTGGTGGAGGTAGGGGTCACTTTCTTAAAGTCCGAGGTCTGGATTCCACACTCTGACAACAGGTTGGAAAGGGTTCTCATTCCAATCACTGCTCTTGTCCACCACTCCTACCTAAGGAGACCACTTATGAGCCCAAGCTCAGGATGCACAGAACGAGAGGCACTTGTCTTCTGTCCCATAGTAAGGCTCTGAGCTTCTTCTAGCTTTGCCTGGGCTTTCATGAGCTGCCAGGGACCACATGGAAGAAGATCAAGGAATGAAACTCTGAGGTTGCCACTTAAACAAAAATTAATTAATAATTGAGTGAAGGGCAGGATATGGATGGGCAAAATGAGGTCATCATAGCCTTTGACCTTACACTTGAATTGACAAAGGGATGAAGAACTCTCATCATGCCCAGGATCTGGAGATGGTCGATCGTCCCTTAGTCATTGAAGTAACAGGGTAAGTGACTTGCTGGGGGTCACTTCTCATCCTCATCCATAGTAATCAAAAGAATTACGATGTTTTCAGATTTATGTACACCCCTTGACCAATCCAGATTCTCATGTGTCTGCTTCTAGGTGAAAAACATAAAATCACTGATGCGGACAAAGTGTGACCAAAGAAATCAGAGAACAGAGAGAGAAAAAGGCTGGAAAAGTTTGATCATGTAAATATTTTAAACACTATTCTCCCCCCACAAATCTGGATACTTTTATCTTGTAATTGGGTGGCTGTGAGCCAAACCTGATGCCCCAAGGAACTTTCTTGGCATCAAAAAGGAAGACTTTTCACATGATCACTCCAGGCAGGTCTTTGGAAGCTCAAACTAAACCTTTTTTTTGTTCTTACTATTACATTTTTTTTAAAAAGAGCATTTCCAACCACCTTGGAGATATAGCTCTTATTTTAAATTATAGTGCCACTGCAGTAACTGATTTGGTAACAAGATTCCCATTGACACCCCCACCCCAGGGGTGTAAGTGCAAACTTTATGGGAATGAATATATATTTTTAAATATAAAAAATTAGTTAAAATATGTATCAGATCACAATAAGAGAATTATCACACTACATGGGTCATTCTCTTTAGGCCATTTTAAAATAGAGAATAAACTCAATAGATATATTAATTTAGCAATATATAATCAGCCAAATCCTCTCCCTGCTGTGCAAAAGTAAAAATGCAAATACATATTTCAAAAAGTCAGCAAAGGGTTCTTATCTGAAAGCAGGATTTAGGCCCACTTTACTGCGACATAATTAAAGGTACTCGAAGGTTATCGAAAGGACATCTAGTATCCTACAGTAAGGAAGCTCTAAGTTGGCATGGGAAGTTTTTACAAAGCATCGTCAAGATACACTGCAGTTATACCAGAAGCAGTGTGGACACACATGTTTCTATGTACACATATGCACCCAAAATGATCATTTTAAAACTGTATCTTATAGTCAACAGCCAGATTTATACAGGGATGTGTCACTCTTTGGCCTTTTGAGATTCTGATACATAAATATAGACACACAAATCGTCTCTGTTATACATATGACAATATACATGTATGTTATTCTTCACACTAGTTCACACTGGATACAAGAATGAAACATTCATTACACAATAATTTTCTTTTTAAACAACTGTTTGAACTTCAACAAGGCAGGCTGTGGAGTTGGGACGGTGAGATCTCGGCAATGGGGTGGACATTTTTTCAACTTTCATTAAGTCCTGCAGCTTTGATCAGCAGCAAAGCATCCCTTTCACCTAGCTATTTATTTTTTAGGTAAACATAAAATATCTCTCTATATACACATTTATATATACATACATATGCACACTGTACATGAATATAGTCTACTCTTCTGGACTAAAATTTAAAAATTGACGGTTATTCTCCGAAGCTGGACGGCTTGCAAATGCTGTCTACACTGGATCAAGTTTGAAGTTTACTAGCACCCAGGTGATTAATATCAAGCCAATTCTTTCTTTTAAATTGCAAAATGCAGTTTGGAATTTCTATTAAAATTATCATTGGATACAGTGAGTCTCCCAATTTGTTATTAGGATTTTGTGGGTTTTTTTTTTCTTTTTCAAATCTATCCCTATTTTTGATATAAGGAAGGCTACATGCCCTTAAACACATAGTTCCAGAAATCCTGAGGATCAAATCATCGTTTTAAAAAATAGGAAGAACTTTTTTTAAAATGGAAGAAAGTTCTGTTGAGGAATGTTTCCTCCCAGTAAATGAAACTTGCGACATTCTGACCAAGTACCAGGCACAGAGCTCCCTGCAGAGACTAGAGTGGCCATGGATGGCAGCCATATACCCCACACATCAAGAACCTGGAAAGGCATCCTGGATTCATTGCCACCTTGGTTTCTTCTCTTCAATAGCCTTCAGGCAGAGCTTATCCCTTTGGCCATCACATGGTAATAACTGAAGTCCTGGCAGGTTTAACTTCATTGGGAAAAACAAACCCCAGTCCACTCAAAACAGAAGTTTTTCATCTTTTAGTTGGATAGCTCTTCGTTCCCCATGGATAAGAATGATACCTAAAAGGAAAAAGAGTCTCCAGTGAGAAATACCTGAGTGCACACTTTCTTTACTGATATTAGGAGAGGCAGCCCTTCCTTTCTGCTGCTCTAAGAGTTTTCGACTGGGAGTCAGAAGATGGGAGGTCAAGTCCTTAGTCATGATTCATTACTGCCATCTAACCTCCTTGAACCTCCATCTCCTTAATAGAAATCTTAACTATCTATATTACTTATATCACAGCAAAGTTCTTTTCAAACTCTAAAGTTCCGTATTGAGGGGCACTCTTGTTAGGAGGCCATTAATGAAAACAGGGTCTTGAAGACAGCAATGGAAATTTCTGAGAAAGATCAATCTTTTGCTGAATGTGAATCCTAAAAGGGGCTTTCAGAAAGGAAGATGCTGATTCTGTTCACTTAAATTGAAAATAATGAAGCAGTTCAAAGTGTCTAGCAGATATCTGAATGTCAATAGACTTTAAACTGTGTGTTTTTACTTGCTGGGCAAGTCATTTTGGCAAAGGAAAGTATGCAGAGGGAGATATGCCTCCTGGGCAAAGACTGCTTGGTGCCTTGCTGGGACTCAATAAATGTTGGTGATTTTTTTCCTATCATAAAATAACCCTGGTGAATATTTTAAAGTTCATACATGTATTTCATTCTACATAGATTGTCTTCTCTAATCATACATAAATTTGGAAAGATTCTATACAAAAACAGCACCAATATGAAAATGGAGAAAAAAAATGTTCTTTTCTTGGAGTAACTAAATATAAATGTACCCAAGAATTCATCAGTAATGCTTCCCACAAGTGGTTTTGGAGTTCATAGCCAGTGGAAATGGTGGACGAGTGGCATGGACACACGACTCTGACCCTCAGAGGCAGAAAATCTGGGTTCAAATCCTGGCCCTGATGTATTCTAGCTGATTCACCAGGAATACCTCTCACTACCTATTCATCTCTAAAATAGCGATTATATGCTATTTATCTCCAGGATTGGAAGAAGACTCCATTGTAAATCTTAATATATCCTATAAACAGGTGCTATTATTATGAAAAGAGTTCCTAAAGGAACAATGATGAAAGTGACTTTGCTCTTGGCTCCCTGATTCACCCCCTGTGTCACCTCATCTGGATCTACCGTCACCCAGCACCTACATTCTGGTTTAGATCTTCCACTGATACTGTTTTCTCCTGCTTTCAATGAAAACTTATCTGTTCGGGGGCATGCTGGATCATTACTAAGGTGTTAAGGGAAGATGAGTGCTTAATGGGTCACCATCTCCAAGACAGAAGCTTTTTTTCAACAGAGGCTTCCAGCGTCTCCCAGAAGGAATTTTAGATACCTCATGGTCCCTGATGGCCTTTGGGGCCCCTCAGATTATCTAACATAGGAAGGAACAATCTCTTCACTCCACAGGTAAACACCAGACAGAAAACCTCCAGAAAAATCCCCGAGTGGTCATCCAGCCTTGGCTCAGAGACTTTCACTTAACAGGAAACTGAGGCAGCTTCCGGGGATAGTTCTCACTGTTAGAACAAGCTCTTCTTGACATCAAGCTAAATCCACCTTTTCTGTAACTTTTATGCCCATGGCTCTGAGCGCTGCAGGGAATCAGCAGGGCAAGTCAGACAACATTTGGCATCTTCCTCCCATGGATACGGCTCAAACATCACCTTCTACCACAATGCCCTCTCTGATCCACAATTGCCAGTGCTCCCCCTCCCCAAATATCTTGGGCTGAACTGCCCCATATTTACCTGTATTTGTTTCCTTCATATTTAATCTGTACATGTTCCAATGCAGATTTCTTACCCTGCCCCACCCCTGCCCCTTGGAATGCAAGAGAAGAAGAAATTATTTCTTTTATTGCATTGGAATCCACAGTGTCCAGAATTGTGCCTGGCATATAGCAGACACTTAGCAAATGCTTATTAAATTAAGTGACTGACTAGCATGTTCAACCCTTCCTCTCTAGCTCCAGTCCTCATGTAGTACATCATTCTGCCCCAAAAGCATCCAGGCCTGAGCATGAAAGTCAGCTTGGTTCAGGCATATCATCTGTATCTAGGATTTACAGATATCTAGCATAGAACATATAAGTATACATGTGAATAGAGGCTTAGGATAACATATATGATACTGTATGCATATTATATACATATGGATATATTCAATTTATAGTTTGTATATATAATATACATGCATGTATATGTATCTATATATTTCTTTCTCTGTGTTCTCTCTCTCTTCCCTCCCTCTTTCTCTCTCTCCTCTCTCTTCCCTCTCCCTCTTTCCCTCTCTCTTTCTCTTTTTCTCTCTCTCTCTCTTTCCCCCCTTCCTGGCTCTAACACTGGCTTCCTAAGGACAGGGCTTGTTACAGTTTTGCCTTTATACTCTCAGCTCCTAGTACAGTCCTTGGCACATCGCTTAATAGATTGTTGATTGACTGATTTATAGGGTAATTCTGGCCTGCTTTTCTCATTCCCTCCCATGCTGCACCCTGCTCTCTCTTCTCATATCAGGCTCACTTGCTCAAGGTCTCAATGTAATTTTTAGAGCTGGAAGGGGCCTTGGAAATAATGTAGGTCCCTTTCCTCTCCCACTGGAAAGAGGATGGATTGAGACCTGTACTAATTATGGATCATCTTCAATCACACAGCTAGAAATCAAGTCTCCTAAGCCTTGGTTCATGGTTCTTTCCCCTATACCACTCACTCCTATTCCAAAATATGTTTTTTTTTTCTCTCTGGAATGTCCTCCCCCTGAAGCAGGAAAAGAATATCTCATCCAGTTATTTCTGGAAAATCCCAGTGGATCTGTGACTTTTTTTCCCTGATGTGAGAACTCCCTCCACGACATAGATTTCAAAATGTCTGTGTTTTGGTAACTGTGTCTTAGTGAGTGGCTTGAAGCCTAAAGAAAGCAAGTGACCTGCCCAAGGTCACATAAGTAGCGAGCATCAGAGACAGGATTTGAACCCAAGAATTCGTGGCTCTAAGCCCAGCAGTGCACTAGCCACTAAGCCAGGCTGCCCTTCTCTGCCCCTGCCTTCCCAATTTGGGAAGAGGATGAGAGGCTTTTCCCAGCCTGTCTTCATCAGAACCGGAAAAGAATGATTTCTAATAAGTTTGTGTTTACAGCTGTCTTCAAGCCTTACAATGGACATTTTCTTTATTTATCTAAAAAACAAACACCTTATTGTTGAATTATGTCTCAGCCTCATGCTCTTCTTGGTCTGCTCAGCTGAGTGCCTTGAACTGCAAACTTCCCAAAGGCAGGGTCCACTTAGTGTGGGGCTTCTCAAATCCCCTTTGTAGAGGGTTTCTTCGGAAGCCCACTCAGAACACTTTACATTAAAACAACAATCTGACATTATCAACTAACACCATGGATTAGGGGTCCCCAGACCTAGAACTGTAAGGAACCTTGAAGGTCGCAGACTCCAGACCTCTCATTCTCAGGCCTCAATAGACCAAGGCCAGAGAAAGGAAATGGGCTGGGACCTGAATAAGGCGTCCTAACTCCAGTTCTGATCTTCATCTACTCCAAGCCCTTTGATAAAGGTCAGAGGGGCTGGGTGGGTGATAGTGGGAACACTTCTTTAAGGCTGAGAGTAGGGAGGAATACATTTCTGAACTACATATGAATTTTAAAGATTGCCTCTCTATCTTCAAGGTGTTTCCAGAGTTTATCTGTAGAGAAAATACCAGAGTGACAGCTGATATTTTGAAAAACTTGGTTGCTACATTTTTCTCTGTTTATGGATGATTAGTCATTTCTAATTGGAACCTGTCCCATTTCTTGGCAATTAATGGCCACCTGGAAACAGGTGATGGCTTTAGGCAGAGTCAAGGGTTATTGTTCTCAGTTAGTGACCAGCTCCCAAGAAATACCCTGCCTAGGAGCTGCAGCTGCTATAAAAAGCTTGAAGAGGAAAATGTGGAAGTATGAGGACCTGGGAGCAAACAAAAACAAGGATGTGACCAGCTCATTATTTGAGTCTGATGCTGCGAGCCACGTCTCCCATTCCATTCAGCTCAGAATTTTGATATGTCATATTCATCATCTTTATATGAGACATTATCATCTCTTTATCATAGTGAGGAAGATGTTCTCTTCCTCATGTGCTCCAGAACCAGGATGTCAAGCCACACCACAAATCCAAGGGCAGCTTCAGGCTTGCCACGGGCTCACAGGGCATGTGGACAGCAGTACTTCAATTCAGACGTAAAGGGTATTGGACCAACAGATCATTCTGAGGGTAAGCAAAGAGTATCTTGTCTGAACATAATTAGACTGTGGGCTCCCAGGGAAGGGAGAGAACAAGCATATATTAAGCACCTACTGGATGTGCCAGGCACTCTGCTAAGCACTTTATTGCAAGGTAGGTGCTGGTTTTATTCCCTTTGCTATTTCTTCTGTGTTTTGAGAATAAGATGGGCCTGAAACTTGTGGCCTCAACAGGAATTCAGTGTAAAAAGTTTATCATCATTCCACTGCAAGTTTAAGCAGATACCAACTTTAAGTCAGGAGGTATTTCAAATCAAGGACACAGGAGGCTGGTGTCATCCAGGGAAGAGTGGATGTACCAAGCCTCTGAGGAACAATTTTGTATTAGTTCTGCATTTCACGACTGTTCCGGGTAGAAAGGAAAAGTCAATTATTCAACCAACACTCCAGGGAAGGTGGGTGGGTGGGTGGTGTGGTAATTTCTTATAACGATATATCTTTGGAGAACAAGAATTACTCATCCCTTCTCTGAACAATCATAACAAATCCACATTTATAGAAGTAGTATTTTGGAAATAAATCATCAAACCAAGATAGTAGTTGAGTAATCTCAGACATGTGAGATTCATGAGAAAATCTTTGCAGAGAAGAGATAAGAGCAGTCAAGAATTTAACCATCTCTCCAAAGATGTTGGGTTTTTTTGTTTGTTTGTTTGTTTGTTTAAATCATGTAATGGCCTTAATGTGCTTCTTTCTTTCATTCTTTTGTGGGGAGTGCTGACCTGGAAGGGTGGGCAGCATGGCCAAATGAGCAGTCTTGTATCCTTCCTAGGACAATGTTTAAACTCAACCCTGAGTTATAGTGATAAATGAATATGCATGTGTGTATAAATAACTTGATGAGGAATTAATTCAGTATGAAATTAAGACAAGGTGGTATAGGCAACGGGACAAGCCAACAAGCATTTATTAAGTTCCTGCTATGGGCCAAGCACTGTGCCAAGTGCTGGGGATGCCAACAAGGGCAAAAGACAGTCTGCTCTCAAGGAGCCCATGGTCCAATGGGGAAGACAACATGCAGATGATGAGGTGTGAACTAAACTGAAGTCTGGGGATTGGAAGAATTTTAGGTTCTAGAATTAGATGAAGCTAAGAAGTTGGTCTACCAGTGTCAATTAGAGTGACAGAATGAAGAAATTAAATGAGAAACTAGTAGAATCTTTGTAGATCACAAACAATATTATTGAACACAGCCTACAACTGAACGATATCTAAAATTTTTAATTATATTTAGAGAATGGCTGTCTATAATAGCAAACTTTCCCACCTCCAATCAGCATATCTTAATTCTCTTTGTACTGGTTCCTTTTTTAGCACTCGTGTGTGTGTATGTGTGTGTGATTTCTAAATGAGGAATAAAGTATGCTATTTTGGGTTTTGGAAACATGAATTTACAGTTCTTCAAGAGGAATGAGAGAAAAACTCCTAATAAGATGCCTGGCTTGGAAGTGCCTTTTATTCAATTCCATTTATTATTTTTTTAATGGAAGACGAGTAACGAGGCAAAATTACAACTGAGTGATCACCATCTTTCTGTTTCAATAATACGGCAGCTGCATCCACAACAAAGAGCTGACAAAAATATCTCTTATCCATGGTTTTATCTAGTCTAGGCCAATTTTTTTTAAAAAATGATTTCCAATGAAAATTGGAGAAAGAAAGCTAAAATTGAAGATATAAATCAGATTCATCATTCCACTCTCATGATTCCTCTTTCCTATTTTTAAAGTAAATGCCGGATCTCACCTGTTAGAAGTAAAATTGTAATAACCACTTTCTTCCAGGACTTCTTCAATTACAGTCTAGAGGTGAAGGAAATTTGGTTCAGTCACCATTGCTCATCGAATGAAAAGTCAACAACAACAAAACCATATTATTGTTTAAAGGCAACACACAAACCTGACCTGCATCTGTTCATAGGTTATTCCCTCCTCCAGATCAAAGCTGTTAGGAAGTCCTGAAATAATGAAATGATATCAGGTAACTGAGCATTGGAAGTCTGGCTGAGGTTAAAATAAAATTTTATAGTAATTAGGTCATGACTGTAGGGAGAATAGAGTCATTTCTTAAAGACAAAAATGGGGACTTTTAATTTCTCCTATTAGATCAATCATAATGTTAACATGAAAAGTTAAAGAAGGAATTTCTATTGCCAAAAAAAAGACTCCTTACCCATTGCTAAGTAAATAAACTAGAGACTAGTTCCCAGACCCAGACTGTCAAGGACTGCCTTGCTTAGCTATAGAAACCCCATGTAACCA
Source organism: Pseudochirops corinnae (assembly GCA_028646515.1). Lineage (NCBI taxonomy): Eukaryota > Metazoa > Chordata > Mammalia > Diprotodontia > Pseudocheiridae > Pseudochirops > Pseudochirops corinnae. The sequence continues at coordinate 530,660,967 of CM053585.1, forward strand.
ATAAGGCGCACAAATGAGGCATATACTTGGCAGGAAAAGAATCTGGAGGAAATCAAGGGGGAACGATGAAAAGCAGCTGAGCCTTTTGTATGGTTGCCTGGAGGGGAATCAAACCCAGTTTAAATAACCACTGGGAGGTGGTTCCTGGTTTTTAAAAAGAAAAACCAAACCCCAACAGTCTTGTCCTTGGTAGTTTCATTTCCCTTCCCCCAGGTGGCCATGACATAACAGGCCCTGACCTCCTTCTGGAACCCAGGTCTGGGTCATTGTGCCTGAGGGGAGGCTAGAGAGCCCTTGGAAAAGAGAATGCTGGTTTCCTTTATCTCCTCAGAGCATCCCTGGCCTGAAATCCATTCATTTGTCTTAAGAGGCATCAGTGGCAAGCTGCTGTGCTCCCTGCATGACCTTGACCTGAGGCTTGTTGGCTTCCCCGAGCTCCTCATTTTAGAACCTAAGCCAAACTGATTACTTTGGCCAAGACTTTAAGAATATTGGGGAAATGCTGCAGTAGCTATTACAAAACCTAGAAAAGAAATCAGTCATTTGAGGAGTGGGGCCAATTTGTCTGATGGCTAGAGCACAACAAAACCTCCTTGTGCTTTCTAAATCCAGCAAGACAGTCCTGATTCCAGAGCAAGCATCACCATTTAAAGAACTTTAAAGACTGGGGAAGGGTCTCAAGGCTCACAGCCACGTTCTCACAGTCATGTGAGTGCTAAATCCACACAGGAGATGTTCAGAAACAATTCTGTTAGGCCCGGATTTAAATCCTCTTCAACCCATTCAGGGCCTGACTAGCCCCACCCTTCCTTTCTCTTCCTCCTCTCTCTCCATCTCTTGGGCATTTCACCTCATAGACATTTCATCTCAGACTGAGAAAGAGGAGAAGCAAATCAAAGCAACCAGACTTGCTATTAAGCTCGGAGCACTAATAAATAACCAAGGAACACAGGATGCTAAGAGCTGGGGTTTGGAGCTGGAAAGGGCCCCAGGGGCCCCTGTGAGGTCATAGAAGCTAAGTGACTTTGTCTGGGGTTCCTCAGGTAATAAGCATTAAAGGGGAGGGATGAAGATGAAATATGTAGGTTAAAAGAATATCTGGTAAACCTCAATGGGCCTGAATTAGAAGTGATATCCCCACCCCCTCTGATTCTGTCCTGTCCTCCTTGTTGCCATGGATAGTCGAGAAATGGTTCTGTTTTCTTTTTCTTCTGAGCTAAATTCTCTTTACTGAAAACTGCCAATCAAAACAACATATTTCCCAGCAGAAAAGTAGATTTCAAAGTATGTTCTTAGCACAAAATCATTACCTGTCCTGTCATTTGGGGATAGGGTATTTCCACCTGATGAATGCAGTAATAAATGACAATCTGCTGTAAAAAAGTTTGGTTCGATTGGCTCTGGAGATCCTTGGGACAGCTGAAAAGCAAAATAAAAGGATAAGCAGAAGAATTTCCTCCAACCCGAATGGGGTGAGATTCATAGGGCTTTTCATTACATTGTGTTCATGCACATAAGAGTCAGAGCTCCGTGGTTTTCAGTATCTTGTAAATAGATAAGAAAACATCTTCCTCTTCCAGAGGTGCTTATCAGAAATTGGAGGCAGCCAAACCATAGTCAAAGTAAGCTAGATGAGTCACTAGTCACAGGGACAATAAAAAGTCCTAGGAACATTATATTTTATGAATGCAAAATTGTTAAGTGGATAGAAATACAATGGTGTGGAGATGCAACTCCAAAGTGGTAGCGTTATCAGACGCAAGAGAAATAAATGCCAATTATTCAACAAGACAATCTCTTCAGCCCAAACCACATTTTCTTTCATTCACTTTCTCTGAAGAGTGATAGAACATGGAAAACTGCATTTCTTAATACAAATTTTTCAAATTGCTACTCACTAATTTTTGTCTAGAAACATTTTCCTCCTTTTGCTCTGAATCTGGGCCTAACATAAGGCCAAACGATTCACTCCATGACAGAACTTATGAAAGCAGCAGTTACCGAATCCCCTTCTCCATGAGAGAATCTTTGGGCCAGCTTTTTCACTTCTAAATAACAATTTCTCGCCTCTCTTTTCCCTGTTGGTGCCAAGCAGCTGCAGTGCTGGAGTCATTTCAGGTTTTTGAGTTAGTACATTTTTAATGTGAGTTCACAGGCACAAAGCAGCTGTAAGTTGGACCATTCAGACAAAGCAACATAAGTCAAGTCCTGCCTAGCCCTTTTGAAGGCAAGGTCCCAATTCATGACTTCCAAGCACATTGTTTCCTTGATATACCCCCGGGTACTGGTGATCCCCAAATTTTCGGCCTTTGCCAGATTCCAAGCTGCCCCAAAATACAACCCAGCCAGAAAGGAGGTGTGTTTCTGTTCTTTTCTTAAATCTTGACATGCTCTCTTCTCCTATGCATCAAGTTTGCCTCCTTCTCTCTATTCTCCTCTCTTCTCCTTACCCTCCTGTGTTTTCCTCTTTTTTCTCCTTCTCTTCCTGTTCCTCTTCCTCCTCTTTATTCCCATTAGAATATGTGCTCATTGAGAACAGGAACTTTCTCACTTTTTTTTTTTATATTTCTACCCCTAGAACACTTAGCATAGTGCTTGGCACATACATGTTATGAAGACTGAATGCTTCTTTACTGATTCATTCATTTGCCTTCAGGGGCATTTAAGGACCTGGAATTAATGGCAACTATTAAGTAATGGGATGGTGTCCAGAAAACACTGAAAATAGGAGGAAATTACAGGTAGCTTTTATTAAATATTGCATGGGAAACCATCAAGGTACTCATTTGATAAGTGTGTGTGCGTGTTTGTGTGTGTGTGTGTGTGAAGAGAGAGAGAGAGGGATGGAGGGAGAGGGGGGGAGAGAGAGAGAAAGAGAGAGAGAGAGAAGAAGGGAGGGATAGTGGGGAGAGAGAGAGGGAGAGAGAGAGAGAGAAGAAGGGAGGGAGAGGGAGGGAGGGAGAGGGAGAGAAAGAGAGAGAGAGAGAGAAGAAGGGAGGGAGAGGGAGGGAGGGAGAGAGGGAGAGAAAGGGAGAGCACTCACTTCTACAGGATCTATGCTTGACAACACAAATACAAAAATACGGTTGTAAACAAGCCAGTCCCAGTCCTTGGGGGCCTTAAGATAGAACAAAGCAGACTTGATCTCAAATCATAATGAGCATATTGGTTCAAACAAAACTTTCTCCACAAATCTTATGGCTCTTTGCATGCCAGGACTTCCTAATATTGTCCTTTCAGTGACTAGAAATAGAAATACTTAGAATCCTAGTTTCAGAGTTGGAAGGAACCTCAGAGGCCCCTACCTGAAAAAGAATGCCCTCTACAACACACCCAGGTCATCCATCTAGCCTTTTCCTGGAGAGCTCCAAGGAGGTCTGAATCAGCCTCTTTGCTGCCTCTGGCCATGATGTTGAATCAGGGTGGTTCTTAGCTCTGTGCTTTAGGGCCCAACTTTGCCTCCCAGTATCTCTGGCTTCCGGTAAAGTCTCAGCTCAAACTCTACCTTCTGCAGTGGCCTTTCCCAGCCACCCCCAGCTGCTAGTGCCTTTCCTCTAAAATTATCTCTTGCTTACGGCATAGAGAGAGATTTAGAGATAGATGGATAGATTGGCCTCACATATAAGTATGTAGCTGTTTGAAAGTTACCTCCCCATTAGAAAATGAGTTCTTTGAGGGCAGAGACTGTTTTTGCCTTTCTTTGTAACTCCAGTACTTAACACAGTTCCTGGCACACCCTAAGTGCTTAATAAATGTTTGTTGATTTGCCAAGACTGCCCTTCAAATACTTGCTAGCTACCATGTCTGTACCCTGTTCGCCTAGTGTTCTCTTTTCCAGACTAAACCACACTAGATCCTTCAATCAAGCCTTCAGGGGCATGGACTCAGGGACTTTCACTGTCCTGGCTGTCCCCTGGACATGCTCCAGCTTTCCAAATCCACATAGGATTTAAGATAGATGAGTCCTGCAGGATTTTGTAGGATGGATTGAATGGCCTAGGGTGGTGTTGGGGAGTCTAGAAACAGATAGATGCTGAAGATATTTTAATGGATAGATCTAAGGGTCTTGGTGTCTTCCTGGATGACATGGGTAGCATGAAACAGAGATGAATCAAAGATTAAGAACTTGGGGGTGAGGAACTATAATAGACAGAGACTGAAAAGTCAGAAAGGGAAGCAGCTTTTACCAGGAAATGATGAAGTGAGTGTGGGAAACAATGGCATAGAAGCAGAAATGCGCTGGAGACGCTAGAAATATGAGACTAGATGAGCAGGGGCACTTCTTTTGGGCATTATTAAACCAGAGTATATCAAACTTTTATGACAGATGCTTTTTTCATTGGGGGGGCTCATGCTATGATCCCAAACATATCCGAAGTCACTTAATAGAATTATAGGAACACTGATTAGAGTCAGAAGGGACCTCTGAGATCATTGCATTTGACCTTCGTATACAGAAAGAAATTGGAGGCCAGAGATGTTAAGTTCCCTGACTGAAGTCACATGCCTAATAAAAGGAAGTTGCCCATTTGAACATGGGCCCTCTTAAAAAATCATTTCACAAACCCGCCATCCTTCTAAAAGTATCTCGAACAGATTTTGAACTGGACAGCCCCGGATCCCTTCATCTCCAGAAACCCCACATACTACATCTCTGTTGGCCCAGAGATGGCTCTACTGTCCAGCGTTACTGCAGACTCTTAGACACAGCACATGACTTAGAAGGGCAGTTCGGGGCACTAAAATGAACATCAGATTTGAAGTCTGAAGACCCAGATTCAAATCCAAACTCTGCTATTTATAACCTGAGCTAGTCACTAACTTCTTGGGCCTTAGTTTCCCCACTTGTCAAACAATGAGGCTCAAACCAAGTCATCTACATTATCTTCTAGCTCTGCCTATGAACTTAAAAATCAATACATTAAGTAAGTTGACATGCTCACAACATACTTTTTGTTGTTATTTAGTCATTTCAGTTGTATCTGACTCTGTGACCCCATTGGATATTTCTGGGCAAGGATACTGGAGAGATTTAATATTTCCTTCTCCAGCTCATTTGACAGATGAGGAAACTGAGGCAAACAGGGGTAAGTGACTTGGCCAGGGTCACACAGCTAGTGTCTGAGGTGAGATCTGAACTCAGGAAGATGAGTCTTCCTGCCTTTAGACCCAGCGTTCTATCCACTGTACCACCTAGGTGCCCCATACTAACTTTACCAAAATACTATGCTTGGGTTTTGAATGGTTCTATCTTAAAGAGAACTGTACAATTGTAGTATTTAATAAAGACTCAATTGATAATGTCCTTCACTAAAGACCAACTCTGATTTTAGGTTTTGGAATGCAATAGATCTTAGACTCAGCCAGATTCTAGCAAGCTGGAATGGTCCTGTGATTGACGGCATCTGTTGTCCAAGGACCAGACTAGCCAATATTGCCAAGAGGTTGGCAATTCACAAAAACTGATTGCTAAATCAAAGAGGAGTTGCTATCTGTGTCAGAGGAAGGAGTGATCACATCAATGAAATCCTGACTCCTTGAAACATTGAAGAATAATTTAAATTATAATGTTTTAGGAAAAGAATTACACTTTATAAGGAAGCAAAAGCATCTAAAAAACAACTGGAGATAATGACAATGTTACTCATACCAGAATTCATGTTACTGTATCTTGGTAACCTTATCACAAAAGAAGGGCATCGCTTGGAGCAGAAACTAATATACAAATCAGGAAGAATCTAATTTCCTACATGCAGCTTCTGAAGGAAATTGGGCAACACTTAAATGAAAGCAGGTAGCAGAAATGAAAGGGTTTTTGACAGGTATTGCTGCTTTCTCTCTCCCTCTCCATTATCCCCCCCCCCTTCTGCTTTTTGCTGTATGTTTTCTTTTCCTCTCTCTTCTTTACCTGATTTATTCCACTTTGAAAACATACTACATCATATTTTAATAGAAAACTATATTTATGGAATGTTCTGCTATTTCTCTTGCTTTCTAACAGTTTTTAAAATAATCATTGTCCATGACCCCCACCAGAAGTCCCACACCTGGGTTCAAAAATTCAACTCATCCTCCTGAGTTCAGGTCTGACCTCAGATACATACTACCTGTGTGACTCTGGCCAAGTCACTTAACTCTGTTTGCCTCAGTTTCCTCATCTGTTCAAGTGGAATGGGCTAGACAATAGATGATCCAAGCTATAGTGGAACTGATAAGGTGGAAGGGTGACTGGAGGAAAAGGTATAAGGGCACAATGCTTAGGACCATGGGGCAAGGACAATAGGACTTAGCTATGCTGTGCTTCCTGTGCAGAACCAAACTGCCAGACTACTGTTTGCATCAGAGTTTAATTTATGAAATTTAAGTGACTCAAAAGAAGGCAGCAATGGAACATGATTGACAAGAGGGTGACTCTAACCCTAATCTGGAGGCCTAATTGTTCAGAAGATGGTAAGTGACAAGACACTCCCACTGGAATCTGACCTGATCAGACCACCTGGTGCTTCTTTGTTAGGGAGAACACAGAGAAGTTGGGGGTACCCAGAGGAGAGAAAACAACATGTTATAGGAGGCTCAAGACCATGTCATGGAAGATCAAATAATGGAGGTAGGGTTGACTTCCCTGCAGAAGAAGAAGGCGTGGGGTGAAAGAATATGATAGCTGTCTTTACTCTTTTATCTGAAAGGCTCTCATGTGGAAAAGAGATTAGACTTGCTCCATATTGCCTTAGACAGGATGGCAAAATGGTTGATTTCAATTAATTATAAGGAGAAACTTTGCGATAATTGGCCCCATCTAAAAAAAATGGAATGGGCTAAGAGTTAATGGGTTTCCCATCACCGGAGATCCTCAAGCAAAGCTAGATGGTTGTTTTCAGGGTATGCTATAGAAGGGATTCCTGTTTGGGAACAGGTTGGAGTTGGTGGCCACTGAGGTCCCTCTCAGTTCTGAGATTCTGGGATTCATCTGGGCTGAGTTTCTAGATGGATTAGAGCCACAATTATTTCCCTTGAAGCAGGGAAAAGCTACAGTCTCATGTCAAGGAGAGTCCTCTGTTTCAGGGATAAGGAAGGAGTAAGTAAATATGCCCTGGACCTGCTAGACAAAAGGGAAATTCTGCTTTTGGAAGTTTGCCGTATGATCATCATGGATTGATCTGATAGACTTATACCTCTAGTGGTAGAAGGATTGGGCCATTAGGGAAGCTCCTTAAGGGGACACACTAAAGGACAGGAATGAATGATCTAGCTAGCTATCAGGACAGTTTGGTGGCAGGAGAGAAGAAGGAAGGGCACCAGTGGGACATATTGCATGGCAAGTGGAATCTTCAAGGTAGAGTCCCATTTCAGTTAAACCAAGAAGGCAGATGAAAAGACAGAAGATTGGTTGAGGATGCAGGGAAATCTGTGGATAACAGAGTGGGAATTCTGAAGGGTCAAGTGGAATAGGCTAGGCAATAGATGACCCAAGCTGTAGTGGAACTGGTAAGGCAGAAGGGTGACTGGAGGAAAAGGCATAAGGGCACAATGCTTAGGACCATGGGGCAAGGACAATAGGGCTTAGCTATGCTGTGCTCCCTGTACAGAACCAGACTGCCAGAGGAAGGTGGAGCTCATCCTGCCTACACTTCAAGATCAGACTTAAAGCCTTGGTGTCACAGAGTGCTGTGGCCTTCCTTAGATTTCTCCTACACATTTTAGGTCATTGGATTGAGAATCAAGCAAGCATAATCCTTCTCTCTCCTTTAATTTAAGGTTAGAACATCTACTGTATTAGGCTCCCCATTAATCCTTGAGGCTACTCTCTAGCCACTCTGAGATTTTCCATTTATATCTCCTACATAACATATTATACCATGGGAGGGTGCTCTAGGCTATCCAGGCTCTTTCCTCAAACTGCTTTTTTGTGTGTGTGCTTTTTGGAGGGCAGGGCAATTGGGGTTAAGTGACTTGCCCAAGATCACACGGCTAGTGTTAAGTGTCCGAGGCCGGATTTGAACTCAGGTCCTCCTGACTCCAGGGCCAGTGTTCTATTCGCTGCACCACCTAGCTGCCCCCTCAAACTGCTTTCCAAAGAATACCCAATGGGATTCTTGAGAGGCTAGCTCAGACTGCTTTACAGGGTTGCAAAATACAGACAAGTTGATCTCCGAGGTAGGCCCTCTCAAGTTACTCCACTTTCCTTTATAGAATCTTATGGATTAAGGGAATTAATAGGAACCTACTCTCTGGTGGAGGTGAACACAGAAAAGCTGGTGAAAAGACAGATCCCCAGAGGAGAGCTATGTGAGTTTCTTGGCCACCTAGCACATCAGTCACAGAGAGGAAGACGATATTTAATTAATGGTGAATGAACCAGGAAACTCAACCAACATAGCAGGAGAGTGGATGTGTATTCTTAGGTGGTACAAAGTCCTGGCAGCCCAGAGAGCTGCCGTTCCAGCCTGGCTACCAGAGAGACTGGGAGCCAAGGTCCCTTTCATGCAATAAAACCAGGATTGAACTATTCTGTAAGCCCAAGATTTGGCTGTATATCATTTTAAGAATGATGAGACTTTTGCAAAACACAATCTTTCCTCAGGAATTCTGGGCTTCTGACTGTTTAAAGTGTGTTTGCTGTGTATTCCTACTGCAGCATGTAAATACTGCAGAGCAAATAGTCGCAAATGCCTTCCCTCCTGTTCTGATCTCCTGTGGTTGTGTTTCTATGCCCTGCTCCCTAATCCAGCCCATGAAAGAGGCAGGAGCTCTCTGATCTTGGCTGAGGTGGTTTCATGTTTTGTTTATCTGCAGCTGCCTGCATTTTCACACCTCCCCTCTTTCAATATGGGCTCCAGAAAAGCAAGACAAAGACAAAAACATTCTGTATCCATTCTTTTCCTCTTAATCAAAGAACTTATCACACATCCCAAGTAAAAAGGAGCAGTGCACTTACCCACTGAGTTTGTGATGGGGAACAAGAAGCTGAGGCTCGGTAAGGGAAAACTAACTGATCAAATTGGGAGGCCGCGTCCAAACTCATACACTCAAAAACTGGGAAGAAAGTCTTTGGGCCTTAACCTTCTTGAGCCTTAGCTTACTCAGCTATGAAATGGGGACACTGCAACCTGTAACATCTACCTCCCAGGGATGTTGTGAGGATCAAATAAGGGAAGAGTGCTTTGTAAACCCCAAATCAGCCAGTATCATTGCTAACAATCATGGAAATCACAAGCTCAAGTGGGACAAGAGGGAGAGACTCAGGACGACCTGATTTTGAATCCTGTCTCTGACACCTACTAGCGCCGTGACCCTAGAGCAGGCAGTCAACCCTTTTCACTCCAGTGACTCCATCTGTGAAATGGGGATAATGACCCAATAATAACTCACATGGTTGCTCTGAGGCTCAGCTGAGATAATGTATGCGTAGGGTGCTTTGCAAACCTTAATGTTCTATATCCATGTTCTCTATATTGTTGCTGTTTTTATTAATCACCATTCCTCCTTCTCTGAATGGACTCACTGCACTGAGTGTGATCTGAGAATGCGGAATCTGGTGGCGCTTCCTCAAAATGGTGCCTAGAAAAGGAGTGATCACCCCTGTCACTAGGTGGCCTGGCCTCAGCTCTGTTTTTCTGTGTGGCTTCTATGCTTTAGCTTCCCCATCCATAACACAAAGAAGCAGCCTACCCACCCAAGTGCAGCAAATCATACAATCTCAGAGCAGGAGATGGCCTTAAAGGTCCACAACCATCCCCTCATCTGATGGATGAGAACACTGGACTTCACACCTGGGAAATGACTAGTTCACCATCACAGAGCCAATGCACAGGGTAGCCCAGGAGCTAGAACTCTAGTCCTCTGGGTCATAGCCTAGTGAAGTCTCTGAATATTAGCAGCTAAAGGGGTAAGGTATTTTTTAAAATTATATTTACATAAAATAAAAACTCAACTCTTCAGATTTCTTTTATCACCATAGTCTTCAAGGAATATGATACTACCTTCCCAGAAAGACAGCCAGAGAAATCAAGGAGAGAACTAAAAATGTTGCTTTCCCTCTTTCTGCACCTCAAGCATCCAAGGTTGCCCTGTGCCCTGCACAGAGAATCAATGAGGGCATTTTGGGAAAGGGATCAGGTCCCCCTTCCCCCACCCCAATGCACTGTAGTTAATACCAAGAGAAGTTACTGCTATATATAGAAGACTGTACCTTTTTAATTTCGGATTTCAGGTTACAAGGATTGCTCTGCTGGCTGAAGAGGGATTTCTTGAATCTCTCAATAACCCTTCTTTTCAAATTGTGGTGCAGAGCAGGAGGGAGCTGCAGGAAATGAGAAAACAACAATCATTGAGACCACCACAGAGCAGCCTTGGAGGTCCTTTGAATGGAAAGGCTACGCACTGATAGTTAACAGCATCTGAATCAGAATTTGAGCTTATTTCTTAGACTATAGGCTTATTATATAATTTTTAGTGCTATAGCCCTGAAAAGGCATATGTATGCATCTGTGTATGTGCGTGTGTGTGTGTGTGTGTATAGGTATGTATGTATATGTGCACATGCACACATATCTGTACATATGTACATGCCGACATATATATATGTGCTCTATATCTATTCTACATACTGTACTATATATGCCCATATCGCCCATATACTGCACTATACTCTGTATACTGCAGATATACATCTATGAAGTGTATATATATAATATATTTATATATACAAACAGTTTCTATATTTAAAAGACTGCTTTTATTTGCCTCTCGCTTTTCATTTTATCAATGCCACGTCGCCTTTTGTCATGGCCAAGCATGTCGCTCCTTGTTAATCCTCAAATACCACATTCCATCTCTTATCTCCACACTTTTGAACTAGCCATGCCCCATTCTTGGGAAGGCCTTTCTTCTCACCTCTGCCTCTCAGAATCCCTAATTTCCTTCAAAGCTCAGCTCAAATGTCACTCCATACATGAAGCCTTCTCTGATCCTAGTGTCTCCCCCCACAAAAAATGGCCTTGTATTTATTTTGTATATGTACACGTATATGTACACATTGTCCCTCCCAGTTGAAGGGTAAGATCCTTGAAGGCTGGCATTTTTTCTGTTTTCAGTCTCTGTGTCCCTAGCACCTAGTACAGGGCATAATGCTTACTGACCAATTTCCATAGCATCCAAACGCATCTCGCCTAGTTCCTCCAAGACCTAATTTACATACAGAGCCCCATCATCAAGGCACAAGGTGGTATTACATGTTTACTGGGATAAAATGGGAACCGCAAGGTCTCTTAGGGGTCAGGGAGGATTAAATCTAGAAAATGGGATGAAAGGATTTGGCGCTTGAGGGGTTTCAAGCTGGGTGGCCTCTGAGGTCCCCTCCAGCTCAAGGTCTATGATTTTATCAACACAGAAATTAAGTTTCAGACTAGGGAAGCAACTTATCCAGAATTGCTCAGGAAGCGAGTAGGAGAACCAGAATTTGAATCAATGTCCTTGAATTGGTTCCAAACACTACAGGAAGATGCCTCTGGACTGACAAGGGGGCTAGCACAACACAGGAGGAAGGATGCTTCTCCATCAGAACAGGAGGAGAGGACAGATAGCTATTGCACTCAGTAGAGACAGACAGGGACATGTGGAGCTGATGAGGACGGTACATGGGAGAGCTCCCATCAGATGATCTTGGTTTTCTGTAAAGAAAGTCAGCTCAAGGTCTCTGTATGAGTACAGGGAAGATAATTAGAGTAAAACTTAGAGTAAAAAAAATAGAGTAAATTAGGGTAAAAAAAATTAGAGTAAAAAAAGAAAAAAAGACCCGGATGCCACAACATAACAGGAAATGAAAACACCAGCATTGCTAAAACATGGATACCTCAAATCAACACGGGTTCTTCCCTGTACCAAAAAATAAAAATAAATTCCAGATCTGGCCATTGGATCCTTTCTTCTACTCCCTGTCAGTGCCAATAAGGATATACTATTCCTAGAAAGAGCAAAATATACTGACTGCCTCCATCTTCTGACCACTGGTCACTCTCCCAACTCCCTACAATCTGGCTTCTGTCCCCACCACTCTACTGAAAACATTGCTTGCCCTCTACTTGTTGTTAGGGAAAATACTTTGTCAGACTCCTCAATCCATCAATAAACATTTATTAAATGCATGCCAGGCCCTGTGCTAAGCTCTGGGGATACAAAAAGGGGCAAAAGACAGTCCCTGCCCTCAGGGAGCTTACAATCTAACAGGGGAGACGACATCTAAACAAATGTACAAAGCAAGCTGTAGACAAAATAAACATTGCGTTATGATCGCTATGTCTCCAGAGTTACTGATGATGTCCTCAAAACGGCTGGAACGTTGTGAGCTCCCTCTTTTTACCAGCTCTGCCCTTCGGAAGCCCTCATGCTCACACCCATTTTCTCCTTCTTTGCTTTCTCTCCTCTCACAGCCTAAATCTCTGAACAAGATGTCCACACACATTACCTTTACTGCCTCACTTCCCTATCCCTTTCCAACCTCTTGCAATCTGGTGTCCAGTCTTATCATTTAACTGAAACTGGGCTCTGCAATGGCCCTTTGTTTTGTTTTGTTTTGTTTTGTTTTTCAGTTCTTGTCCTGTAGCATATAACAGAGTTGACCGACCATTCCTGGCAAAGACAATGGAGTGGTTTGCCATTTTCTTCTCCAGCTCATTTTATAGATAAGGAAACTGGGGCAGACAGGGTGAAGTAACTTGCCCAGGGTCACACAGCTAGGAAGTGTCTGAGGCCAATTTTGAATTCAGGAAGATGAGGCTTCCTTCCTCCAAGCCTCCACTGCATCACTTAGCTGCCCCTCCATTCTCTCTCTGCTTACTACTATGTAGTAAGTACTACTATGTACTAAGTACTACTAAGTACTACTACATAGTACTACTATGACTATGTCATTCTTCTATCCAAAAGATTTTCGGTGGTTTCCCACTGCCCACCAAATAGAAATCATGATCTTGGCATTCAAAAATCTACCCAAATTTTTCAGCATTTTGTCTAGATTTTGTGCTAATCTCACTTTCCCTTGCTTCATAGTGTTTTGTCTTTTTTTTTTTTTTTTGCACATGTGTCCTTATTTGAATTATACTTGAAAATAAGGTCTGTGTCATAGAATATAGGCACTTGGTAAATATTTGTTAAATTGAATTGAACTATTTGAGCTGTGATTAAAGAAAGACAGAAGAAATGGTAGAAACATGAGAGGGAAGAAAGGAGGTGGTAAGGAAGACAGTCATAGTAATCTCTCCAAAGCCTACTAGACAATTCCATATGCCAAAAATCTGATTTGTCATCAACTCAGAACAAGCTGGGTAACTGGTCTGGATATATGTATAAAGAGGGAGAAACATGTACAATCAGCTATTTTATATATACTGAACATTCATAATTCAGGAATGTAATACTAGGGAATCATCTTCTCATTACCACTCCTTCCAGAGGGAATGTTTCCAATACTAGCTTTCAGTCATCAGGTGAGAAATTCAAATTAGTTTGGAACTCTTGAATATAATTATAATGGGAAACTTCCAACTAACTCAGGTCTGCACTTATTGCTTACAGCAGACTGAAAATAACTCTTTTTATATATAAACGATCTCTTCAGTCCAATTAAGATTTATACAAAGGGCAATATTAGAACATAACTTTATTAAGATTAATGATGATAGTTAGTATTTATATGACATTTTAAGGTTTACAAAACACTTTACAAATTTGATCATTCCAACGCCCTGAGCAGTAGCTGTAGAGGAAGAAACTGAGGCTGACAAAGGTTATGGGATTTGTCCAAGGTCACATGGCTATTAAGGATCTGAGGCAAATTTGAACTCAGGTCTCCTTAACTTCAAGTTCAGCTATTCATTGCACTTATCCATTGTACCAACTGGCTAGTCCATGGGACTATACCCCATCTTTAAGTATTCCAGGTAAGTTTTTACATTAGCCACTAATCAAGAACTCAGGCTACAGTTTAAATAATTATCTGTGAGACTGCTCTTATATACAAAATAAGAATTCATCTTTTTAGAGCATTTTAAGAATAATGCTAACTCTATGATTTCTAACTTTGGCCTGCCTTGTAAATGCATGCAATGGAATCAGGTAAGTGGGTGTGGATGGATCAGCATAAACTCCAGACTATTAGAAAAACAAGTCAAAGTATGAATGTCCTACTAGTGGAAGGACAACCACTAGTGTAATTTTCATTGAACTGCAGAATCTAAGTGTAAGTAGGGATCTCAGCAGCCATCTAGTCCAACACATTAATGAAAGTATGTCCATTAAAATACACCCAATGAGCGTCAACCTTCAAGGCAGCCCATTCCAATTTTGGAAGTTTTTTGTTTGTTCAATCATTTTTCAATCATATCTAACTCTTCATGACCCCATTTGGGGTTTTCTTGGCAGAGATAATGGAGGGGTTTGCCATTTCCTTCTCCAGCTCATTTTACAGATGAGGAAACTGAGGCAAACAGGGTAAAGTGACTTGGCCAGTGTCACATGGCTAATAAGTGTCTGAGGCCAAATTTGAACTCAGAAAGAGGCATCTTCCTGACTCCACGATCAGCACTGAGACCACTGCCTCTCCATTCCACTTTGGGATACCTCAAATCATTATGAGTATTTCCCCCCTCTTATAATAGAAGTTTACACTTCTCTCCTAGTTCTGCCCTCTGGGATCAAACAGAACGATTCTCATCCTTTCTCGAAATGACAGCCCTTTAAATAACTGAACACAGATATCATGTTGTCCAAAGTCTTCCCTCCCCTAGGCTCAACATACCCATTTCCTTCAAACAATTCTTATATGATATGAACTTGAGGCCCTTCACATCTTTCATCATGCCATTTTATATATGCTAAACATCCATAATTCAGGAATGTATTACTTGAGAATCATCTCCTCATTACCACTCCTCCCAGGGGGAATGTTTCCAATACTGACGCCATCCAGCTTATCAATGTACTTTTTTAACCATGGCTCCCAGAACTGATCATAATACTTCATCTGAGCTAGGATGAGGGCACAGCACCATATTACTATCACTTCCCTTTTCCCAGAAGCTCCATGTCTCAGTCCGAGATTGTCTTAGCTTTTTGGCTGCCATATCACCTTGTAGATCCACTAAAATTCCCAGAATGTTTTCAGAACAATGGTTGCCTACCCATGCCTCCCCCATCTTATAGTTGTGAAGTTGACTTTTTGCACCCAAATACAAGACTTTACATTTATCTCTACTGAATATTAATACCTTACCAGACTTAGCCCAATGATCTATCTTGTCAAGATCCCTTAGGATCCTAATTCTGTTATCTTGAGATCCAAATTCTGTTATCTAAGGCTTTAGCTTCCCTTCTGGCCTTGTGACATCTGCTAATTCCAAGTCAGTGATAAAAATGTGGAGTTTCACTGGGCCAAGTCCATATCCTTGGGGCACTCCCCTGGAAAATTCTAACCATTTTAACCTTAACCTACTAGTCTGACCACTCTGAGTCTGGCCATCCAATGAGCCCTTTAATCATAGCATATAAAGGATAGAGGATATCAGATTCTTTGCTACTAGTATTTGGTTGGGTTTATTTTTGGTGTTTTGTGTTTTATTCCCCTGCCGGGGAAAAAAAAAAAAGAAACCGTAATTGTCATACAAATGAGCTTTGTTGGAATTGATCTCTGCCGGCAGCTTTCTTCTAGGCAGCAGGTCAGTTTTAAAAGCTGCTGCATTTTCAAAGTATTGTTATTTCAGAAACATTTATTAAAACAAAAATCCCAGAATCCTTGTTTTAAAGCAAGGTGCCTGCACTGACTGAATGGCTCATTCCTGAGCAGCCACCCAGGAGGGCCCCTGCACTAATGGAGAAACCGTTCATATCAGACATTGTATGAGCTCAAACATAGGTTGTGGTTTCCAGCAAGTGAAATTATCAACAAACTGCTGGCCCAAGATTGCCATTTTAGTTTTGACGAAAATAGATGTCACATCAGTGAAGACAGGGTAAGGATGTTAACATCCTGCCTTTTAAAATAGCTGCTTTCACATTATTTTCACAGAACCAACTAACCTGTTTCCATGGAAACTGCATCAAAAAGGCCCCAGCAGTCAAAAGCCAGAAATCTCCCTTGAATGTTTCATCTGCGGTTGTCAATTGGTCTCTGTACCTGCAACTTTGAGTAATGGCCCCAGCCTAAGTCTCCCAGAGTTCAGGCTTGGAAATACTTGCTCGGGCCACTCTGCTTTGTATCCACCAGAGTAAGAGATGTAACATTATCAAGGACAGATGACTCTTGGTTCTGATCTGGGCAATTAAAGCCACAGCTGATACAGAAATGCAATTTTAGACTTGGCTTCACTGCCTTACTTTAAAAGCTTCTACTCTTTTTAGCACCGTAGGTTAAAGTTCCCAAGAGGGATATCACTTCTTCCCATGAAGAATGTTATAAACTTTGAATTATTCTGCAAATATATTTTTAATCAAAAAACTTAGAGCAATGAATCCCATCTTGCCAGGGAGTGAGGAATTATTTGTTAACCCATGGCATTTTAAGAGCCCAAAAGAAGGTATTTATAAGAGTTTTACTTTTACCTTAATAATGCTTGGAAAACAGATAGACCTAATAGCTCCATAATAAAAATTCTTTACTGTATATAAATTAGCAAGGCAGGCAAAAAGAAACTATATATAAATTTAAAAACATATTTTTACTCCACATAATCGTCAGGAGCTCAAGGAGCTATTAAGGTTATTTCCATTAAAATAAGGCTAAAGCTTATTTTTAAACTAGAATTCACTATTTAATGGAAATCCTTTTGAAATAGAAAATAATGCTTGGATATGGACCAGAGGCAATTGCTGCATCACAGTAATGCCTTATTTATCTGGTTTTGTAAGGGAAAGGAGTATTCCACATAAGTGAAATTTTTAGATAACTGAAGCTTAATGGGATAACCATTTATTAAACCAGGCACTTCGATAAGCACCTTACAAATATTGTCCCACTGGAAATCAAACTCTTAGAAAAGTGAATGTTGAAAATTATCTTTAAATGTAATTGGAAAAATAAAATATTAAGTGAAAAAAACCAACATTATCCCATGTGATCCCCAGAACAAGCCTGGGAGGTAGGAGCTGTTATCATCCCCATTCTACAGTTCAGGAAACTGAGGCAGGCAGGGATTAAGTAAATTGTACAGGGTCATACAGATAATAAGTGTCTGAGGTCAGATTTGAACTCAGGTCTTCTTGACTCAAGGCCCAGGGCTTTAGCCACTAGCTGTATGCTGAGCTTGGAGTATAGAAGACATGACTCCACATTCAGCCTCAGATACTTACTTGTTGTGTCTCTCTGGACAAGCCACTGAACCTTTGTCTACCTCAGTTTCCTCATCTTACAATGGGGATAGTAACAGTACCGACCTCCCAGGGTTTTTGTAAGATAACACACGTGAGATGCTCGGCAAACCTTAAAACCCTAAGCAAATTCTAGCTAACATTATGAGTATTAGTCTTATTCAGGGAATTTATAGTCTACTAGCAAGAGAATGTGATGGGAGCTTCCAAAGACATGGCGCTTCAGGGTTTTAGAGGAAGATCTCCATTTATCTGGGGACTCCCTCAGGGTGGGCTACCTCGCACTGGACCAGCTACCAGGCATCCCCACTCCAGATCTCCAGGAGAAATAGCACCCCCCTCCAGGATCCAGGGGGAAGGGGCCACCAAGCAGAGACACCCCACCCAGGAAATGGGAGAGGGAGGGAATCAGGATTCACTCAGCCAAGCCAACATGCATTGCAATCCACTGATTGAAATTAAGATTAAGGGTCTACTATGTCCCAGGCACCATGCTGAATGCTGGGGACACAAAAAGAAGCCACAGGCAGGCAGGCCCTGCCCTCAAGGAGCTTACAATCTAATAGGGGAGACAACGTGCAGACAAACAGATACAAAGCAAGCTACACATGGGAAATACTTAACAGGGAAAGCAGTGGAAGTAAGAGAGGTTGGAGAAAGGTTTCAGTAAAAGATGTCAATTGGACATCAGTGAAATTTAAGTTGCCAGAGAAATTTGTGGAGTTGAGGAGGGAGAGTATTCCAGGCACAGGCATTGACAGCTGGGGAAAATGCCTAGAGTCAGAGGGGGGTGTTTTGTTTGTACAACAGCCAGAAGGCCCAAGTCACTGGATAGAAGAGTGTGTGGTGGGGAGTAAGGTCTAAGAAGACTGGAGAGTAAGACCTGCTATGTGCCCAGCTCTGTCCAACAGAGACAATGCCAAATGAAACAGCCCCTGCCCTCATGGAATTTACATTCCACAGGAGGTAGAACACATGTGCACATAGCAAATACAAAATATTCAGAGGCTGTCTGCATGCACCCCAGAGGAGGGATCACTTGCTGTCTGTGCCTTTCACTGCGTAAGGAACGGTGTTCCCAGGCACCTGAGACAGGAGGGCAAAGCCCCCAGAGTGTGCCCAGAGTGGGATTTCTATGCCCAGAGGAAGCCTCTGTTTTGTAGAAGGCTTATACAATCTGCCATGGTTCCTAGAGCTTTTTAAAAGCAATGAGATGACTTCACTGTCCAGAAATAAACACTAAGACCTATTTTGAGAGGGAGCGTGATACGGTACAAAGAGTGCTGGGCCTTGGGGGGGTTGTGGAGAGAGGTGGGTTCAAATACGTCCTTAAACATTTACTCGTTGTGAGACCTGCACAAATCAATCAGCCTCTCTGGGCCTCAGTTTTCCCATCTGTAAAATATGTGGACTGGACAAGGTGTCAGCCAAAGTCTCTTCCATCTGTAAATCTATAATCATATGCTATTTGGGTTCAAATCTTGTCTCCAACACAGAGCGGCCAAGTGACTCTGGATAATTCACTTAGCTTTGCTGTCTGTCAAATAAACATAACGATGCCTGCAGCACCTATGTAAGCGTCGCTTTTATTATTACATGACATAAGTCATCAGAATCTATCATAAGGAACTGTTTTTAACTTTCTTTGCATCCCCAAGCCCTTAATATACTGTTTACCACATAGTAAGCTCTTAATAAAAGCTTGCTGACTGGACATCCAAAAAATTTGACAGCAAATTGTTCCCACGACTTGAATAATTGATTGAAATTTCAACCACCAACATAACATCCTTTGATAAAAGGCTGTCCCAAAAATCTTGGGGCAGCTTTAAGGGCTTAAGGCTGCACCAAGACTTTGGGGACACCCCTGTGTGATAAAAAAAATTAGGCTAATAATCAATAATTCTTATTTATTCATCGGAAAACCTTTATTCAGTGCCAAGCTTTGTGCTAGATCTTGGGGATATGAAGACAAAACAGCTCCTGAAGGTTTAGAGCAGTGGTTCTCGACCTGTGGGTCATGACCCCTTTAGGGGTCAAATGACCCTTTCACAGGGGTCACCTATGACACATATTTCCGATGGTCTTAGGAACTGAGACATGGCTCCTTTATCCATCTCCAGGAGGGTCCACCCATATGCAGATATGCCCACATACGAGTATTAAAGGGTCGCAGCATTAGGAAGGTTGAGAACCACTGGTTTAGAGCAAAGGTTTTTAACTTGGGACCCTTGAACATTTTAACAAATATTTTGATGGAGTGCCATATAATTGGTTTCCTTTATAATTCTAGATCTTTTATTTTATACTTTTAAAAAATCTTGAAAAGGGCAACCTAGGCTTCACTAACTACCGAATGATTTTCTCACACAAAAGGCCCCAAATCCCTGGTTTGGAGTGTTTTGCCCTGTGTGAATTATTACAAGAGTTTATCTCCATGTTTATAATCGAGGAAAAGAGATTTCAAAGCAGTTTTAGTGATCTGCCTAAGTTCACAAAGCTACTAAGGGCTGCAGTTGAGATTCAAACCCAGGCTCCTTACTACAAATCCAACACACATTCTATCGTGGTTTAAACAATATGCTATGTATCCTGACAAACATTTAACAGATACTGTTTGAAAAAGAAAAACAAGGAGGCCTGACACACACTTTAGTTTCACCAGCATTATGAAAGCTTTCTCCACCACTTTCTAAAGCCTAGCCAATCAATGGAACAATGACTGGAGCCTGGATTTACAGCATTTGCCTGTTTCCAAGGAGCATCAATAAACCACACTGAAAATGTGTCTCCAGCACATTTTACTCCTATTCCTTGATAGGCCTAGATTCAAGGCAGCTCTTCTGGCTCTCTCTTTGCTCTTCTGGGAACCCAATCCTCTCTGCCAGCCCCACATCCGAGAATCTGAATGGAGAGTCTCTGAAATACATGCTCCTTCTCTTTCTTTGCCATCAAAAATATACAATAACTTACAGTTGAGTAACTATGAGAACGAGGCTCCCTGAGACCTAGTTACTCATCCAACTTTCTTATCTATTGGCCAGAAACTGGTTCCCACCATGATGAGGTAGAGAGTGAGATAGTAATAATTCACTGCTCCAAGGCATCCCAAGTCATTCCTTCACCAGTAGAGCCACCAGCAGACATTGGAGACAAAAGAGCAAGAACAAGAGGGGGCACTTACCTGGGTGATGTAGATAATTTTGTGCAGCTGAATTAAGATTTGTTGAATGGGATCGCTGATCTGCCGTACCTTTCTCTGGGACACAGCGATCCCTGCAGAAGCTGGAGAGGATAATGCTACAGTCAGAACGAGACCTCCATTTTGCACTTTCTAAAGTAAATCTTAGTGAATGCTATTCTAATGAGCAATGGGACTTTGCTGTGTTTAATTCTGTAAAGGATGTATAAAATTGGGGAAGAAAGGTAGCAGCCACTCTCAGTTCCCCAGCAGAAGGAAAGTCCTTCAGAACGGCTGCAGAGTTTCACCAGTTAGGACTAGTGAATACACGATTCCTTTGTTTCTATCAGCCTGACAGCACCTTGTCACTAGAATATTTAGCTCTGAAAGTTCACCATTACAATATGCAGAATGAGACACAGCCAAAGTGGGAATTAGTCTTGCTCAACTATGAATATTTGTTACAATTACTTGGTTTTCTTTCTTTTGGGGGGACAGAGGGTGGGGAGAGAGTGGGAGGGAAAGACCATTTAAATTTTTTTTTTAATTTACCATTCAGGGAAGAGGCTGTTTAATTCCTCTTGGGTATTTTCACCTATAATTAGTATTTTCTACCATCACCCATGTTCTAAGAATAGCCAAGCTTTCAGTACAGATCACAGGATCCTACAGTGAGTTAGTACTGGAAGGGACCTGCCCTGGAAGACTGAACCACTTGCCAAAGGTCACACAGCTAGCAAGTATCTCAGGCAGGATCTGAGCCCAGGTCCTCCTGACTCCACGTCCAGGGCCCTATCCACTTTGAGGCTGGCATGATTTTCTACTCATGACCCTTCAAAAAATTAAAAAATATGACTCTTTATTAAAACAATTAAACAGCAACACTAAATAGGACAAGGGATCATGTTATAGATCACTTTTAAAGAAATGCATACCTAAGTACAATTAAAAACAGTCTTTTATATCTTTACTGTTACAAGTACTTTTTTCACCTTGGTTTTCTCCTTAGGATCAGGTAGAAACTTCTCTTTAACTCACTTCAAATCCTTAGGTTAGAGTCAGACTATTGGTACTAAAATGCCAGCAGACTTCTTTTGATGATCACCTCAATTCCCTTTTCATTCCTCCTAGGCCCCAACAACCTTGTGGCCACCAATGCCCCATTTCCATTGCTCTGGCCTCTCCATCACTCTCCTCCTTTCCTCTATCTTTCCTCATTTATGAAGCTCAAACAGTGAGACCATATAGTAAATCCATTCTCCACCCACTCCATCCCACCATGACTGCTGGGAGTGAGCCTTTCCTCCCAGAATCCCTCAGTCCCTTCTCTGTGCTCAATCCCATTCTAACTTGCATAATAGGTATTTGTGTTCATGTCTTTTGAGGGCAATCTTTGTTTCATCTTATGGTCACCTCTGTAATCCCATCAATGCCCTGCACATGGTTCATATTTAATATATGTTTGTGGAAATGAATTGAATAACAGAACGTCTTTCTCTCCTTACCCAATGTTTAGCACAATGCCCAGGTATATAGTAGGCACTTAATAAATGCTTACTTACTACCCTCCCTGAAACCCTCATTTCTTGGCTTTTTGGGCAAGACCTTAGATGACTGAAGTTGAAATAGTTATTCTCTTATTAAGAGTATTTAAATTAATTTATTTAATTAAATTAATTTTAATTTTATTTTATTCAATTATTTAATGCATACTAGCTTCTGCTGGAAGTGTTTTCCAAAAGAGTTTATATCTCCTCACTTGAAAAGTTACATTAAAAACATGTAAACAAATTTTTCTGAGTTTTTAAAAGGCTGAAAAAGTCTCATCACAAACATTATAAAATCTGTTTTCAAGATATAAAAGTAAAAGTAAAATATTATCCACATTCCAAATGGTATATTTTGTCTCTCTTTTTATTTGTTAAATAAATTCTGCTGATATCTTCTGTTATTACAATGGCTGCCTGCATTCTCCCCTGTGTTCTTCCTCTTCTAGAGAGTCATCCCATAAAAGAATTTGTTTTTAAAGAGGAAAAAGAGAAAGCGTATTAGCAAAAATAATCAATACCACTGCAACAAAAAAAAAATCAAACAATATATGCAATCTTCCATAGCTAATGACCCCTCATCTCTGTAAATGGATATAGGGAGATATTGAAGTAGCATCGTTAAATGTTTTTAAACATTTTTCATGGGTTCAGTTATAAAATCTCAGTGGAAAATACCCAATAGTTAGAACACATGCAGCTTCCTACTTTAAATAACTCCCAGGAACATCCCAGAGCCCCAGAATCCTGAGTACCACCCTCCTTTTTCAGCATCATCACCTGTTGGACTGTGATTTAGGAAATTGCCTTGTGGGGGGGGAGGGGGAGGCTGCGGGGGAGGTTAGGATGGGGGGAGATACTGCAATTTGAACGAGTCGACTTATCTCCCAAACCTAAATCAGCCACTGTTTTCCACCAGCAGCATCACTGCCTAAGATTCCACATAACCTGCTTATTGAACCTGCTTAATTTTCAAAATATCTCTTTTTACCCAGACCCATCCTCCAAACCAGAGCCACCAAGCACAGTGTGGCAACATGGACATTTCAACAGGAACACTCCCCGTGCACTTTCTGAAGCCTGAATGTGAGACAACATTGTTAGAATGTTGGTTTTATATTCTTGTACAGTTTGAGGTGCCTACCACCACTGGGTATTCCCAGTGACTATTTAATTCTGAAAATGTATCAGGAGGGAAATCATGATTCATGTTAGAGAATGAGATGCCAGTCAACCACAAATATGTATCTTATCAGTTGCTCTAAATATAAGCAGAGAGAGCTAGGGTAGAAACCTCAATTTTTGGATTTGATTTTTAATGGGAATTTTGGGATTTTCTTAAAAAAGAAAACCTTCTTAACAGCAAGCTAGTTTCCTGATCTTTTGGCTTTACAGGTGCCAGGTGAAACACTTGGTGTCTTCAATTTCCCATCTGTAAAACAGGGGGAAGGCTGGACTAGAAAGCCCCTCAAACTCTGTCCATGTCTAAATCTATGATATTAAAGTCTCATCACCAGAGCCACACTGCCAGGGTGATTCAGAAAGGATTTGCAAACAGTGGTGCAGAGAGGTTGGGATGGGAGGTGGGAAGAGGGGAAGAGGGAGATGTGATGAAATATGTGCTCACATCCTTGAGGAACATTTCATTTTGTCGTTATACCCTCAGCATCCAATGAAGTGTCTGCTGCTTGATAAGTGTTCATGGGCTGATTCACTGAAGGAATTCTTATCCCTACGGAGATTCTTATCCCTACCATATGCCCTTTTGTTACCGATGTTCAGTTGTTTCATTCATGTCTGACTCTTCAAGACCCCATTTGGAGTTTTCTTGGCAAAGACACTGGAGTGGTTTGCCATCCTTCTCCTGCTGATTTTACAGATGAGTAAACTGAGGCAAACAGGGGTAAGAGACTTGCCCAGGGTCACACAGCTAGTAACTGTCTGAGGCCAGATCTGAACTCAGGAAGAGGAGTCTCCGGACTCCAGGCCTGGCACTCTATCCACTGCGCCACCTGGCAGCCCCATTCCCTACTTCAGTTCCAATACCATTTTTTCCCCAACATCCCCAAGGAGGGGAGAAAGGTGGTCCTTTCAACTGAACTGATTTTTCTTTAAAAGCAAAAGATAAATGGAAGATAAATAATCCATATGGTTTTTGCTTTATTTTTATTCTTTACTTTTTAAAGGAACTAAACCAACTGCTGAATGCTGAGGAGGGGATAAACTTGGCACTCTTTCTCTATCAAGATTTTAAGCACCTCACTCTCAATAAGTCTTCAAGAATTTCAAAAACATGAGGTTTTCTTATCAGTTTGCAAGGGCTACAACAAACATTTGCCCTGAGCATCTGATTATGAACATATTTTTGTTAAAATAATTTCCTCCTAGAAGGTTAGAACAGACACTCAAGTAGGTGAGTCATTGTAATTCCAGCTCTGGGTTGACCAAGTATGGCGAATTGGTGATTTGTAATCTCTTCCTTCTCACTACAAAGACTGTCTGATGTGTTTGGCCTTTGCTTAGAAGTCAATCAATGAATAAATCAAATAAATATCAATTAAGCACCCCTATGTGCCAAGCACTGTGCTAAGAAGTCTCAAATCTAAAAGAATAAACTTGTAAAACTCCAGATTCTTCACTTACATTGTGAATAAAAAATTCAGAACCTGAGTTTCTTTTTAAACAATAATGAAACCATACAGGGTCTAGTATCAACTGAATTTTTTAAAAGACCAAGTAAATTGGACTTGCCAACTAGCTTTTCTTTTGGAAAACAGAAAGCTGAATTTTCTTTGGGGGGAGAAAAATCATTATCATCCAACATGTTATTCCACTCCTCGTTTTAAGTGATTAAACTGATGACAAACTTGCAGCAAACACATAATCCAATTATCTGGCAAGCAAGCCACAACACAGCATTATTACTTGAGTGATTTGCTGCATTTACACTTTCATCATAGTTGTTTTGCTTTCTTGTTTTATGACATATTAAAATATCTTGCATGGCGACTCCAAAAGCTTGTAGATGTTACTCAAGTTGCTAAATTACTTGCCAGTCATTGGCACTTTGAGAACTGATTTGCTTCACGTGGTTTGTCTTTTGAAAGTGAAAGCCCTGCCATATGAACTGAAGCCGTCAATTTAGATAATAATCAGAACAAGGGATTGTGTTCCACTTGTCTGTTGTTGTTGTTGTTGCTTTTGTTCAGTTGTCTCCATTATGTTTGACTCTTCATGACCCCACTTGGAGTTTTCTTGGCAAAGATAATGGAATGGTTTGCCATTTCCTTCTCCAGCTCATTTTACAAATGAGGAAACCAAGGCAAACAAGGTTAAGTAACTTGCCACTTGTCTGTACAGTTGGTCAACACATTCCTTAAAAAGAAGACAAGTGAGCCCGCCATGCTACTAAATGCCATCTCCTAGGAACCAGGAATTTTGTAGTCCAGTTGGAAAGGGATGAATCCAGAGGGCTCCTTATGGAAGGAAACGATCTGTTCTACCCTATGACAATCAACTTATTAGAGTATGCTTCTTCTTGGATGATGAGAAAAATGCATTTAAACCAGAAGGGGAGTTAAGAAAATATAGGACCACAGAACTAGAGCTGAAAGGAGCCTCGGAGACCATCTCATCTCACCTTCTTCTTTTATAGATGAAGAAACTAAGTGGTGCAGGAGATAGAGTACTAGGCCTAGAGTTAGGAAGACCTGAGTTCAAATCCAGCTGCAGACATTTAGAAGCTGTGTGGCCCTGGAAGAGTCATTTAATTTTTGTCTGCCCAGCTTTTTCATCTATGGAATGGGAAAAACAACAGCCCCTATTTCCCAGGGTTGTTGTGATGAAAAAATATTTTGTAAAGTGCTTTCCAAACCTTAAACTGCAGTAAAAATGCTAGCTATTATTATTTTTAAATTGAGATTAGTGATTAGACCATTTAGTCTAATGCGTTCATTCTCCAGATAAGGAAACTGAGGCTTAGAAAGTGTCTTGCCAATGTTCTCTTCCAGGAATCTAACCCAGACTCATCTATCACTTGAACAGTGACTTTAATTCATACTTTGGCTTCTGGGAGAATGACTTCTGGAAAACATCCTTTTCTGGATTTGCTTGGCTTTTTAAGAGGAAAAAGAATTAGAAACTCAGGATGGATTTCATGGGATTCTTCTTGATCTGGGGACTCATCCCAGTGACAACAGGGCATCCTTGTTCTTGTCAGTACAGTCAGGAAGCTCTGATTATGTGTTAGAACAGATCAAAGAGTTAACCTGACTGACCTTCACTCCTATAATATGAGAAAGAGATGGGCTTCCTTCCAAGCCGCCTCATCAGGAGATGGGCAATGCCCAGTGCCCAGGGGCATTAAGACACTGACTCAATTTACACTTGAATCTTGTTATTTTTAATATTATAAGGGAATCATTCCCCTTAAAGGTTCAGGATTATTTCTTCCACTCCAGGCTGTAACCTTCCCCATACAAAAAGGGGAAAGAGGGATGCTATTGAGTGTCCTTATTTAAATTGCTCTGGTAAGATATTTCATGAAAAAATGAAAACTCCAAAGGTTGGAAAGAAGAATGGCAGTGTCTAGAGGGCAGGGGCTGTTTCGGTCTTGTATCCTAAGCCCATGGCACAGGGCCTTGAATACAGCAGGTGCTTAATAAATGCTTGCTGATATAAAAATTTAATTTTAAGGCAGAATTTGAAAATGAACCCCAAACTATGGAGCCCATAGTTCGACGGGCACAATCACTATCTGTCTGACCAGTAAAAGGTTCAACTAATGTGAGAAGTGAGTTCATGAAGTGCTTAAACTGAGGCCATGATGAACCTTGGTAACTTCATCAGCATGTCCTAATGACAGGCAAGCCCTATTCAACTTAAAGCAATTAGAGGGAGCAATTAGAATGAGCAATTCAATTACCAAAGCAAGATGATTATGAATCACTTGGGTAAGTCCTCCTATCACCACAAATGGCCTCAGAGGCTTGAAAGAGTTTCTGGGTTTTCCAAGTACCAGACCATGGAGGAGCCAACATCCAGCAGAAATGCTTCATGATTTAGACTCCTGGGGATTGGTTGTACTATGCATGGTTCTCACTGCAGAAGGGAGGAACAAGAGTTTCATTGACTCTGCCTTTAAAGATTACAGTGTGGAAGAAAGCACACGAGATCTGGAGTCTGAAGCTCTGTGTACAAATCCAGACTTTGCTATTTCTTCCTGGAGTGATCTTAGGCAATTCATCTACGTGTGGACTGCAGTGTTCTCAGCTAGAAAATGAAGGGGCTTAAATCTCTAAGGTCTTTGAGCTTATGAACCTTAGTTGACAAATTTTTCTCAAGGGCCAGCTATTCAATTCAATCCAGTAAAAATTTATGAAGTACCTACTCTATGTTCCACATTCTGCTACTTGCTATTAGAGATGAAAAAGTGTCAGCTAGGGTACCCTAACCAAGACAAAACTAATGCCCATGAAATAACAGCATGCAAGTCAAGAACCAGTACAGACATTTAGATGGCAAATAGTGGGGTACAACCTTTAAGTGCTGGGGTACTTCAGTTAGGAGTCTTAAGCTAGATACCCTGATGGCTACCATGATACCATGGAAATTTCCACGCTCTAAAAATGTGAACGATGCATGCTAATACATACTAAGCCAGAAACTTTGGCTGTTTGGAAAACCAATACCAAGTGCTTGCTTCAATACCCAACTGGAAGGAAGATTTTTGAAGACTCCGAGGAGGAGGTAAGTCAGGGTAATGGAAGCATGAGCTGTACAAGGCAGGAGTATTCATTCATTCAGCTCGTGCTTCAACTGCTTTATTTAGATCTGACCTTTATGAACAAAAGACAAGTCTAAAAATAGGTTCTGCAGCATCTAATAAGAAAATATCACCATTAACAGCTGAGAAATCAGAGAGCACTATTTCTGTTTTACCAGATTCCCCTCCGCCAGTCTGGTGACTTGCCTAAAAAATGTTGTCAATTTCGGTGAAATTAACCAAGCTCTCTCCCCAGTCCCAGATCGCAGGTCAATCAATGTGAAAGGTGGGCTTTTCTGAAGAAATACTAAAGCACCAGAGGCCAAATAAATGCTCATGCATTTTACCTCTGACAGAACACTTATTGCCATTCGAATAACAAATCCCACCAGGGGTTTGGGACAACTTTCTTATCGTTCCTTTTTATGGAAGTAGCATGATTATTTAACACTTGGTGTGTTGACGTATATTCATGGCTGGGAGGGACCTCAGAAGCTAAGCAGTCCAGCCTTCCACTTTAAGACGAGGAAACTTTAGCCCAGGAAAGGTAAGTGACTTGAGGAAGGTCACATTAAGCATCAGGGATATTTTAACCCAGTCTTTCCCAGGTCCAGAGACAGTGCCCTCTCCACTGTACCACACTGCCTCCCTTTGTCTGTCTCCTTCAAAGTGCCCTGCACACTGTCAGCGTACAACAAACCCCTATCGTTTGACAAATGTGGCTTTGCAGGTCAAGTAAAGATTTGCTAGGGATTGTTAAACCTCTTAAGGTTTTTCTTTCACAACACTAAGGAACTCAGTTTTTTTCTTGGCAAAAAAAAATCACAAAACTTTAATTAACCATTCAGGAAGTCAAGGCTTCAAAGTTTCTGAATTATAGTATAAATTAATTATCAGTTCAGTGAAGGTTAATGAATTTACCCAAGACTGCTTTAAAATTAATAAGACGTATATATGTGCAAAATAAATCAGCCAAACAAATGAGTTGGCTTAAAAGAACTTAGGCGGGGAGCCAAAAGGACATTCGATAAACTTTATCCTCTCTTCTACCTTTGGTTTTCGATAGGTCTTTATGGAATAATCTGCTGAGGGAAAATTTAAACTGCATTTGCACTGGGATTCAGGGCCCTGAATACCATAATACTTGTATTATATTAATAACTGACATTTACATAGTGCTTTAAGGTTCTAAAGTTTTTATGTAAATTAATAATAATGATGATGATGACAATAACTGAGCATGAAGCCATGAGGCAATTTATTAAACTCATTTTCTCTTTTACATCAGTTTTTTTGATAAACCTCTATGGAAAAAGCATGGTGGAAAAGTTTAAGTCAAATCTGAAGTTACTTAGTGGAGTACTGAATGCTATCATGCTGGGCTAACGGTAACAGCTGACCTTCAGAATGTGTGTCAAGGTTTGCAAAGCTTTGTATCGACATTATCTCATTTTGGTGTCATAACACTGGGAGAAACCCGCTGCAAGTATGATCCCACCCCCATTTTACAGGTGAAGAAACTTAGGCCCAAAGTTGACTAGTCATATGGCCAGAAAGTGCAACAGGCAAAATTCTAAGCTGGGTCATGGGGAGTCCAGGCCCAGCACTCCCTCCATTCGAGACAACCCTGTGCCGTCAATGATCCCCCCTGACAAACCAGACACCATCTGGAGAGGCTGCGACTTGCTCATAGTTCCAAAGCCAGCAAGTGTCCAAGGCAGGCCTTCAATGAACCAAGGTCTCCCCCAATTCCAAGTCCACGGCTCTTTACTACAGTACACTGTGGTGAGCCATGGGATGGCTGCAAAATCCTCTGGATTTAGAATGAAGAGAGCTGAGTTCAAATGCAGCCTAGCTGCTCACTACTGAGCACTGTCTCCACGTCCGGGATGGTCAGTGTCTCACTTGTCAGATGACATCCTAAGACCCCTTCCTGCTCTACTCCTTTGAGTATGACCTAGTATCCCAGAGGGGAGACCACATCTAACAGCTTCATGTTGGTACTCCAGGAAACACACCCTCTTAAGTGGGCCAAAACACGGAGTCACCAAACACCGAGTTTCATGTGTTAGCATGTTAGATTGCCTCTTCATTCAGCACAGACACCTGGGTTCTTTTACACTAGCTACATGTGTTGTTGAGTCATTTTCAGTCATGTCTGACTCTCTGTGACCCCATTGGGGGTGTTCTTGGCAGAGATACTGGAGTGGTTCGCCACTTCCTTCTCCAGCTCATTTTACACATGAAGAAAT
This sequence comes from Pseudochirops corinnae, assembly GCA_028646515.1. Taxonomy (NCBI): domain Eukaryota; kingdom Metazoa; phylum Chordata; class Mammalia; order Diprotodontia; family Pseudocheiridae; genus Pseudochirops; species Pseudochirops corinnae. Next base: position 530,691,069 of record CM053585.1, read on the forward strand.
GGAGGCCGACAAGATTAAGTGACTTCTCCAGGGTCGTGCAGCTAGTCTGTGTCTGAGGCTGGACTTGAACTCTAGTCCTGACTCCAGGTACAGTGCTCTTTCCATTACACTACCTAGTTGCCCAGACTGGTTACAAATAGGGAATAATACTAGTTATGAGTATTAGTTAGAATGAGATAGAGCTAGAAAGAGCTGGCAGAAGCCTGTGTAGAAAGAGCCACTGGGATCCTGCGGGCTGACAAGCAGGCAGGGAAACTAAAAATGCATCATTTTTATCTGTCTCAATGGTGAATAGCCAAAGATGTAAATACATCCACCACAGAGTCACGTTAGAATTAGGGCATTAAGAAAAAGAAGTGTTTGCGTCAATACACATTGCTGTTCACCACCAGCTTTTAAAGTATTAAAGGGGGCAAACATGCATATTTATTAGGTACCTACCCTGTGCTGGGCACTATGCTAAGCACTGGAGATATAAAGAAAGGTCCAAAACATATATTCTCTATCTAATTTTTTTTTAAAAAAAAAAGAAGCTGGGTGTTTTTAAAGAAAATCAGAAGTTAACATGTATTAAATGCCTACTACGTTCCAGGCACTGTGCAGAACACTTTACAAACATTGTCTCATTTCAGCATTAAGGATTATATGGTACAAGGATCCGGGCCTTAAGGAGGATAATGGATTAAATGAGAATGATTCTAGAATGAAAACGGGTTGATCAAAGGCTCAGGGGAAGACATTTTCTTATTTCAATAAAATAAGAATACCATCTACTCTTTGACTAACAGCATATGTCTCAGGAAAACAATCTGATGATTCTGTTGTACATCAATTGGACACAGAATTATTGACTGCTTATGTGTCTGTGTGTGCATAACAAATCTCTAAGTTCTTCTTCTTCTCCGTTGGGTATCAAATCACAGCCAACAATCAGTCACCATCTGCCGCCACCCAGGTTCCAGCCTCAGAATGCACTTCTCCTCCCTGCACTTGGCCCGCACAGCCAATCAGTTATCAAGTATCATGGCGTCTACCTTCATGACCTTTCCAACATCAGTACCCTTCTCCCATACAGCCAGCAACCTAGTTCAGGTAGGCATGACTTCTTGCCTTGGCGGCCAGGTGGCTCAGGGCAGTCAGGAACATCCGAGTTCAAATTCAGCTTTAGACACTTGCTACTAGTTCTACGATCCTGGGCAAGCCACTTCATCTCTGCCTACCTCAGTTTCCTCTTCTGTAAAATGGGTGCAATAACAGCCCTACATTGCAGGGTCATTGTGAGAATCAAACAGGATTGCAATTGTAAAGTGCTCATCCTAGTCAGTGCCTGGAATACAATAAGTGGCTTGGAAATGTATAGAAACATCTCAGTAACTTCCTAATTGGGCTTCTGGCCTCTCTCTCCTCTCCAATCCATCCCCCATGTAGCTGCAAAGCAATTTTACTAAAGCAAAGGTCTGAATTCCAAAAGACGTGTGATGGACTATGCCGTCCACATCCAGAGAAAGAGCTACGGAGCCTGAATGCAGACCGAGGAAGACTATTTTCACTGCTTTTTTGTTTTTTCTTTCCTGCGGTATTCCCCTTTGGTTCTGATTCTTCTTTCACAACCTAATGTGGAAATGTATTTAACATGATTGTACATGTGTATCCTATATCCTGCTGTCTTGGGGAGACAGAAAAAATTTGGAATTCAAAATCTTATAGAAGTGGGTGTTGAAAACTATCTTTACATCTAATTGGAAAAAATAAAATACTATTAAGTAGGGAAAAAAAAAAGCACCAGTCTGAGCATGTCACTCTCTGCTCGACAAATTGCACTGGCTCTTTTCTACCTCTCTCAGGTCAAATGGAAACCCATTTAAAGCTCTTTCTAAGCTGGCTCTGCCTGTCCTTCCAGCCCTACCCTACACACTGCTCCTCCTCACACAGGCTGTATTCTAGTGAATCAGCCTAAGATACCACATCTCCCATTGCTGGGCCTTTGCACTGGCTGTGCCTCATGCCTAGAATGCATTTCCTACCTTCCTTTGCCTTCAGAATTCCCAGCTTCCTTCAAAGTGCAGCCAGAAGGCCACATTCTAAATGAAGCCCTTCCCAACACCCACCCACCCCTCCCACCCCACAGTCGCTCATACCTTCCTCCTCTCTATTGCTCAGTTAATTTGCATTATTTCATTCTGTATACAATATACTTCAGTTTGTACAAGTGGTTTCCTCTGATACTTTGTAAGTGAAGGCAGGGACCATTGCATTTAGTCTTTGTGTTAGAGCACAACAGCCTACTCACCTGGCTTACCCCAACATTGATAGCCACAGCAATGGCACACAGAAGGCACACAGGAAGCCTTAATAAATGCTTGCCAAATGATTAAATGAATTTCATCTCACCAGGCAAAGCTCAGTGATGGAGTTAGGCCTAGACCTTTATCTCAAAACACTCAAATCATGTAGTAACTTGGAGCATAATCCAACTGTCCTATTGAGCTATGGTTAATGGTAAAGAGAGCCCCAAATAAAATCAATTGCCCCCCAACCCATGCCTGCCATCATATTTGTAGCATTTTACATGAAACCATCTAAGTTTATTTTGTTTTCGCTATACCAATGGGAATAAAAAAGACAAACCTGTGGAAATATATCTATGTATATATAAATAGGTTTCTATATTTGTA
>CM053585.1:530694243-530709002 GCA_028646515.1 Pseudochirops corinnae
AGCTTGTTCAGCCATTCCCCAATTGATGGGCATCTCCTATATTTCCAGTTTTTTGCAACCACAAAGAGAGCTGCAATAAATATTTTTGCACATATGGGACCTTTTCCCACTTCTGTAATCTCTTTGGGATATAATCCCAATGATGTGCATTTATTATATTAATTAGAAGACAATTAAGTCATCTGGAATTTAAAAATGAGGAAGGAGAGTCTAATTTGATTCAAAGTAGCATAACCTAACAGCCAACATGTAGGGCTGACCATGAATTCTGGGAGAGACTCAGCTGCAGAGCATGGTGACATGAAGGAGTTCAGCTCTTTAGCAGTACTGCAGCATTTTCAATTCAAACAGTTCATTAGGGCTGTAGTGAACAGTCACTGCATGCTAGCACAAGCAAGTGGAGAAGTGTGACTGCATAGGGCTCTGGACTGGAACACAGCGACATGTTCAAAGGAATCTGCTGTGGAAGATCCACGATGGCCTTTTTGGTCTAATGTGACTGAATCTGACCTCATTTCCTGGTCTGGGAATGGAGCATGGAAACAACTTAATGAGATTTTGGCAAGACTTGTGATTTCATTCATTTAGGGAACTCTCAGCTAGGAAACTCCAATACAGACTGGATGTAGATGAATCTGCATTCACCAATGAAGATCAACCAACACTGTTTTTAGGGAGTCAACCAAGGAGGGCACTGAGAACTTACACCCAGCTGGTATGTGTCAAAGGTAGGAATTCCTGGCTCTTAAGACCAGTTCTCTCAACTTACCAGTAAGATTATAGATAAGCCAACTCAAGCTTAGAAAATTAAAGTGACCTGATGAAGACTGGTTATGAAGCCAACACTACTGCAGAACTGAGACTAATGCATCTCTCTACTAAAGCCCAATGTGGCTTCTTCATTATGCCAGGCCAATTACGGGAGAGGAGGATTTGTTCTTGGCGTAAGCCTTCCAACTACAAAGCAGACTACACAGCCCAAACAGGGTTAAAACTTGATAAAGCCAACCAGAAAAATTCAGACTTAAAAAAGTTCACTGTGGGTTAAATGATCAGAAAGTTGATTAGTTACTGAGCTAATTCTTTTGCAAATGGAAATATAAGAAGCTTCATTGCAACACAAAAGGCACCTTAGAGGCAAGTTTGTGGTATAGAGGATGGAGTAAAGGGCTTATGAGTCAGAAGATGATATAGTAAAAAGACTCCGGCTCTGAAAACAGAAGACCTTCATTCAAATCTCATTTCTGATACTTAACTATCTGTATGACCTGGAGCAAATCACTTCACTTCACCAGTCTTTCATTCCCCTCACCTATAAAATTAGGCCATTGGACTGGATTGCTCCAAGTTCCCTTCTGGCTCATGATCTATGATTCCGAGACCCGAGTCTCCTAATTTCCTGCCTCTGACATTCCCTAGCTGTGTGGTCATAGGAGATTCACTCTACCTCTATTGCTTCAGTTTCTCCATCTATAAAAAGGGGACAACAGCAGCAGCTGAATCACAAAATTGCTGTGAAGATCAATTGAGATTTTATATAGGGAAGAAGGAGAGAGGGAGATGGAGAGAGAGAGAATCTTCAAATCTTAAAACATTACATAAATATTGGCTATTGCCAGCTAACAACCCCCCCCCTCATTTTAGAGAGGGGACACAGTGACTTGCCTCGGTCACACAAGATTTGAACTCAGGTCCTGCGACTCCACGTTCAGTATTCTTTCCATTCCACCAAATGGCCTCTAACTATGGTTCCCTGGGTAATCCTAAGAGGAATTCTTTTAGGGGACTTTAAGGAAACCAAGCTCTTATCCAAAGCATTGCCATGTGCTAGGCATATCATTAAAAGTGAAAATTATCAAATCAGGTTGGAGGATCATAAGGCACAATGAGGCCAGAAACAATGACATCATAAAGCACCCAATTTCAGCCCCTTTCTAGAGAAAGCATACACCAGGTAATTCTGACTGGCCTGGTCATAAAATTTCCTGTTGACTGTTGAGATAAGTTAAGTTGGTTCTAGGCAAGCCAAGACCAGTTGGCTCAGTTTAACTAAAATTAGCATAGAGATTATGAGAAAAATAGGCAGCGCAGATGATGGGGAAAGCTCTGAAAAAAGCAGCAACAGCTGTTAATGAGAGGCCAACTACATCAATTCTGAGATCACACAATGGCCCTGCAGTTATACCTGCAAAAACTGAATTTAAGTCATCTTTAAATATAAGTACCAAACACACCTGCACGCAGATGCACACAGATAAGCATAAATGAAGTCAGCAGAGGAAGAGCTGTAGGCCCACAGTCAGAGCCTGGCTACTGAAAACCTTGGACTGCTCAAGCCTGCCTGCTCCCTCTGGCCTGTTACTGTGGCAACAGGATGTAGGCAGGCGTGGAGAAATCTTGTTGCCTAAGCAACAGGACAAGGGAAAAACCAGGGCTTCAAGCCTCATGCACTGGCCAAGGTTCTAGGGTCCAGGATGGTGGATGGGTTTTCAAACCCAGGCATCTCTAAACTGTATCATGGCAAGATGGACACAATTTGAAGAAAGGTCACTGGTGTGGGGTGCTTGAGTCTCACATGCCTGTAGCTCATGGGACCTGAGTTCAAATTAGAGTGAGGTCCTTAGCAGGAAAGCAGAAAATTTATGGATTCTAATTTCTGTTAGCTGCTCCATCCAGACTGGACTGGTGTACTTTCCATTTCACAGTCTCATTCTAGCTCTCTCTCTCTCTCTTATCTTTTTTGCTCCCTGCCCGCCCCAGGACTGTTGCATATTGTTGCTTCATTTTTTAAAGTACCATTTAGTGAGTTCCTTTGTCTGTTCAAAGCACCGATACAAAAATGTATTTGACAGGGTCTTTTCCCACAAAGACTTATGATTTTGTAGGGGAGATAAGACATGTAGAAATCAATTTAATAATAAGTAATGTTGATAAGTGCATCAGAGAGGTGTAAATATGTGCTGTCAGTGTTCCAAGTTGGGAGAGACTACTTTTGGATAGAGGGATCAGTGAAGGTTTCAGGAATGTGATCAGATTGGATTTAATCTCTCTAAAGCTACCAATGGTCTCTTAATTGCCAAATTGAATGGCCTTTTCCCGACCTATTTATTGATCTCTCTGTGACATCTGACAAAGGGGACTCCCTCCTCCTCCTGAAGATGTCTTCCTTTCTGAGTTCTTATGATATCTCTCTCTCTTGATTCTCCTACTACCCACGAAACTTCTCAGGTTCCTTTGAAGGACTATCCTTCATAGCATGCTCCCTAATTGTGGATAAACCTCCAAGAATTTGTCCTAGGTTCTCTTTCCTGGTGACTTCATTAGTGACACAGGCCTAATTATCATCTCTATCCTGATGAGTACTGCTACCTTCAGTGACCCTGATCTATATCTCACCACTGGACTCAGATGGCTCCAGAGGAGAAAATGAGGCTGGTGACTGCAGTCATCCCCACTTAAATGCAATTACTAGCACATCTCAGCATCACCTCCCTGACGACATAGAAAGACAAGCAACCACCACCCCCAAATCTACATATCTAGCCCAAGTCTCCTTCCTGAGTTCTAGCCCCAAATCATTGCCTGGCCATTCATCACTTTCCATTGAATATCTCACAAGGAAGTCAAAATGAATGCAGCAGAAAACAGACTAAATGGCTTTTCCTCCAAGACTCACCCTCTTCCAAAGGTCCCTACTTCTATCCCAAGCACCAGCATCTTTTCAGTTAATCAGCTTTGCAACTTCATTGCTGCCCTTGGTCCTTCATTCTCAGTCACTTCTCAGAGCCAATAAGTTGACAAACGTCATTTCCATCCACACACCATCTCTCTCACAAATCCCCATCCCCACTGACTGCTTCAGACTCTCATCAGACCCTATTTCGCTAGGTCACTCAACGACTTTGCTCTCTGATATAAAGATGAAGGTATAAATTTTTCCTGCTGGTAATCTGGACATTTGATTTACTCTTTCTCATTGTTTAGGGGTGGCTTTATGAAGGAAGAACTGGGGGTTTTTTTTGCCTTTGGGCCTTCAAAAGCTTGTCAAAGGTAAGGAACCTGCATTTAAGTGCACTGTAAGTTCTGGCTTTGATGCTAAAACTAAGCATGAATTGAGAAGCACTGTCCATCACAGCTAGTTCAGATACACATTCTCCTTCCCTTGACCATGTTACAAAACATCTGTCTTATATCTCAAATCCTTTCAGCAATTACAGTGTCTGTGACTGAATTAACTTTAGTTTTTACACTATTGACCCACCATAAAGCAATACATTCTGTCTTTCTCAATTCCTAAGGTAATTCAAAGGAACATTTCAAATTACTAAAACTTTCTGCTGTTTTTTTTTTTCCATTATAAGGCTGGCAAACATGTTTATAGAAAAAAAAGACAACAGTCATTTGTATACGTGTCTTTTTTTCTCTACTAGATTCTAAGTTGTAGGAGAGTGGAGATTATCTTCTTTTCCTACATAGTTCCTAAAAGATATACTGTCTCATGTATAATTTACTACAACCAAAATTATTACATTGATTTGCTTTTTTAAACAACTCTTTTCTTAGATTCTATTCAATGGTTTTGTTGCCAAAGTGTTTTTCCTCAAGCAAAGATCTGATCACGTCTCTCCTCTACTCAATAAACTGCTGTGGGGAATGGCTGAAGAAGCTGCGGTATATGATTGTGATGGAATATTATTGTGCTATAAGAAATGACAATCAAAATGATTTCAGAAAAAATGCAAAGACTTACACGAACTGATGCAAAGTGAAGTGAACAGAACCAGGACAACATTGTACACTGTAACATTGTATGACTGACTTAGCTCTTCTCAACGATATTATGGATGATCTAAGACAATTCCAAAAGACTCGTGATGGAAAATGCTATCCACCTCCAGAGAAAGAATTCCCTTCCTTTGCACTGCTTGCTTCCCCAAGCTCGGAATGAACTCTCCCATAACCTCCATCTCACAGAATCGCTCTCCTCCTTCAAGACACAGCTCAAACATTACTTCCTCATAGTAGGGGCTCCCTCCCTCGCACCCTGATGATCTTGTATTTATTCTCTCTATGGTTAGGCTACATACTTATCACCTCCTGCTAGAATAAAACCTCCTCTAGGGCAGGGATTGTTCTATTCATTCATTTTGTTGTACTACCAGCTCCCACATAGTACCTGGAACATTGCAGCCATTAAATAGCACTCGCTGATTGATTGGCTCTCTCCTGACTACATTGTCATAGTTCATTTATGTTTAAATAATTTATAAGATAATCTTTTATTAAAGGTTAGTAAAACCACATCTATGAGAATATACAAAATCAACTATATGGTGAACAACATGCTGCCCTTATAAAGGCTTTTTAAGGACTATATATGCCCTTGGGGATTATCTCAGTTAAATCCAAGAGTTAGTACTTTTCTTCTTCTTTTTGTTATTGTTTCTACGCCACCCATTAGACACACACGTGTGCCTTTCATTTTTGCTGTCTTTTCAAGAGTATAGCCATATCTCCTCAGTAAAACAGGGCCAATAAGGGTGGAGCCAATTTCTCATGATCCTACATTCTCTGTCTTTCTAACAGATTGTAGTATGCTCAATAAATTTTTCTTTGTTTACTGAAGGCTCAATTAAGCTTAAGTCAAGGTCTGTATCCCTCAGAATATGCCTACTGCCTACATCTCTTGCAGGAACTAATTTCCTCCCTCAGAGCATTCACTGTTTTCCATCAACACAACCAGCCTGCCCAGTCAGCTTTGATTGTCCCTAGAACTGGGTCTCACCAGAAACCTTGCTACCATACCACCATTACAAGGGATGTATTCCAAGGCGCAAACCGAGTTTTTTGCCTTTGCTGATACAGGAATGCAATTATTACTCTTCAGACAACTGGCTACTCAAGGACCTACCTGATGACAAACATTTTACATGATAATTTAAGAAAGGGTACCTTTATAATATATTGTGCAACAAAATTTCTTTAATCTGGACTATTCTATGTGGCATAGGGGAGCTGGTTTGGGGGCTCACTGTGCAAAATGAAGAATCTTGGGTAATTCAAAGACCTATTCCTTACAATAACTATCTTCAGAAACTCAGATATTAGGTCATAGCAAATTAGAACATACTTGTACTTAATGTGACATATTTTCTCTATGTACTGGAATATTTGCTTTCTACCTACCTCTTTCAACCACTCTCTGAAAACATTCTTTTAATATCAATGTACACATAATAACCAGTCCTATGAATGAAAATTAGCATGGTATGTCCTAACCTCTTATTTAATGTAAAACAGTGGTTCTCAACCTTCCTAATGCCATGATCCTTATATACTAGTATGTGGGCGTATCTGGGTATATCTTCATGTGGGCAGCCCAGCCTGGAAACTGATAGAGGAGCATGTCTTGGTTCCTAAGACCATCGGAAATATGTGTTTTCTGATGGTCTTAGGCAACCCCTGTGAAAGGGTCATTCGACCCCCAAAGGGGTCATGACCCATAGGTTGAGAACTGCTGATGTAAAATGTTGGGCATTTTTTTCCCAGCAGCCAGTCCAATTAGCAATATCCTGACTTTGCAAAGCTTAAAATATTAATGAACACTAAAATTTCACAGACCTTCCATGAGACTGTCTTTCTCCTCCAGAAGCACTGAAACTTCGTTTTAATATGCCTGAAACAAATGTATGCACAGAATGGTAATTACATTTTCTTCTCTAAAAAGATATTTTATATTTGAAAAAATTAGATTTCTGTTTCCCAGAATTTGTTATGTGATCAATTTAAAATACTGGAAAGATTTTTAAAAACATAAGTGGAAAAAAAACATTAGAAAAAAATTATTTGCTAGAGTTTTAAAGTAACTTTTTCCCCCAAGCACTGATTTTACAATAAATCACATCTCTAGGGTGTTTTCAGGTGTATAAAGTATTATTATCCAAGAAAACAGAGTCCCCAAGACAGTAAATGTTTTTTTGCCCATGATTGCACTACTAATAAATGTCAGAGATTAGATTCAAGCTCAGGTCTCCGGTCTCCTGACTAAAAGATTTCTTTTTCAATCTTTTAAGCTTTTAATGAAATGCTGGAGTGGGGTGGGGAGTGGACAAATGAAACTAGAAAAATAAAGGAATCTAAAGAAAAAGAAAAAGCCCAAAAAATAAAACCAAAAAGAATAGACAAGAGGAACTAACAAAACTAAACTCATACGATGGTGAATTTCCATGGTGATGGGCATAAAGAGGCAGCACCTTCCCTTGTATCATCATTTTAAAGTCCAGGCTGGGATTGAGCTAAGCACACAGAGCCTTGGAACAACCGAGTATCTTGCAATGTTTTCTGCTTAGCAATATTAAAAAATTTTAATTCCATGTCTCCCATCCCTCTGCAAATGCTTCGGTTTGAGGCATTCAACATACTATAAAGCAGAGGTATCAAACTTGGCCCAAACCAGATTAAAATGTGATTGGGAATTTGACAAAATAAATAAAAATGCAGCAGAACATAGATCATGTTAATCTGTGGTTTTCTAAATCAACCTGAGGCAAAGTTGTGGCTCCCTTTTCTACTTGAGTTTGACACCATCACTGTAAGCAACTCAATGTTTGTGAACTTTAGTGTGCATCAATCCCGTGGTTTGAATTGATACTTGCACACTTTAAAAGGCTTTAATTTACCAGCAGGTTCTGCCTCACTCAGTGACCTTCTGTAGTGGAAACTATGTGGCCATTTTCTATGATAAGTTGTTGTGAATGCTGTACTTTGATTTACTGTGAATGTTTTGCTTTGATTTGTTATTAAATAGAGTGTTCACTATACTATGTAATCAGAACCTTAAAAGCTGTTCAGAGTAGCATTCTTCTGGAAAGTTGCTAGTGCTTGGCTTTACACCTTCTTGTCTTGGGACAGGAAGGGCTTCGATGACCTATCCTCAAATAGACTTTGGAAACTCCAACGGGTGGCTTAGGTGCCTGCACTTTTGCCAAGTCCATTAGGGCTCTGGTGACTGATACATCCTAACAGTTTTACTTTCAGGTTCTATTTCCATTGAGTGCTGGCCAGGATGAACCAGCAAGTCTAGCAGAGGGATGAGCTCTGCAAACACATTATGACATATTATAAAAGTATGATTCTCAATGTAACTGGAATAGCCACATGAAAACTTCCAGCAAAATGCAGCTTCCAGGGTCAGCCTTGCATGTTTATGGACATGGATGTTACCTCCTAGTCCAGAGGGCAAATTCAGTTTGTAACAGAAGGGAAGAGATGCAAGGGTCAGCCGAGCTACTACAGAGGACAATTAGAAATATCTCTTCAGATAACATTCTTGGCTTACTCGTTGGATAAGTCCTCTCTGAGGACAATATATTCATTGGAAGTCAGCAACCAATGCAAATAATTGCTATGATCACAACTAAGCTAGCTCCTGGGCCATAATGGATACTTAGATCCCTTAATGCTTCCTTGACAGTTCCTGTATTTGCTAGGTGAAATAGTCAAAACCATCCATGTTAAGTTGGGGTAGGGAAATGGTACTGCTGCGATGGTTGAAATTTCAGACCCTACTAGATTACTATGTAAAATGCTATGTATGGGCTGGCCAGAGCTCTGTTTTGCCATTTCTTTGTTCCAAGGCAGCAAGGTAGTACAATGGAGAGAGTACTATGCCTGCAGTCTGGAACACATGACTTCCAATCTATCCTCAAATATTTGCTAGCCATGTGACCCTGAGCAAGTAATTTAACTTCAGTCTGTCTCAGTTTCCTCAAGTGATGATAATAGCAGCACCTCCCACATAGGATCATTGTGAAATATTTGTGAATAACTTAATAGCTTAATCAGTGACCAATCCCTTCATTTTCCCCAAGTACAACAACAATTTCAGCACATCGATGACTGGTTTGCCACTGAAAATCATGAAATGGTTTAGAAGGCCTTTGGTAGATGGCTTACCAAATGTTGACTCTTTCAAAGGGCTTGAGCTAGAGTTGCTGGAGTTATCCGAGACATCGAGTTCATCGTCTAATTCTGAATATATGTCTGTACAACAAAAAAGAGACATGAATGAATCCTGGAACAGAAAGCATAAGAAATGGGTCAGTGTTGACATTTTACAAATGCCCTCACCTTTTTCTATATTTTCTAAGTTGTAGTTATCATCGGACAAGATTTCTTCACAGGCTCTGTCTTCATCTTTCCCACAGGGTTGCTGAAAGCTCTCTGGGGGAAGGTCAGCACTTTCAGAAAGCTCACTTTTCAAGCTGGCCCCACCACTGCTACTGCTGCTCAGGCTGGCCTTCTCAAAATTTTCCTGAGAAGCAAAATAAAAGAGCTGACGGCTTTCTTTTCTGAGCTTTCTTCCAAGTGAGAATTTATTGCAGAAATCAGTTCCAAAAGCCTTCTGAGTTTGCACCAAGCCCTGATTGGCCCCATCTTTCCACCTTTCTACCATCTGCTTCCTGATACCCTGTAACCTTTGGGCTTCCGTGACAGTGCTCTCTCTGATCATTGCTCCTGTGGCTCTTTGGCTAGTTTCTAACCCCCTGCTACCCTACAAATGCAGATGTCCCCGAGGTTTTGTCCTAGACCCTCTTCTTTTCTGTCTCTACACTCTCTGCTTTGGTGATCATATCTAAAAATCATAGAATGACTGAAACTCAGAGTTGGAAATGACCCTAGAAACCATCCACACCTGAACAAAGATCCCCTACTATGACATATCTGACAAATGGTCATCCAACTTTTGTTTGAAAATCTCTAAGGAGCGGGTGTCCCATTTTATTTTTCTATATAAGAAGCCTAACTCTGCATTGCTCCATGTACACTAACCATCTCCTCCCATAGCTTCAATTAATACCTCCATACAGATTGCTCCTATATCTACATTCCGAACTTCCCCACGCTTCCTGGCCCGTATTTCCAAATGGCTCCTGGATATTCTTTGGGCATCTCAAAACGAACTCATCACCTCTCTTCTCTAAATTGGAGTCCCTTCCTCAGCCTGCTCTATTTCTATTAGTGCCATGACCATCCCCCCAGAGTTCCAGGCACGTTCAACACTCTTCCTCAGCCTCCACATCCAAACACCTTTGTAATACCTTTGTCATTCCGGCCTTCATAGCATCTCTAACACTGAGGACTTTTTCCTCTTCACTGTCCCCACTGTAGTTTGGGGTCTCCTCCTCTGTTTTTGCCTACACTCATTTTATAGTACCTCCTCTTCTTGATTTCAATCTACCCTGAACTCTGCTGCTCAAGTAATGATACAAATATACTTCTATGACATGTCCATTCCTCCACCTAAAAACTTTCAAGTGCTCCCTTCAGTGCAAATCAGTAAAGATTAATCCCAATGGCACTGAAGGCCCTCCATCATCTGGTTCCGAACAGTCTTCCTGCCTTTTCCTTTTTCCTAAAATGTCATCACTAGAAACTACAAATGGTTGTTTCTTAAAATTGCATAAAGATGATGAAGAAAACATAAAGGTGGCTCTGAACAATCCTGGAGGCTTCAGTCTTCTAGGGAAAAAAGAGTTCTAATAGCTTTTACTTTTTGCAGCTCAGTAGACAAGGCATTCTTTGTCTTCGGCAAAGGGTCTCTTAACACTCTCCACCCTTGTCTTTCATCTGACTGTGTTCACAAGTCTCAAACTGTGTTTGTTGAAAAGCTCTGAAATGTTGGCTCCCAGTACCATCGATGAGGTGATATAACAATCTCCATGCAAGACTGTGATAACTAAGACATAGTCAGGATTGTAGAAAAAGAAGAAGCAGAAAGAAAAAAAGGGGAAGGACAAGAGACCGGACAAGCAAGAGAGAGAGAGAGAGAGAGAGAGAGACAGATACAGAGAGACAGACAGAGAGAGAGAGAGAGAGAGAGAGAGAGAGAGAGAGAGAGACATGGAGAGAGAAAGACAGAGGGAAGGCAAGAGAGACAGAGACAGAGAGACAGAGATGGACAGAGACAGAGAGAGAGACAGACAGAGACAGAGAGATACAGAGAGAGAAGGACAGGGACAGAGACAGAGACAGAGTGACAGAGAGAGAGAAACAGAAAGAGAGGGAAAGAGATAGAGAGAGACAGAGAGACAGAGATAGAGAGACAGAGAGACAGAGAAAGAGAGAGACAGAGAGAGAGAGATGCCCATACTGAGAAGCATTTTAAACTATCACCTCATTTACTGGCCTCTGGCCTCATGGCGATTGGTCATTTTTGCCTGCTACGCCCCAAACTGTCCACTTGAGAATGGTGGTCATTCCACATGCTGCCTAGGGTTGTTTGTTTTTCCCCAAATGTCCATCCTTGTGACTGGTTCATTTTAAAACACAGTAACTGACAAATACATCTTTTATATACATATATATATAGATGACAGACATAGGGAAGAGATCTGTGGCCCCATGCATCTACCTACAGAGGTCATCGCACTCTCTGCATTTGAGAGCCTTGTTAGAGAATTGCTCAAAGCACTGACGGGACAAGGCCTAGGAGCCCACAGCTAGTCCATGTCAGAAGTAGGACTTGAACCTGGGTTTTCCTGGCTTTAAGGATGGCTCTCTAGCCACTACAACAAGATGCCTACATGTGTGTGCATGTAGCAAGTCAATGTTCACATATGTGACACACTCTGAGCTTCATGAACTTAAACCACAATAATAAGAGCCAGCATTAGACCATGTGTTAAGGCTTTACATCAATTACCTCTGGATCTTCACAACAACACAGTGAGGTAGCTATTATAATTGTCCCACCTTACAGATGAAGAAATAAGAGTCTGAGCATGACTTGCCCAGAGCCACACAGCCGGTGACTAAAATGAACTTCAAACTCACAACTTGCTGATTCCACATCCAAACTCAATCCGCTGCACCACCAAGCTTGCCGCAACTGTGATGATTTTTTATGTTGCAGTTAGATGAGAGGAACTGCTAAGAACCAGGGTACTGACCACTTAAAATATTTTCTCTTACATGTTGTTATTATGAGTGTCTTATAGGTCACTTAAAAGACGTTTATCAGGGGAAGCACAAGAATCTGTGATTTGAGGGGTTGATGAACTACTGTTTCTTTTGTAAAAGATATCCTCTCCCTATTATGGGATCGTCTAATTTAGAACAGGAGGGACTCTCAAGCCTGTCTTGTCCAGGATTTCCTAACTCTTCTTGTGTCATGGGCCCCATGGGTCTGGTGAAATCTATGGTACCTTTCTTGGAATAATTCTTTTTTTAAAAATGAAATAAAATATGTAGAATGATTATAAATAAACTAATTATATTGAATAGAGTTATATTTTTTCCTGTTCAGGTTCATAGACTCCCCCCAGTTCTGCTGATATCTACCTGTAGACCTCATGTTAAGAACTCCTGATTTTACAGTCCTCCCTCGCTTTACAAGCAAGAAAATGGAAGGCCGGAGAAGGATGTGCTTAAGCCCTCCTCTCACAAAGCAAGGGTTGTTGAGACCTCGTCCCCATCTCACCATTCTTTCTGGAAGCCAGATGATTCTACTAGAGCTAGACTTCCAGGGGTCTTGAGTTGATGCCCTATTTCCCACTGCTGCCTCTAAATCATTCCAGAAATCATTAAGATTGTCAAGAAGGAGATTTAGGACCTCAATTCATCAGCCTACGAAGAAACTGGTAGGTTAGGATGGTGAACCAAGTTTAAGTTCACAAAATCCAATAGGGATAAATGAGAAGTCTATATTAGGTTTAAAACCTCACTTCCATAAGTGTAGGGGTGGGTGGCGCAGGTATAAAATATGGCACGTGAACAAAAGGACTGTGCACCCAATATAGGAAGGAGATACTCAGTGCTCCTGAGGCTGGAGAGATTAGGGACTTTAGTTCTCTTGTTCTCCTTAACATATCAAAGGGGAATGAGGTCTGTGCTTTGCAGAGAATGGCACCCTTGGACATCACAGTGACAAGCAGCCTAAAGATAATCCAGTCACTTCAGGCTAAGGACCAGCTGGGACCCAACACGTAACAGTGCTGGCTCTCTGAGAGTGGGGCAAGAACCTCTTCAGAATTGGAGGAGCAACCGTAGGGAACTATTATTTAGGATCAGCCAGGGGGCAGAAGAGAGACCCAACCAGACTGCTTAGAACATCTGTGCCTTCCAGAAATGGGCAGCCACATTTTGAGTGCCAAGATGGCATCTCCAGAATATCATGGAGATTAGACAAGCCACCATGGGAACTGTCACCATTATATGAGTTGTGTGCCTGTCAGCCAAGTGCTAGGATAGGCCTCCTGATGTCAAGCTCAGACTCTCTTGGTATAAAGTAGCTTTTTCCTGTGTGTAGCTGATCATGATACATTTTTGGTTGAGCAGCTCCTAACAGCAGCAAACTGGTATTATCCAAATTAGCTGTGACAATTGGCAGCAAGCATATGAGACCCATTTTATTCAAAGTAGCACAATTTAAAAGAAATACTGCCCAGGCCGTTAGCTTGACAGAGAAAAATCAAGTAATGAGTATACATGAGAAGTTCTGTTCTTCCCTGCACACGCCTCCCAGTAGGAGCATAATAAACTCATGTTTGCTCTCAAGTTCCAAAAGAGTCGAGTTTCTATTTGTAGCTGTCTCTGCCACCCTTTTTCTCTTCTGCTGGTTTGGCTGAGGACTGTGTCCTTATGTGCACAGATATGTGGGGGTACCAGGTGTTTGGCGGAGATTCATTTGGCAAAGAAGGATCTTCGAATCCTGGCAACCACCTTCCAGGGTCTGAATGGATGATAGATAGCACAGAGAAAATGTTTAAATGGCAAAGGATTATGACTGTGGTTTTCTAGTAGACAAACTTAGTCTCTAAATGACAAAATCTAGACGCCAGATTGACTGAATGTCGTTCATGGAGGAACTGAAGGGTTTGCACAATCACAGTAGCCCCCCAGTAGGGCACTCATCAAAGTCCCCCATCTCATCTTCATGGGGTTGGGAGATGGCATATAAGGCATTCTGAAAGTGGTCACCCCACTGCACATTCCACATATGTCCTTCTACAACCTGAGGAGGAAGGAAGACGTCACAGGACCACGTAAGTCCTTTGGATGTGTTGAGCATAGAATCTATATCACTCTAGGAGCAGTGAGGAAGTTTTTAAACATTTTTTTTTCAGTTGTTTGGGCATTACCTTGACTCCTATAGAGTTCCTAAAGTCCTGGGGCACTTTCCTTTCTTGGTGCTGCTCCATGCATCATGAGACAGGCGATTATCGTCCTTTAAATCAGGCTAGACAAGCCAGGAAGGACATTTTAGGGGCTCTGCAACTTAGAACTGGCTAAAGGATCAATTAATAAAAGGAAAACATCCCTCCAAGAGTGGATCTTTATTGCAAAGTTTTATTCCAGGGTGTTTTTTAACATCAGAATTCTTAGAAATTCTAAAAATGGGTATTTATATTTAAAATATTAATTTTATATATACCACTACCCGATTATGATGCCACTTTCATCACTGCAATTAGAACTACTTAGAAAGATTGTGACATATTACTGAAAAATAAAATAAAAATGAACAAATTACTGAAGCAAATAAAAGAAGCTCATGAACACGAATGCCCTTAAGATGACAATGTAAATGAAAAGTACACATCAAATGTCAAATCCTCCATAGTTAGTAACTTTTCAAAAATTTGCCTTCCTTTCTGCCAAATTAGCATCTACAATGGGTCTTTGATCTTTCTTACTTCTAAAGGAGTTTCATCATCATCATCACTCTTTCATCATCATTGTCATCACCATCACCACCA
>CM053585.1:530717444-530802638 GCA_028646515.1 Pseudochirops corinnae
ATTCTGAAGGAATTATTCTCTTCAGCAAGCTTTTGAGATTCTTTTTCCATTTGGCAAAGTCGACTTTTTAAGGCATTCTTCTCCTCATTGGCTTTTTGGGCCTCTTTTGCCATTTGAGTTAATCTATTTTTTAAGGTGTTATTTTCTTCGGTCAGGTTGTTGACTCTCTTTTCATAATTTTCTTGCATCATTCTTATTTCTCTTCCCAATTTTTCCTCTACTTCTCTTTTTTGGTTTTCAAAATCCTTCTTAAGCTGATCTATGGCTTTTAGGTAGTCCTCATGTTTCTTGGAAGCTTTTGGTGTGGGAGTTCTGACTGTGTTATCTTCCTCCCATTCCATACTTTGATCCTTTTTGTCCCCAAAAAAGGATTCTGGAGTTTGGTTGCTGTTCTTACTTTGTTTCCTTTGCCTGCTCATGTTGGCAGTGAATTACCTGATTTTTTTTAGCTCTGTGGAACTCTGCTTCCGGGGGGAAAGCTCTGTCCCAAATCACTGGGGTTTTTGTAGCTGCCAGAGCTATTAGGAAGATGCTGCAGTTTCCACCAGCTTTGGCTCACTGAAAACGCACCCCAGGACCACCACCCAAGACCACAATCCAGATCCAGGCTGCTCAACGCAAGAGCATTTAGCTGCTGAACAATCACTTGGCCCCCTTGCAGGCTGCAGGCTGGGAGCTCTGAAGCAGTCACATGGAGGAGGCTGCAGGGCCGCTGCTTCTGCTGCTTCTTTGCCCTGGAGGCAGTTTGGTCAGACTGCTTTTCTCCCCCAAATTTAGCTGTGATCCACTGACCTTTCACTTAGTCCTTGTTTCTTATGGCTTGATAATTCTGGAAACTGCCACAGCTGCCGGTAATCCACTCTCCTGAAGGCTCCAGCCGTGGCTCATCTTGGCCACCCCAGGGCCAAGCCATGGTTTCAGGCTGGGCTGGTTTTGGCCCCCAGCATGCTGTGATGAGCCCTTTGTGCCAAGCTGCTTTCAGTGGGATATGTGTTTCTCTGTATTTTTGTGTGAATTTTGGAGCCCTAAAATTTGTTTAGAGTCATATTTTATGGGTATTTGACATGCCTATGTGTAAGCTGCAAAACCTTGCTGCTTCTACCTCAAGGAAATTTTTTAAGAACAGGAATGAAAGTGGAATAGCACTTAGAGACCTTAAACCATATTATAAAATAGTCATCATCACAACTCTTTGATACTGGTTTTCAAAGTTGAGAAACATACCAGTATGATAGACTAGAAGAGCAAGAATCAGAAATAACTGTATGTTGTTCAATGCACCAAAGAACACAAACTATTTGAGGAAGGGCTCCCATTTGACAAGAAGCTAATGCAGACTGATACAAATTAGGACATTATGTCATAACTTATATAAATATGTAGTTTAAATATAAAAAATTACAACATAAAAAATCAGTGACGAATGGAAGGAGATATCTTTCAGAAATGTGACTAGGGAAGTAAATATTAATCAATCAAGGGATAAAGGTGACCATAAAAGAGAAATTTTAATTAAATAAAATTAAAATTTTTTCTGTCAATGAAATCACTGCTAAGTTCAAACAAACAAAAATATACCAAATGTCTCTCACTAACATCTAGGAAAAAGAACTCCTCAACATATGTCTGTGTGTATGACCAAAAGTCGGGTATCAAAAGGCCAGTGGTCAAAGGTCATAAACACTTTTCAAAAGAAAAATTGTAAATTATCAACAACCATTTAAAGATCACTCTAATAATTACATAACTATGATAATAATCAAATTGTTATTAATAAATAAAATGACAATTTTTAAATTCTGAAATTTTTATGTTAGATCCCTCCAAGTGTCAAAGATGATAAAAACCAGAAATCATCACTGTTAGCTGGACTGTGGACACTTGGAGGAAAAACTGTAAACTTGGGGGTCCAGATTTTCTGGAAAACAATTTTTAACCTTGTGGGAAAAACTTGATTAAATTGTTCTTGTCATTGACTCAATGATTGTGCTATCAGGTATATACTCCGAGAATGTCAAGCATGGGCAGAAAGAAAAAGTCCCGAGTATACTAATGCGCTTATAGCAGTACTTTCTATATAAGCAAAAAGAAAAAAAAATATGAAACGGTATACAGGAAAGTAAGGAAAGATAGAATACCATCCACAAGGATTACAATAATATAAATTCAAATGGCAGACATGGGTGAGCAACCTCTAGGACCCAGCCTAGAGGCTGATAAGATGAGCACTGAAGCCACACCACACTTTCATGTGACCTTGGTAGGATCAATATTCTGTAAGAACTGAGCTAATTCTGAGGTCCCTCTCCCAGAGAAAAAAGTGGGATAGAGATGCCCCCCCAACCAAGGTCTTAGGGGAAATCTGTTATTGCTACAATTTCAAAGCAAATGTCCCAGACTCTTCAGGGTAACCTAGAATCGCAAGAGACAGATGTAACCAGTCTGGTCCTGGGAGACTGAGCCAAAGCATTCCCTCTAGCTCTACAAGTAGCACAACCTACAACGTACTTTTTCCATTGAGATCTGCTTGTCTTTGTGAAATATCACCTGTTGCTATAACGGTCATTAAAACCAAGCACTGAAATAAACTGAGCTTAGAAATAGCCCTACAGACTACTATATCGCAGTGCTAAATTGAAATTTTCAAAAATAATGAAGCATACTGCATTGCATTGCTTTTACTAAAAATAAAACTTTAATAATATTTTAATGAGACCAAAAAAGTTTTGCACTGTTAATAAATCAAATAAAATTTATTTAATGTCATTTATTTCATCATTATTTCAATCTTTTTAACTTCTGTTTTTATATGTGGTTTATAATGCATCTATTAGAATAGCACATGTATACAGTAGTTTAATCATACATGACAGTAGTATATGCATTTAGTTTATAAATACCTCTATATTTAATCTATGGTATGCAATATAGTCTATATTACCTACAATGTAATACATATGTGTGTAGTCTCAAATATTTTTTTACTGACAAGGGTGCAGGACCAAAACATCTTGAAGACCACAGCACTAGGAGCCTGTTGCAGGAGTTGATGCAGCCCAAAGACTCCAAAAACTCGGTGCCCAATCCTCCACTGATAACACCTCTTTGCTCTTAGGCAGATGATCCCCAAACAAGATGCTTGGTCCCTCCCTAGGCTCCTGCTTGAAGCCTTTCCCTCTTGGGAAGTGCCTCCAGTCCTTATGCTCCCAGAGCACAAACTGGAGAACTGAGGGTCCCCTCCACACATCATGGGAGCCCTGAGGAGCCCAGGTGTAGACTTCACAGAGCTTCTTAAACTGTGGGTCATGAATGTATATGGAGTCACAAAAAAAACTGGCAACAGTACAAGGTTTCTGAACGTTCAATAACCAAAAATTAATGCAAAATCAAACGTGTAATGGCTGCGAGATGTTTCTGGCAGGATTTGCCAGAATTGCATTGCACAAATTCACTGAAGCCTTGCTTCTGAACACACAGCATGCGCACTATGCACTGTGCCTACCCTTGGGCCAAGCAGTGCCAATGAATGCTGCTGAAACACTAAAAGGGGTCTTCAATGGAAAAAATTTAAGAAGCCTCGGTGTAGAAGGCAGACTGATGTACTTTTCTTTGACCAAGATGCTATTCAAATGACAACTAATTAATTAATTAGATTAAACTAAAATTTGAGAGTGGGAAGCATATACTCTTGTGATAGAAAATATTTCAATTTTTCTTACAATTTATTGGTTTGGCACCACAATAGTTGGTATAATTCAAAATGGGTCTCCTGTTTGGTAGTGAGAATTCATGGAGTTTTACTGAACCTACTAATTTCTCTGTCCCTTGGTTACTATTCATAACTAAATTTTATAATCATATTATTTACATTAATGCTATAAACTGTTATGGAAGAACATTTCATTGTATTTTTCTCTCAAATAAAACAATTATGCTTTTAAGAACAAAAAGGGCATAAAATTTTTACACCTGTAATTTTTAGGCCAAGAATGGAACAGATATAATTTTTTAAAATAGTAATCTGTTCCTGGTGAGCAGGGAATGCATATTACCAATTAACTACATACTACCCTTTGATGAAATTCAATCAATTATATGTTTCTTTAAATTCTGTTCAAATTCAAGCTTTAATAATACTGCTATTTCAACCCTTTTGCTAATATTCAATGATGCATGAAATGGAATATTATGTGAGTACAAGTCAAGGATTCTACATTTATCAGTACATTTAAAATTCAGCATAGAGGGAAATAATTTTCTAACTCCATCTAGGCTTCATGGTTAATGGTACTCTGTAGTGAAATGGTGCTCATGTCTAAGTAACTTTCAGTGCTGCTGACCACCTGAATCAGGTACCACCTCATGAATACATTACACCCTTTAAAAAGTCATGAATAGAAAAGAGATATGTTACGGATGGACCAGATGCAGACTGGTACCCTGTTAGTTCAGGGTCAGTGTTGGAATGAAATGGGGCACTATTAAGTCATTTAACAATTTAAAAAAATTTACTTAGCCATAGCATAAAGAAGTTATTCTGTAAAGATACTCCAGCCCTTAGCTTGGGTAGACATGGTCCTCCTGGCCTCCATATAGAAAAGTCTAGTCAGCATCGCAGGATGTAGTGACTCAAGAGTCTTAGAACATCAGCTGTCTGAAGGATCTGGACTCCACGTGGGTGGCCCTTTTCATGCCCATAAGTGACCAGGAAGTCACCTCCATATGGACAGAGTTGTCAAGAAGTCACATCAAGAGAGGTACTGGGCCAATCAAGTGTTGGGGACAATTTTGTTGTCTTTCAGGGAAAAATCAGCCTTAATTTGTATGGGGAGGGAGGGAAGGAGGAAGGAAGGAAGGAAGGAAGGAAGGAAGGAAGGAAGGAAGGAAGGAAGGAAGGAAAGAAGGAAGGAAGGAAGGAAGAAAGGAAGGAAGAAAAAGAGGAAAGGACGGAATGATGGGACAAGAAGTATAGAGAGGGAGGGAGGGAGGGAGGAGAGGAAAAGAGGAAAGGAGGGAAAGGAGAGGAAGCAGAGAGGAGAGAGAAGGAAGAGGGGGAAAGAAAAGAGAATAAAAAGGAGAGGATGGCAGTGAGGGAGGGAGAGAGGGAAGGGAGGGAAGGAAGAAAGGAAAGGGAGGAGGAAACAAGCATTTATCAAGTGCTTACTTGGGGACAAAAATGTAGCAAAAAAGATAGCCAGCTCCTGCCTTGGGGGCATCTGTGCCTGGCCCTGGTTAGGACATGCTCTCACCAAAGGATCCATACAATGGATCCATGAAGACTGTAGAGGGTGTGTGTACAATTGGCCATAAGAGGGGAATATATGAGTAACACGTGCACACGCACACCCGCACACACACATGCGCACGCACACACACACACACAAGGACATCACTGAAGGTCTGGAGCAAGCACAGACCGCTTTTCTAAACAGCATCCTAGGATAAACCAGTTAGCCAGCAGGCATTTATTAAAGAGCTCAGTAGGAGCTGGGCTGTGGCAAGGCAGTGGGCACAAGGAAGGCAGGTCCAAAGCAGATGAAGACCATACAGAAAACGCAGGATCTTGCAGAGCCCACCTTCGTGGCCAGCCTGCCAACACTTTGGCTGACACAGCGGATACAACACTGGGCTTGGGGTCAGGAAGCCCTGAGTGTGCTTCCTCCCTCAGAAACTTCCCAGCTGTATGACTCTGTACCAATCAATTAATCTTTGCCTGCCTCAGTCTCCCCATCTGTAAAATGGGCATAATAACAGCGCCGACCTCACAGGATGGTTTTGAGGATCAAATGAGATGCCCCATGACGAGTGCTTTTCCAAACGTTAAAGAGTTACATAAACCATAGAAGTTATTGTTCTTTTATTAGATAGGGCAGAGCGTTGCCTTGCAGACTCTCCTTGAACATGGCATCTCCCACTTAGCTGCCCAAACCAGACAAGAGTTCTTAAAAGATTTAACAACACAGATAACTGTGAGTCAACATTCTGATTACTAATAACCCAAGAGGGATAAAATGGAGAGATAAGTCCTTGTTGATTGATTGATTGACGTATGCTTGCAAAGAGTCTGGCACCCTCGTTGAGAATGTGCTGCAAGCAGATTGAAACTAGGGTTTAATTCCCTTAGATGCTGCTAGTCAGGAACAGCACTGTGCTCATTACATCATGCCCTAGAACACTGGAAAGCCTTCTAGAGAAGATCCATAACCATTTAAAAGAGTTATCTAGTGGACAGACAATTTCTATTACACAGACTTTGCTCTGCAGTTGAATAAACCAGTCCAGCCATTGACTGACCTTGCACAGACCCTTCAGGTGGACAATGATCTGGGCTGAGGCAGGAAGAGGAAGCAGGCACTGGGTGACACTGCACCTGAGAAATTCAGGGATGCTAAGCATCTCCCTGAAGCAGTTGTTTACAAGCTTGTTGTTCTGATGATGCTGTCATGACTGGCCACAGCTAGCCATGGCCCACCACGATCTCCAAAGAATTAAAATGTGGGGCAGTGGAGAGGTGCTCACATATGACCAACTAAGCATTTGCAAGGAAGAAACAGCATAAAAGATATTCTCCCATAGTAATATCCAGATCATGCCTTAAAGTCTACAAAGCTCTTCATACACGTTATCTCACTGGACCCAAATGACAGCATTTTGAAATATTATTTCCATTTGACTGATGGGAAAACTGATGCTATGGAATTTTTAAGTTGCATGGCCATGGTCACACAGCCAGAAAGCATCAGAAATGCTATCTAAGCCCAGGTCCTCCAGCCTCCAAGCCCAGCAGGCTATCCAGCACTCCACACTACCACTGCTCCATACTACCTCTCATAATATCACATTATCAGAAATATGAGCTGGAAAGGAGGCTGACCCACCTATGTAGCTAAAGTCAAGAAGTACCACTGAACAGCTCATGTGTCCCACTGGCATCTGGACAAGAATACCTATCAAGGGCAAGACCAAGGTCTATCCACTAAATTCTTCATACATGGCTGAAAGGTCAAGGGCAAGAATGTTGTGTAATATAGAAGAAAGTTGCATGAAAGTTGGGATCTCAGGACCCAAGTTCAAATCCTGGGCCTGTCATTTATTATTTATTCATTCTGAAGCAATTCACCCAATCCTCTCTGTGTCTCAGTTTCCTTATCTGTAAAACAAGAAGGCTGCTGGCCCCCGAGGTGGCTTCTGGCTCTAAACCTACAATCCTATCATCTGAATGATCTACTAAGAACAAAGTCCATATTTGAAACCTGCTACATTTACCAGCTGGTCCTTTAGGAAGGCAATTATATCTTTAAACTTATTTTTTAGAGTTGTTTCAATGCATTTATTTGTAGAGAGAATCTGATGTTCTCAGAGTGCACAAATATATGTACCACTGCATAATAATGAATTCTGCTGTAAATAGGTTGACTAGTAATATCTTTCCAAAAGTTATTACAAGATAAATTGCAAAACTGATTTAGCAATGGCAACTGTCATATTACGGCACATCACTCTCATCCAGAGTTACTTACATGAGATAAGATCGCCAGCTCGTGATGACAAGTGACTGCGTTCCTGTTGGCTTCCATAAAATATCTCTGTGTGCGCCTCCTCTCCCGTTCCAGCTTTTTTTCTAAAGCGAGCTGGGAGGTGGACAAGCCATCCAAATACTTCATCATGACATCGGATATCATTGAACTGACCTCCACCACGTCCGGCCGCGCTTCTGCATCAGGAGTTAGGCATCTAAGAAAAGAGTCGTGGGTTACAGAATGATCCAGGCTGATCACCATCACCTCCCCTAGGGAGGTCCTCTGTTAATCACATAATGTGTCTTGTGCCTCCATATTTTAAACAATATAGGCAAAATCAGGCTAAAATGAACATGACAAAAAAAAAGTTTTAAAGAAGAAATGGAGAGATAAGTGGATACAATAAAGCTTCAGAATTGGAAAGGATGGGTGAGGCAGATGGTCCCAGAGGTTCATAGTGTTGAGCGTGAGGGATCTGCAAAGCAGGCAGTTATGAGCAGGTAGAGCACCCTCAGGACTCTTGAGCTCCATCTGGTTAAACCAGAAAGGTCCTTCTCCCTCCCCCACTGGTGCCCTCCCTGCATCCCCACCCCACAGACCATGAGGAGCAACATGCCCAAAGTCCCTAAGCCGAGCGCCCTGATTCTCCCTGTCTTAGGACAGATGCTGACAATCACAGCATATGCACACTTTCCAGTTATCTAATGGTGCAATTATCCTTCTACTGACAAGTCCATTATCAGTCGAGTTTTTAAATTCAGATCTAATTTTTACTCCAATTACTGAATAACATCAAACATATTTTAATATCCCCTAATATGTCCAAATCCCACGTTTAATATTTTGTAACAAGAACCCCTGTGCACCCATCGTCTTTCTCCCAGAATCAAGGCACTGAAAGTGATTTAGCTAACATATGGTTCCCTTTAGCTGCACAAATCTGAACAAAATTCTAATTCATCAGTTTTGTAATTGCTCTCCCTTCTGGACCACCACAGACACTGTTTGATTTTTTAACTTTTTTTTCAGAAATAAAAGTTTTTTTGTAAGTACATCAAGATGGTGATGCATTAAAGAGTTGATCACTGGAGATCTGCCAATTTTTAATGCTTAAGAGACACAGTTTGCTTGATTCAAGGTATATGAAGCAAGTACAGTGCTTCCTTCTAGCTCTGGGCCAATGGGATTATGCTGTGGTCATATAAGTTTTAGTAGGATTAGCCTGACCACCTCACATTTCATAAAGTTAAGCGTGCAAACTTGTACATAGCAGAAGTATTGACAGATTTTCCCTTGGTTTAGACAAATAAAGAAGAGTGTTGAGTTTAACTTCCTAATTGAAAAGTTATCCAATTCTCACTTAAACGGTAAAGATGATGATTATAGCTTCCTGACTGCATGCTTGACCTGGTGCTGGGTAAAGAAATGCTGCCTCATCAAAAATGCCTCCTGTAAAAGTTCTCTTCATTTTCCATTAATTATAGTTTTCTAAATTCTGAAATCTTAGACAGTACAAATTGGATGAGAATGCTCTTGGCCAACATGTTGGCATGCAGGAAGCAGCTTTTTTTCCCCTTAATTGAAAAAGCAATTGAAGCTAGCTTTATTATCATTATAGACAGAGATACAAGATATTTGAAGTGGAATTCTATTTAGGTCATATTCTCCATGGAGTCATGCTTTTAAGAGCCAATCTCAGAAACAATTCAAGTTTGATTG
Source organism: Pseudochirops corinnae (assembly GCA_028646515.1). Taxonomy (NCBI): domain Eukaryota; kingdom Metazoa; phylum Chordata; class Mammalia; order Diprotodontia; family Pseudocheiridae; genus Pseudochirops; species Pseudochirops corinnae. The sequence goes on from CM053585.1 coordinate 530,726,684, forward strand.
AATATGGTTTTTATCCTCAGTGCACAGACTTAGAGATAGAATCTGCCTGCCTCTAATACCCCAAAACTTCAGAACTTTAGAGATGGACTGCCAGAAATATTTCTGCCAGGGGAACAAATTTTGCCCCATTTCTCTGAAGCAACTCCCTTCTCTGTCACTCTAAAGAAATATTCAAGATAATAGAATCCAGGAAAAAAATACAAGTAATAATTGCACAGGATGAGAAGGGTTCCAACCTACAATGGTCAAACTGAGATAAAATTCAAAACCTTTCTGGTTATCAAAATGCCCAGCAGGAACTCCGCAGAGGGTAGACTGTTGATTGAATTCTCTGACCCAACTAAGAAGATTTAAGAAAGTAATCTGAGATTTACATGGGTAGGGGTGAGGGAAGAGTGAGGAGATAGATCTCCTCTCTCACTGCATTTTGCAATTTTGTTCTGGGAAGCCCCATATGAAGAACTTAGTGGATAGAATGGTTTGGTGGAACTGTCATCCAGTTTTGCTAATTACATTTTTTAATAAATGAGTACTTTGATGCTTAACAGAACAGGCAATTAAAAAAAAAATTCCACACTTTTGTGGCTTCTGTATTTTTCAAGATCTTCTTATCTTTAAAATGATTTGAAAAAATAATTTCGCTACCTGTGAATGCTTCCCTCCAAAAAATATCAGCGAGCTTAGGTAACCCAGAATAGAGACAAAAGAATAAGGTGATCTGAATATTCTGCACAGAAATGGGAACACTTTTCCATGTCCTTTTATATGAACTGGCAAAGTAAACAGAAGGTAATATCCAACAGTATACAAAGGGGTAAAAATAGCGACCGAGGTGCCTGGCAGACTGGTGAGATTTATCTCCTTGCTCCCCCAGACTCTCCGAGGTTGCTAAGTTATTCTCCCACTTGGAGAAAAAAATACTCAAAAAAAAGTGTCACAACAACAGAATATGAATGTGCATCCCATGTGCCAACAGGAGGGAAGGGAAAAAAGCAGACTTGAGGAGGGTGAACTTGGGGAGCCATCAGTGACAAGTCTGTAGAAAGGGAGAGAGGGAAGATACCAGGGCCGACTGGAGAAGCAGACAAACCGGATGTGGAGAAATCCAAAGTGAAATCAAGGAGAATTCTAGGAAGGAGAATAAGGGATTCTGCCAGGAAACGGTCAGTGGTGCCAAGCTCAAATAGAAACGGGGTCACTCATTCAGTCATAACCATCCCTGCGGGACGCAGATTGACTTGGCTTTTAGATGCAATGTGGAGCCTTCTTTGATACAGTTTTGTTTGTTTTGTTAAAAAATTTCCAAATTACACTTCTAGCTAGTTTGGGCAGCACTCAGGAGTGTTACAGGCCTTGCGTCTGACCTCAGAACCAAGGTTCAGAGCGTATGAGCAACGTCATGGCAAAATCTCCACAACTCTCTACCTCCCCTCCTTACTCAAATGGTCACACGGAAATTATGAATGTATTTATACACATAAGTGTACACATATATACACATGTACACACATGTTATATATACACATACACATATGTAGACAGTCTTGACATCTCTGGAGAATCTATTACCCTCTTGTTTTAAAGAAGACTGCCCCAAAAGGAAAGAATCCCATTCGATGAACATTTACTATGTGCCCACTATGTGCAAGGCCAAAGATACCCAGACAGAGTGCTCTGATAGGAAAGGGGGCACCCCGTCAGTCGGGGGATGGCTGAACAAATCGTGTTATATTAATATACTGGAAGACCCCTTATCATAAAAGGAAAAGAGGCTGTTTCAGGAAGGCGTGTACACAACAATAATACTCCAAAACCAAACAATTTTGAAAACCACATAACTCTGACCAAGCCAACGGCAGCTAAAACACGCACAGTGCCTACTCTGTGCTAAGCGCTTCACGGATATCATCACATCTGACCCGCACAACAGCCTGGGAAGGGAAGTGAAACTATTTCCCACTCTCAAAGGAGCAAGGAACTGAGAACAAAATGGGTGCCCATCAAGGAGGAAGCTGAACAAAGTGCAGTGGGTCGCCCACGCCTTAGCTGAGAGCTGAGAGGAGAGGGGCCAGAGAGGTCCAGAACGAGGCAGAGTTTTCAGACTCGGCCAACGCGCACACCTGCCGTGCTTGATTATTCCTGCGTCTGTCTGTTAGAATGGAAGGTTTCTTTGGGGAACAAGGAGGAGAGGGAAGAGCAGAGTGTCTGGTAGACAGTAGGCCCTGAATAAATTATTCCAGATTGACTGAGTTAGTGGGTAATGATAGAGATGCAACCAACAACAAACATTTATAAGACAATTAAAATGCACGTAGGAGAAAAGGAAAAGAAGGTTTAAAGGAAGCCAGGCAATTTAATGACCAGTGTGTCAAGGTAAATATGTGCTGTTATTAAAGACAAATGATATATAACAAAGTATGGTTTCATATCCAATCTTTTTTTTTTGGTTCTTTGCGTGCTGAAATATTGGTTTGTTGACGATCACAAATTTCATTTAAATAAAACAATTTTAAATTAAAAAAAACTCAGATTAGTCAGATAACTGGGGTTGAATTGTAATAACTATTTTCAATAAATCAGTAGGTGATAATATTCATCATTATGTGACATTAACAGTTTAAGCAAACCCTGCACACTTTTTCATCATTTACTAATCAGTACAGAAGGTTGTTGGGGGTGAGTCATCCCCTTGTGGTCTCTCTTTGTAAAAATCCGTGAAAATCCATTACCTGTTGATTATAACTGTCACTTTTTCAGAATACATCCCTTCTTGGATTGGTTCATATACTGCCTCTACTATCTGCAAAAGAAACAGAATGGTTAAAGGGGGAATATATTCCATCTTCTCTAAGAAAATGTTAATATTTTTCTTTGGTGGGATGTTTAAGATGACATGAATGGATTATGAAGTCAAAGCAGTCAAAGATAATTGGTACCATAAAATTTATGTTATGCTGTGTTTTAATGTATTTACATTAAATTACATTATATAATATAAAATTATATTATATTACATCATATCATACCATACCATATTACACCCTATCAATAAATTACGTTAGATTGAACAACACATCTGGAAATGTAGGTTTCAACTTATGATATAATTAAGGTCATACCTATATTAAAGTAAAATTTAAGATGAACTGAATTTCTTATTTTTTTTTTTTTACTTTTTTTTGAAGGGCAATTGGGGTTAAGTGACTTGCCCAAAGTCACACGGCTAGTAAGTGTGTCAAGGGTCTGAGGCCACATTTGAATTCAGGTCCTCCTGACTCCAGGGCCAGTGCTCTATTTACTGTGCCACCTAGCCACCCCAGATGAACTGAATTTCAACATAATTTTCTAAACACCATTTGGGAGGCTGCATTTTTAAATTTAAGTTATAGGGAGATGTATTACAGGTGATATATGGTTATTAGAAGATTGGAGAGAAGTCAAGACAGCTTTATATACAATTTAATAAGCCTCATCTCTTGACAGTCTCTTAAAATACCATGCATTCCTTTGAGAGGGAAAGCGCTAGCCCTCCAAGAACCCCAAGATGAGCTTGCTCTGTTAAATCTGCTTACTTTCGTCGCTAAGGAGAGCATGTTGGTACTGTAGAAGGGCGGGTTCAGCGTTGCCATCTGATAGAGGATGCAGCCTGCAGCCCAGATATCAGCCTTCTCCCCATAGGGCTCACTCTTCAAAACCTCGGGGCTAAGTTAAAACAAGCAAGACGATAAATACATAAGAAGGATAAAATAATGCAAAACTGGACTGAATTTTCAGGATATAAACAAGAGAATGAAGAGAGACATCCTTATAACTCTTTTATTTTTCAAGAAAACTAAGACACATATGCACTTTAAGATAATTCTCACCTAGAATAATGTTTTAGCATTTGAAGACACTACACAATGCTTATACTTATACAAGAAAAAAGACTTTCCAATGTCTTATAATAGTACCATATCTAATAATGTGCCAAGAACCAAGCTTAAAGTTTAATTAGTAAATAAAAAATAAGTCATGATTGGCAAAGAGTTTCATTATATCCACAGGCAAGTCTGCAGCATCTCAGTTGCAAAACTGACAATCATCACATCAAAAGTTTGAAAGTTTTAGAACTTAATCTCTTCTTAAAATATAACTAAAAATTCAATATCCTCTGTAGGAAAAAAAAAGTCAGATCTATTTCCACTCACCAGCCATGCAAAGGGAAGAAGAAGAGAAGGGAAAGAGGCAGAGGGGGAAGGGGGAAGGGGAAAGGGACAAAGACAGGAAAAGAAGAAGGAAGAAAGGGAAGAACAAAAGGGAAGGGAGAAGAGAGGGAGAGGAAAGGCCCAAGGAAGAAAGAAAGAGGGTGAGGGAAAAGAGTACGGGAAATGGAAGGGAAAACGGAGGGAAGGAGACCAAACGTTTCTGTCCTTACAAGTACAATGTGAAGGTACAGAGTCAGGACACTCATCCTAACTTCAATACTTATTGATGGATGACTAATTGCCTCCAGCCAGCCAGCCAGCCCATAGACTACAGTTATAGGTACATATGTGCTGACTGCAATAGCTGTTGGGTAAAATTAGAAATGGAACTTCATAAAAGTGGAATGGGCCTATTGTTACGAATGACAGATGGTTAGAAATTTAAATTTTACATCTGTAGACCAAATCCTTTCAAAAAGTAATGGTGAACAGGGTTTTTAGTTGTTAGAAAAGACGGTAAGGACATGAAGACTTGGATATCATTACACTTGGTTATTGGTCACACCCTTTAGCTGATAAATCCACAAACTTTCACTTAACAGACAAAAGACAATGCAATTCAAAGTATACAGACTCAGTCCATAAAGTTAATTTTGACCCACTCAGAGGAGTGGCTATTTAGATTCCAATTACTTCCAAGTTCCCATTCTTGACTAATAAGGTCAAGTTTTCAAAGAGTAGCTAAATTACTGAATATGTTGAACACTTTAAAAATAAGATGCATCCTGCTAATTGAATATACTAATTATTATGCGGCAGAATAATTCAATATACATATACAATTATGGGCTGAACACTTGACTCTTGAGAAAAAGAAGTCTGATTTAAACTTTATTAAGAATGTAAAAAATGTTTTCTTTTTGGAATCACCTGGCTTTTCCATCCATAGTTAAGAGACCTGGTTCCTATAAACTGCCTGAAGAAACATCTCTATGGGCTTGAACATGATAGGAGCAGGGACAAACACACAATAGACTGCATAATGACCTATCTTCTTGGCTCCTATATTTCCAAGGCTTGTACACTACTGGGTCCTCAGGGCAACTTCAGAAAAGATGTGCAAAGGATGGGAAAAAAACATGCATGAGACCCTCACCACAACTGACACTGGGCACAACAGTGAAGCAGGCAGAGGTTATTGATACTCCACATTCTCCAGGTCCTCCCTGGACCCTTGTCTCTGTTTCCTGAGCCCCTAAACCAGCACCCAGTTAAGCTCGAACCACATCACTTAAATTCCTAAGAACTTACAAAGGGAGCATTTGGTGGCTTCTCCATACATCATTTTTTTTTTCATTTTAGCTGTAACTATACCTCCAAATGTAGGGAGGATGCTGCCAATCTTTAAGTCAGACATAATTTCTCCAACTATGTTTAATGTTGGGTCTGTGCTATGGGACATATTATCTTATAGCCTTCTGAAGTATCTTGGAATGAGAGTTCAAACATACATGGCACATTATTTTTTCTAGAGCTGAACTAAACAATCAAAAAGTTCTCATAGAGCAAGATTAAGGAAAGAAAGAAGCTTTAGTCAACCAATCCTAAATTCTACTTACCACTTTCCAATAACCCCAGAATTGTATTATGGACTGTGAAAAGAAAAAGCTATCCATATATACAAACATACATATACATGTATATGTGTGTGTTTTGACAAGGACAGACTACAGTTAGTGGGCTGTGGACTGAATGCTAGATTTAAGGGCAGATTATGGTGTTAAGGGATTGATAAATCATTATCAAAACAATCAGGGTGGTTATAAATCTTTGTTGACTGACAAGAATCAAGGAACAGACAACAGTATTACTATTCTTCCAACAGATTTTCGGTACTTCAAGAATCTGATTTTGTCCATGTAGGTGTTCCCATTTGATGCATTTCATCAGTGCAAATTGTGACCTCTCGACATTTTAAAAAGATGGTCTCCAGGAATTTCTGTGGCTGAAACATTTATCTGTGACCATCAACCTGCTGCATCTAATAAGCACTAACCTTATCATCACGTGATATTTAGTGAGAACCCATTTTATCTGAGGTTGCAAGAATGAATGATAATGTTCACTTCCGAATTTTAAGCAACAAACAGCATCATGAATGGGAAACAAGTTCAGAAAGGGTAAGGAAAAGGAAAATGTCAAGTGTTTTTTTTTTAATTTCAAAGTTGATATTTGTTGTCATCACCAGCATTAATTATTAAGTTCAGTTTTAGGATATGATTTTTAAAAGGTTCAGCTGGATTCGTGGATCATATTTATCTGCGTTCTCATCACTCCAGGTACTCCTCCCTGTGCCTTCTTATTCCCTGACATTATTACCCCTTGTCTTCCTCTCAGTTCTCAATTAAGGATCTATCCAATGTACTGAAACATAGCCAACTGTTGCCCCTCCAGCTGTAAACGGTAATCTGGGCAACGTGAATTCTTCACCTTGTTTATTCTTGGTGTGTGAATGACTAAGGCAATCACTTCTGAAGGACAGGGTATCTCACAAGAGAGACCATCTGATGTTCCAAAGATCAACATGATTGGCACAATGAAACTTTACAATGGGAACATTTAAATATACAGCCTGTCTATGGGGGATCCTTCACCTATCTGGTCTTGCACAGGAAAATGCTTCTCAAAGGTTTTGCTAAGCAGAGCACAAGCTCTGACAGACATTAATGAGCTAGAAGGAATTTAAGAACAATCTCTACCCACTGTGCGAGTAACGACCTACTTAAAACAAAAGCCTCAGATTGTATCAGTATATTATAAAGAATTAAAACAAAAAGACGCAGATTGTATCATTACCACAACGGGATAGACTATTAAAAGTAAGGTAAATCAAACTGAAATAATCAGATGAAAATGTCAATAATTTGGAAAAAAGTCATTTGGGGCAGGGTACAAACAGATAACAGAAGAAATAATGATTTTAACAGGGGGCACACACTCTGTACATGTACAGACAGAAAAACATTTGTATGCCTCCGAACAGAAGGTAAATGGATACTCTAAGGAATGAACTGTTATCTAATGTTGTTAAAAAAAAACAAAAACAAAAACCAGATCTGTTCCTGGATCTTAAAACCATATCCCTTAGAGCTTATTTATCCAAAGAAAACTTCTTTCCAGATCTGGCCATCCTAAAGATGCCATTTTCTTCAGAATTGAAGACATTACTAAATACACTCATAAATTCTGCCAACAAAGATCTATTCTATACTATCATTTTTAAAAAAATATATAATTTCTTGATGCCTTTCATTGGCATGTAATATAAAATCATTCAAATTTTTGGATGACCTTGAAAGCAAAGACAGTATGGCATAAGAGCAGAGGTTCTCAACCTTCCTAATGCCGCGACCCTTTAATAATCGTATGTGGGTGTATCTGCATGTGGGTGGACCCGCCTGGAGACAGAGAGAGGAGCTGGTCTCGGTTCCTAAGACCATCAGAAATATGTGTTTTCTGATGGTCTTAGGAGACCCCTGTGACCCCTGTGAAAGGGTCATTCAACCTCCAAAGGGGTCGCAACCCACAGGTTGAGAACTGCTGCATTAGAGGGACAATCCATGGTGAAACTTGGTGACTTTTTCCCCTCTTTCTTTCTTCTTTTTGGAGATATCACCAGGTGCAAATTGGTGGGGTTCTAAAATTGGAAATTTGAGAAGGAAATTATTTAGAAACCATTTCTGAATCTGTAGTGGTAACAAGGGTGGTAATTGTGGTGCTGGGGAGGAGAACGGATGTGGACTCTCCAGATTTTCTCAAAAGGTGACTAGAAAAAAATGATACAGTGAAAGAAAAGAATGGAATTCAAGCCAGAAAGAGCTCAAAGACCACTGGAACTGGTAGCATCAGTGGGGCAATCCCAAGCACAAGGTCTTATACTAAATGCTTAGTAATCTATTTTCTATAAGAAATGTCTCATTTATTCAGCAATGTTGATAATTTTGCATCTAGTTCAAACACACACACAGGTACACACAAAATCTAAAACTAAAAGCTAATTGCATTTTTCCAATCCCAATTATGTTACATTTCATTCAAATTAAATCTGGACCTTGAACAAAAGGCCCAACTCCATACTTATTTACCAAAATTAATTATAAAATGCTATATTCTCTTAATCTCAAAGAAAACTCATGCAAAGAAGGGGCAATACTTGAAGAAACTGTGCCCTTCTACTCTTATTTAATTCCCAGTAAGGAATCACTTCTTTTTTTCATCTCTACAACCCCTCCCTTCCCACTCTAGGGGAAAATGAAACTGGAAAAGAAGCAGCAAGCAGTAAAAGAGTTGCCAAAAGTCACAATGTTTCTGGCATTAAGCTTCAAATACCCTAGTGGTCTAACAGCTTTATATAATTCCAAATAAAAACAATGAGTGAGAAAGGAGCGAGAGAACCAGCAGCGGGAGAGAAGGGATTCTCTGAATTTTCTTGTCAGTCCATTTCTCGCCTTCCGAAAGACACATCCTAAGTCTTTGGAGGATATAATCGAGACAAGTGCTTCCAGTCCGTACTATGGCTGAACACTATTTACATCAATTACTTTTGGTTTGGAAGGCCATCGTGAAGACTATCACTGCTCTGTAACAACTTTAAAATTTTCCACTTTGGAAAATAAATGCAAGAGGGTCCGTCAAGTTAGTACAAAACTTCTGGAAGGGTTGCTCACCTATGTAAAGACTATTAAAAATAAATTACTTTCCACAAAATAATTAATTATTGGGTTCAGAGAAATAAAGTTTGGTGCCAGTTCTTGGTTTGCAGATCTATTATAGGTAGACCGTGAAAAGGCTGGGATCCAATTAGTAATAACTAAGACTCTTCTAAAAATCAGAGCACTCATGTACAAATAAAAGAACTGATGTAGACAGAGGCAAGGGAAGATGGGTTATTAAAAACAAAATTAATCTTAGCTCTAGGGGAAAAAAAGCTTACCAAACACATCAACAGTGGGAACAAGCATGGAAGGAAGGATGATTAACTATTTCATAGTAAATAAAGACATAATCACAACTAAATTGCTCATGATATAGAAGAGAAAGGCAAAAAATTGTATTTCTTCAAAAATATTCAGCAGTTTAGACTTTTCATTAATTTTGAGTAGGACCTTGGCCATGGTAAGGTTTCACTGTGGGCTTATTTTATAGAATTTTATAGAATATGGATAGCAAACTCAATGATGAGAAGAAAAACTTGTCTTTATTAAGGTACAAGTGCAACTGTGGGTGAGGCATGTCCAAACTCCAGACCTCAGTTTCCTCTCCTGAAAAATTAGACTAGATCAAAGGTTCTTAACCTGACTGGTATCATGGACCCCTTTGGCAACCTGCTGATGACTATGGACTCCCTTCTCAGCACCATGTCTTGAAAACCATAAAACAAAACACACTGGACTACAAAGGAAACCAATGATACTGAAACAGACTTATCAAAATATTTTTTAGAACAAGTATACAGTAGGGGGCAAATCAAATAACCTGCTTGTGTCTGGGGTTTTTTGGGGGTAGCTGTGCTTCAAAGGTCTCTCCTTTATTGAAGGACCCATCTTTTGTCACTGATATTTAGGTTGAGGTCTCCAAGGCATGTATTCTTCAGCTCCTCTGATCTTCAGAATACATTATTCCATTCTTTCTTGTGGTTTCTGGAGGTTACAGAATATGCTTATGTTCTATGAAATTCCTCTATATTTTCAGGCCTTTCTCCTGTCACTTAGAATTGGTCATTTAACCACCACGTGTCTTACAGTTTGCAACATAGATTGTTTTGGGTTTTTTTCCTCAGGGGGGGGAGGCAGGGAATCAATAGATTCTTCTAATGGTACTTTGTTTCTCTTTCAATAGTACAAACAGTTTTCTTGTATTAATTCTTGCAATATGGTTTTCAGGTTTTTTTCTTCACTTATATTTTTCGGGGAGATCTACAAGTCCTTAAATTTTCTTGCCACATCTTGTATTCAAGATCAATATGTTTTGCTCGTGAAGAGAACATGCTTTCTTATGACGTCACTGCTTTTTGCTTCTCTTCTTCCAGACTGTCTTTCATTTCCATGTATTTGTGTTCCCTCTTTTGTTTCTTTGATGAGACTTGCCACTATGGATCCAAGTGTTTCTATTCTGCCAATTATTTCTGCTGAGCAGGGCCATAAATTCTACACTGTAATTCTTATTTCTCTCTTAAGCCTTTCACAAATATGCTACTGTGATTCCATTCTTTCTTGGGAATCCAAGAGGTCTTCTGCCTCATCACTGTCACTTAAGTAGTGATGGTGGCTTGCATCCCTGTTTAGAGTACTGTGTACTCTGTGTACCACCTTGAATGGAATACCCTCAGGCAGCAGAACAAACCAGAGAGGTCAAATCCAGCCCCAATCCACCCATGCATTAATGGTTCATTCTAAATCCCCTACATGTTTGAGAGGCCTAGTCAAGTCAAGGCAACAATTATTTGTTAAGCACCCACTATGGGCCAGACAATGTGCTACAAATTCTGGGGCTACAAAGAAAGACAAAAAGTCCATTCTTCAAAGAGCTCACAATCTGATGGACCATTTCCTAAAGACCACTAGGTGGGCCTTTCTTGTTCCCCACGTTCTCCAGGCAAATTTCCCTTTGGTTACCAGGGAATAGCTTTCTTAATAAGATACTATTTACCTTCCGCTTTTGCAACCTAGAATCCAAAAGACAGGACTGACTTTCTCAGTAATGTCTTTGTTGCCCATTGGTATAAAGGTAAGGAGGGAGAGAAGGCAATATTCGTGAAAAGAGGAGGAAAGAACAGCTAAATTTATTATTTCAATTACCAGGCTCTTCCTGGAGATTCCCTTCATCTCTATTTCATGTCTTTTATTTCCTAGCCTCCAAACTGAAGGAACGTTCTGGACACTTTTATATTTTCTATCCAAATGCTTCCTTCCACTAGGACAGATAAACAACAATTCAAGTCACCGCTCCCCAACTTTATCCTTTTAAACAAAAGAAATGACTAATATACTTGGCAGCTGGGATTTCACAAGAATGATATATGATAAAGGATTAACTCCCTAGACAAGGCAGGAGCCTGGATAAATACATCCATTATGTCCAAGATTAACTGAAACTAGAGAAGAAATGAAAACTTTGAAGAGGCATTTGAAAGCTATAATTGAAAAAACCCACCTCTACTTGATAATAAAATATACAGGATGATAGTAGTGCCATCCCAAGACTTCATAAAGAAATGCTTTCTTTTATAGGAAACAGTAAATGGTAGAAACATAACTATAAAAGAACCTAGGAAGAATCCAAATATTGGAACACAATTAATTTTGCTAAAAGAAATTCTCCCAATATCTCTTTTATTTATTAAAAATGAAAAAGGAATTGTGTCTCCAACTACAAAATGTACACTTTTTTAAAGTCTATTAAGTAGTTCTGAAAATTCAGATACGAGATCATCACGCTCATCTGCCTGCAGTATACCCACCACCCACCCATTTTGGGGGCTAGGCAAGAACAAATTTTTTATAATATAAAGTAACATTTTCTGGAGAAAACAGTTAAGCTTTACTTCTTTAGGATATCGTACCAGAGGCAAAAGTCCATCAGAATATGCAATAAAATGGATCTAACTCAAGCAGAGCTAATAAGCCTTACAGACTGAAAATCACATTAGGCTACTTTCCAGGAAAAAAAAAGTGGCATTTACAATCAAACCAAACTTATTTTAATCTGGAATTTTATCTTCTTAGAGACTTTCTATAGAGCCTAGACTCTACAACTAGCAACCTTTCTGTGTGGTCCTGCAGATCATGTAATTTCTCTGGTCCCAGTTTCTTCACTTGCAAGACAAGCTAGTTGGACTGATGATCTCTAAGGCCAGTCAACAAGCATATTTTATTTACCAGGCTGCACTCCTCACTATTATATCATGCCCCAGAAATCTCTGCATCCTAAAAGACCATGTCACTGCTGGAATTCACACCTGAGAAAGCCCTTCTGCCCCTGCAGCCCCTCCCAAGACTGGATGACTCCTTCTACAAACTGAATTTAAGGAGATGCCCGAGCCAAGCATCTCCTTACTCCTCACTCCTCACCAGGCTTGCAAGCTGGCTGGTCCATTACAGCCTGCACCAGGTATCTTCTTTTTCAGTTTCTTTTCATGTGTTGCCCTCCCCCATTAGAATGGAAGCACCTTGAGGACAGGAACTCTCTCTTCTCTTTTATTTGTACTCCTAGCACCTAGCATGGTGTTTAGGACACAGCTGTTGACTAACTCAGTTCCCTTTGCTGTGGGGAGGGAGAATGTTAATCACCATAAGGAAGTTCTCTTGATAACATCTTACCTAAAATTCAACACTTTGATGGATTGCTCCCTATGGGCACAGATCACAACTCATCCATGTGTTATTTTGTGTGATTCTTGTCCCCGTGCTGTCCTAGTATATCCTCGTGCAAGGGCATGACTTCGCTGAGCCTCAGTGTCTTAATCTGTCAAATAAAATAACCTAGAAGACTAGATTAGTCAACAACATGTTAAGTGCCTACTATGGGCCAAACAATGGGAAAGAGGCAAAAGACAGCCCCTGCCTTCAAGGAGCTTATAATCTATCTGTGAGACCCAAAGGCCATGGAGTTCACTGAGAAGGCTCTTCAGTGTTCTAACACCTGATCGATGTATTCGATATCTACCAATATCTACAATGTCTACAACAGGAATGTCTAAAAAGTTCTTCCCTCATTTGTTCTTTGCCCAGGACATCTTTCACGACACTTGGTAATGATATATCTTCTTGGCTTTGTATTGTGCGTATATATCATATTGTCATATAATACATAATTGCTATATAATCATATAATAAAATATATTCTTTATCAGAAACTTCTGGCGTGAAAGTTCTCTCCACTGGTATAGAATAGCAACTTGTCTTACTGTCTTGAGGGACTGTCTAGGGCTTCTTGGAGGCTAAGTGAATCTCCCACAATCAAAGAGCTAACAAGGCAGACGTGAGCTTGGTTTTTCCTGATTCTGAGGTTAGCCTTCTTTCCACTCTGCCATGCCAACTGTTTTTCTTTTATTCACTTCTACTTTCTCATTTCAATGGCTTATTTAACATGGTCACGTTGGAATTCTGATTACAAGGTGAGCTATCTTTTCAACTTTGAATTCTTTCTTCATCTTGACATTGATCATTGAACTTTGATCTGGGTGGTCAATAACCTGACTGTACACAGACGGCTGATTTTGAAATAGATCCTATGTCAGTAAGCAATCATTTTCTCTATGTTAAGACAGCCAATTTGATTTTTAGGATGTGCTTTCAAACTAGCCATGTCCAGTGCCTTCCATCTCTCAAAGAACTTATGACACAGAGCTATAGGACTTTTATTTATTTATCTAAAAGTCTATTCTTTTTCATTTACTAAACATTTTCTTTTTAATTATGAATTTAAGCAATATGAATATTTCCATATATGAAAAAGGAAAGAGAATTGTGCATAAAACCATGAACTTGTGACCCAAATTATATTTTTAATATATTTTAACAACCTCTCTTATTCACATATATAGGATAGTTTGTGTTTGTGTATATAGGCATATATACATATAAATGCCTGTGTATGAGCACATGTATGTATACGTGTGTGTGTCATATATATGTATATATATAGGTCAGTATATGTATTATGCATATATACCTATGTGTCAAATAGGTATTTCACTTGGTTTGTACAATCTTATTAAGTTCACTATGTAACCTCTGCTTTTAATTTTCTGCCACTGTTGTTATTTTACTAAACAGGCTTTTTGGCTTATGTTCCTTATGAGAAACACAATGTGGGATGACTCAGTCTCCCATGAAAGGTTGTTTCTTATTGCCTTTGGCCATGTGAAGAAACCCACTTTGCCAACCCCCTCCTCCGACTCTCCAAAGGGATCCTGTGGGCTCAGTTACAAGGCTTCCTGGGCCTTATTTACTGCAAGAATCTCAGTGTATGTATGACTCCATTCCTCCAGTGATACATCAGCTCACTGGTCACTGGATACATACCTTACCTTGATGATACCAATAGTTAAATTAATATCTGAAGATTTCTAAGAAGTGTATGATCCCTGACCCCCTTTGTCTGTCACCTTTTCTGAAACACTGTCACTATGAAAATGACAGGGCCACAAAGGGCTGGTGAACATTTTGTATTTTCATCCATTACATGGGTCGCCATGGTCAGAAAATTTGTCTCCTATTCGAGATGCTGCTGCTTATGAGTTTCCCTGCACATTACCCAGCAGGTCGTTGAACTGCAGCCTTGTTACCATAACCATGCCGGTAGCTGACCAGAGTCTGCACTCCACTGCATGGGTCTCCTGAGGAGGGTCTCACCAATAAGGCAGGAAACACATTCCAGGGGACTTCTATGCCTTGAGCAAATGCCTTTCTTCTCTTGGCGCCAGTTCTCCTCCCGATCCCCCCAACGCTATAAAATGAAGGGGTGAGATCACATGGTTTCTGAGGTCTTATCTGATACGATGAATCTGTGAATAAAACCACTCTCTTTGTGGTATCACCACAGAATTAAATTCTTTATGCCACAGACTGATATACTGCAAATTCCTAAAGACAAAGATATATAGATATATATGTGTGTGTATGCATATGTGTATATATATATATATATATACACACACACATATATTGAATGAATGAATGAATGGTCTCATGGAATTTTAAAAAAACACATAATTTACATTATATAGCAAAGCTCCACATGAAAAGTAATTATCACTTCACTTCCCAAGTTTCATCCTCTGTATTTGTCATTTACTAATCTACTTAATTTAAGTTTCTAAGCCACTGGATACTAATTGGGTCCAATCTGATTATCTCTGCAGTCTGGCAAAAGTAATGAAGTGGCAGTTAATGGAGTCTATGTCTAATGATTACAGAGTTCAGTTTCCCCACCCATGCTCTCAAACCCAACTTAAACACACCATTCCCTCTGCTAAGCTCCCCCTGATGCCCCCTCCCTTTCTCTAGATTGTGCTATTTCAGTCAAGGGCAGCACCATCCCTCCAGCGTCCCCAGCACCATCCTGGCCTCACACTCCCTCACTGGGATATCTCCCATTCTCTTCGCCACATAATAAACTTAGTAAGATGGTCACCTTGTTTCTCCCCCTAGTCGGGTGTCCCCTCTCCGTTAGACTATAAGCTTCTCAAGGGCAGGAACCGCTCTTTGCCTTTCTTTGTGTGCCCAGCACTTAGCATAGTGTCCGTCGTGCTGTTGTTCAGTTGTTCCAATCCTGTTGGATTCTTCCTGACCCCATTTGGAGTTTTCTTGGCAGAGATACTGAAGCTGTTTGCCATTTCCTTCTCCAGATCATTTTACACATGAGGAAACTGAGGCCAGTGGGGTGAAGTGACTTGCCCAGGGTCACACAGCTGGTGAATGTCTGAGGCCAGATTTCAGCTCAGGGCCTCCTGACTCCAGGCCTAGCTCTCTAGCACTTACGGTGCTTCTTGACTTGACTTTCCTTATGCATCATCTGTATTATCAGTACCTGTATCTATCACGTCCTCTACCAGATGACAGGTTCCGTAATAGCAAGGACCATATTTGAACTAAATTTGATCTCCTCCCCAGCACCTACAGGAGTGTTCTGTACACAGCAGTAATTCCATTAAATGCCTGGTGAATGGAAGTAAATTGGATTAACACCAAAGTTAGCAATAGCTCCCTTATAGCCTCTCCATTTCTCACTTTGGTGGCCTTGCCACCACTCTTGATGTCACCTCCTCCTTCTTTCTGGCCTCTTTCCCTCACGCTCCCCATTTCCTCTCTAGGCCCGCTTCCCTCAGGCCGTTAAACGTGGGCATCCATCAAACTGCTCGCATGGTCCCCCAAACCTCCTTTAGACGGACCCTGTTACCTTCACAACGCTGTTCCAGGCCCAACAGGGCTGCCAGAGAAGCTTGATCAGAGCCCACCATGTCACTGGGGAAACAACACGTAGACACTTAACCATGCAGATAACGCTTGAGGCAGGCAATTCGGTGTTAATGAGCAGTGCAGTCGATCGCCGCTAGAGGAGATTACTCTTCCAAGTAACAGCCATCAGTGTATGTGTCATTATCATGTGCAAACTGAAGACTCCAGAATCTTCAGCCCTAAAACGTCACTGCCTCTTTCATCCTTTGTGTCTAGAGAACTTATTTTACAGGGTGACAGTAAAGGAAGATTGAGATGGAAGTAAGCATTCACATGTGCCAGGCTCTTAAAGACACAATTTTGAGCTAGAAAAAAAAATTTTTTGTTGTTGTTTCTTTGAGACTGGGGCAGCTATGTGACGCAATGATGAAGTGCTTGGTCTGGAGTCAGGGAGATCCTCTTCATAAGTTCAAATCCAGCCTCAGACACTTACTGGCTGTGCGCCCTGGGTAAGTCCTTAACCCTGTTTGCCTCAGTTTCCTCAGCTGTAAAATGAGCTGGAGAAGGAAATGGCAAAACCTCCAGTATCTTTGCCAAGAAAACCCCAAATGGGGTCAGGAAAAATCAGACATGACGAAATGACAGAGCAACAGAAATCCAAATCTTGTTCTCACAATCAGCTTTTTAACTGCTAACTTCCCCCGTGTCCCTCTTTCTTCTGTAACTCTCACCTTTAATCATTCAGAGGCATATAAAGGTTCTCCTTTTCTTACCCAAGACTTCACAGTCCAGCAATGTCTTCTAGATTCCTTGTAAAAGCACTGCTTGCGCCCATGGGAACGCCGCAAGTGGAAAGTGGTTGATCAGGTTGGAGGAGTCTTGGGAGAGGGTCTGTTACATCCTGGATACGTGCCTCAGATATATGCCCTCCCATGATTCGTGTCCAGTCGGCACATCGTTGTCATAGCACCCCTCGGTAGGGAGTCAACAGCCACCCCTCCCTTCTACACTTTTCCCTCAGATGCATCTGACACTCTCTTAGCACCAGACCTGGCATGTCTTAATATTTATTAAGCGACTGCTCTCTCCTGGATCTTTTCCTCCCTGCCTAATGGCTCCTTCTCAGTCTCTGTCCTAAGCCTCCCCACATCATCAAAGCACTTAGCACAGTGCCTTGCACACAGGAACATACACAATGTCAGCTAGCACGTATAATTGTCACCAGTTGCCCACTGGAAACTTCAAACTAAACATCCTAGACACATCTTAAACTCAACACGACCAAAGCTGAACTCGTTATCTTTCCCCCCCAAAACCCTCCCTTTCTCTAGATTTTTCTGTTTTGGTCAACGGCACCCCCATCCCTCCAGTGTCCCCAGCATCACCCTGGACTCTCACGTCTCCTCTCATGTCTCCAATCTGTGGCCAATCCGACTATTTCTATTACTGTGATATCTCCCATTCTCTTCACTAAGCTACCCCTCCATTCAATCCCTCATGACCTATCACCAGACTGTTCCAAGGGCCTCCTAACTGGTCTCTCCTGACTCCAGTGCACCTTACATACAGATGCCAAAATGACTCCCTCAGGTATAGACCTTACCCTGGCATTGCCCTACTCAATAAAATCCAGTGGTTTCCTATTGCTTCTAATGTTAAATGAAAATTTCCCTTTTTATTTTTTAAAAATCTATACAACCTGGTCCAACCTATCCTTCTAGTCTCCTTGGATAACATTCCTTTTTCTCTCTCTGTTCCTCATTCATGACACTCTCAGCTTCCATCTCTGTGGCTTTGCACTGGCAGTACCACATGCCTGGTGTGCCCTTCCTCCAAACTACCTTGGATGTGTGCGCTGGTATACATACTTGCTATCTTTCCCAACGAATGTATCTCCTCCTGAGTAAGGACTGCTTTGTTCTTTGCACTTGTAACCTCTGTGTCTGGCCCATTTAAGGCTCAGCTGATTGACTGATGCTCTTTCCCCAGAAAGCACCTGTGCATCCTCTCCTCATTCCTTAGAGCAAGCTGCTGCTTCCTCCTCTTCAGCAAGGGCCTCATGTCCGTCACTTGGCACCAAGTATTCAGGGCTCCTTGGTCCCTTTATGTTTGATATCACCTTCTTCTACCTTCAACATATTGATTCCCCTTCACCTTTCCATATTGTTTTAAAGAAAAAAAAGAATTCTAAAATGAAGGTGGCATTTGCAAGTGTAAAACTCTAAACAAATTCCACAAGTTGGGGCAAGTTTGGCCAGGATGAACCTGTACTGCCTGCCAGTCCAGAGGGCACCTGTGATCAGTCCACCGGATGGGGGAAATGCATGTATGAAAAGTATAGACACTGAAAGCCAAGGGTGGCAGGCATGGTAGCTGGTGGGTCAACTGGTTTGAAAAGACACTGGGAGGCAACACTGGTGAAATCAAGGTATGAACGGGCTGGGAGGGGGTGAAATAATACTCAAAGCCAACAAAGAGGAGGAAGTCAGTTAACCAGGTTTACTAAATGGGCCAGGTATTGTGTTAAGCCCTGGGGATACAAAGGGAAGGCAAAAACACTGTCCCCACACTCAAGGTGCAAAGTTAAGTGAACAGGATAGATGGAGACACCGTCATCAAGTCAAGATGAGAAGAGAGCGAGCTAGGAAGAAGCTAGAAGTCAGAAGGAATGCTAGCGAGGATCTCTTCCAGCTACTTTTAATGGAAAGACACTTATTATTCATTTGTGGTTCATAGGTTTCCAAGCAGGCCCACTCAACACAGAAAGAGATGCATCTAGTGAGAGGGAACTAGTCCTCTTAAATGTCACAGATATCTGTCTTATATCTGTCTATACATACCGAACTTGAAATTCAAAGACATGCATAAGAATTGCAAAACTATTTTAGTTCAGCTTGATATTTCAAATACTTCCAAAGATTAACAATTCCTTTAGCATGAATAACCTCTCCTCGGCAAAGGCTGCAATCCCTCCCTGCCTTAAGAGGTAATTTTATGGGTTGCCAAGGTTCAAATAAAATCCTCACTTGGTGGCCAACATTCCAAAGGTACATTCCTCTAAACTTGGCTTGGGCAGTTAAGAAGCCTTCTCAGCTTAGTGGGACCTACTACATAGAGCTAATCATATGCTAATATGAGAGTTGGAGAAACTAGGTCACTCCCATACCAGAATGACTCATCAGAGAAGGAATTAGGTAAACATTTAATTATGCAACAAACTGAATGAGAATCTCGTTCAAAAATGATGGCTGTATTCCTCCCAAATATGCTGGTGACCAACAGCATGCATTTCTTGGGGATCAGCTTTTTCCTGGATTTAATTAGGCTTTAGGGAGATGAACTGACTAGGATTTCTAGATGTCATTAATGAACTAGAGTAATGATCTACTAAGCTGTTTCCTAGGGGGCTGGAATACTTATTATCGTGTTTTCTCTTAAAGAACAAAGTCAGAGCTATCTCACTAACTCAATAATTCTTTTCCCAAAGCATTTATTTGTCAATTTGCATATAAATAGGTGACATCTTAAGATTATGTGGATACACACACATGTAAGTGTGGTATCAAAAAACACACACAAAAAAAATCAGAAAATTCAGCATCTCATGTTAATGCTTCAGTATAAGAAATCTGGACTTCCAGTGTGGTTCTCTATCAGCCCTGTCTTAATTGATGTGTTGTTTTAATTGGAAAAAAATCAAGTTACACTAAGTTTTCTTCTCGCCTCTAGGATTCTGGGATGACACTCAGACAGAATAATCAATTTCAAACCAATTTATGTGACAATGTAATTTATTTCGAATCTGTTCTTAAGAAAAAGTATGTGAAAGTGCTTAGGAAGCATGCTCTATAAAGACTGGAAAAGAGAGCTCCCCATCACTCTCTGCATGTATATATAAAGCATAAGGTAGTGAGTTCCCTGTCAGCAGAGGACTTCAAATAGAGGCTGAGTGACCATTTATCAGGGAGGTCACAGGCAGGATTCATCTTCAAGGTAAGGCACAGAGGCCAGGGCTCCTCGGGTCCCTGTTAAGACTCACAATCTACTGTTCTACAGAATTATGAGAAGGATGGGCACAGCCATCCACATCATCTTTGTAGGAGCTGTGAATGAGGGCCCAATAAGCCAGACCGGGTGATGACAATTGCAGAAAAGGTGCCCGGATATATTCCTGAATCACAAGCAAGAAGACCTGTATGGCCATCTAACCAAATCTGCCAATTTCTACCTTGTTTAGGTCAAAACTGGATGGGAGAAAAATCATTGCTTTTGTACAGACACTGTTATCAAAGAAAGTACAAACGGCTGCAGAATCTCCAAGCTGGAAGGGTCCTCTGAAGTCCCGGGGTTCACTCATACCTGAATAAAATCCCCATTGACACTGTCTGACACATGAATGGTCAGCCTTTGCTAGAATACCTCCTAGGAAGGGGAACTCACCTCCCCACTCCATGCCTCCCTATCCTGAAGCAGCCCATGCCACTTCCAGATTGCTGTAATTGGGAAGTGTTCTTCATATCTCGAATACACATATTTATGTGAATGTGAATACATCTACATCTATCTATGTGTATGTGTATCTGCCTCTCTACAACTTCCTCCCAGGCCAAGCAGAACAAAGTGAATCCTCTGATTCACTGGTGACTGCTCATTGGATACAGCCTTTCAACTGGTCCTGAATCTGCCTAATCACACTGCTGTCTGGCCCACAGCTCTCTGCCTTGCCCACAAGAGCCAACTGCTCTGCCAAAACACAGGCAAACTGCATGGGGAGCTCTCTCTTCCAGTCTTTATAGAGCATGCTTCCTAAGCACTTTCACATACTTTTTCTTAAATCCTTTGTTGTGCTGGGCCTACTAACATATTCAGAAAAAGCAGTGAGCTTGGTCTGGCGGGAGCTGGTCTTGATGAAGCCCTGCTGCGGCCACACTGCTCCTTTTTGTTCTAAGCCTGGAGATGAGACGCTGAAGGCCTTGGTGACAACATAGCATGAACCTCTCTCTTTGGGCGATGTCACAATGAACAGGAAACAAGGTTAAAACCTGCTTTCGTTAACAACCCCTTCCACAATAACACTGTTGGGTTTTTGTCAGGAATCAAAGTCAGTCTCATGGGCCTGTGATGAGTCCATTTTGTCCTTCTCTGATGCTGCCATAACCCTACTCTCCTGCACACCCTTCAGAGATCAGTGAGAGGGGCAAACCATCAGGATGGGGTTCATCTGGGCCTGGTGGCCCAAACTCATCAAGGGCAGCAAACTTCTCTTATCATTCCCTTCTTCATCTTGGGTTTCAATAACTGATCAAGTTTTTTCTCTCCTTACCTGTTCAAAGTTTGTTCTCTTTGACAGAAAAAAATTGGAAAATGAAGAGAAACCTTACCTCCTCTCCATCACCATTTGCCATATGGCTAAAGAAACAAAAAAATCCACTTGTCCTTGACTCTACCAAGAAAACGCTTTCATGGCCCTGACTCTATTCTCACATGACGGCCCGAGATGCATCTGAATGCATCCTTCACCATCTTTCTTTGCTTCTTCATTCTTTTTGTGGCTTTGAAAATTGTAAGAATGTGCCAACATCCCTTGGTAACTTTGTGAATCTTCAGACAGCTGCACCTTTTTTCTCCTCTTACAGGAATGGCTCCTCTGCATACTTTTCTGTCTGGACTACTTAATTGCTTGAGAATAGGAAGAAAGGGAAAAAGGAAGGAAGGAGGAGAGAGAAACTGTACCTCTCACTGCAGTAGAGGGTATTTGGGGCATGACAGGAACAAATACCCGTATCTGTCCAGGGGACTCAAGTGGACAGATGCGTCAACCTATTCCAAAAAGGCCAGTCTTCAGCTTGAATCCTGCATAGAGCACTTCACCCTCTTTTCCTAGCCTTTGGCAATGCTTTTTTTCAATCAGTGGACTGCTCTTCTCCTTTTGAACCAAATTCCATCCATATCTTAAGGCCCAAATCAAATTCCACATCCACAAAGCATGTCTAGACTATCCCAGACCACTAATCTCTATCTACTCAATTCCTACCCTTACAGCCTGTATCATTCACTGACATCACATTTAATTATTTCATTTCATTTCATTATTTAATCACATTCTGCCAAATACTGTCCCCACTACATGGCCTTGGTTGGATCCCTTAAACTTTCAGGAACTTAGCTTCCTCATTCTAAGCGTTTTCCAACTCTATGTTGGAAGAGTCTATGATTCTGAGACCATGATAAAGGGCTTTAAACTACCTCAGTGAAAGACATCCACCATACTTTAAAATTTTTCACCATAACTAAAATGTTGGCAGATAGTGTCACTTTTGGGTTCAGAATAAGACTGTGTTCTTATTCAAAAGCAAATTTTTCAAATCCTTGAATTGTCATTCAAAAACTTTTTTAATGACAAATGGCTTTGGCTTTTTATGTAAAACTACTCTCCAGTTATTTGTTCTTCTTTTAAAATAAAGCATTCTTATTCTAAGGGAGACAGCTAGCACATCTATCAGTCACTTTTAAAAACAGATTCTTTCTAACTGAAGACGTCTTATGGTGAATCACAACTGCAATTTCTCATAAAATGCCATGAGAACAGGTCCTAAATCTATTATCTTATGTGCAGCTAAGGAAGAAAGAAATATGTTGTTTCACCTTGGAAACAAAGTTCCATCACTCTGGGCCCATAAAAAGCTTTTGGTTGTTGAATTATTTGACTTTCACAAATGATTTTATTCAGTCACACAATTCACTATATAAATAAGAGAAAAGAAGTATACCTGTGTATGTGGGGTGAGGGAAGGGATGTCAGTACAATCAAGAAAATTGGCCACCAAGAATTAGAGAGGCATAGGAGTATACAGGCGGCTCCTAAAAGATGTTCCAGGGATCTCCCTAAGATAGTCCTGTTTTATCAAGACCAGAGGAAGAGCTAGATGTGAATCAGTGCTGACACTTGCAAGAGGAACTGAACTGGGCACCATATTGGGAAAGCCAGATAGTGACCCTGGAGTTCTTGCACCCCTGATCAAACTGTGTGCTCATCAGGAGAGCATGCAGGAGAGTTCAGGAGGGTGAGTAGCTGCTGGAGAACAGACTTTTCTTCCTTTCTGTCCTTGTGGTGAGTAGGGATAAGCTATGTGGCCAATGAATGGAGGGCTGGGCCTAGAATCAACAAGACCTGAGTTCAAGTCCAGTTTTAGACATGATCTAGCTGTGTGACCCTGGGATAATCACTTAACCTGGGTCTGTCTCTGTTTCCTCATCTGTAAAAATAAGCTTAATACTAGCACCAGGGTTGTTGTGAGGATCAACAGAGATATTTGTAAGGTTCTTTGCAAACCTTAAAGTGCTATATAATGCTAGTTAGTATCATCATTTTCATCATCCCATCATCATTAATCTGTGTTGATCTCACTTCATTGCTTATATTGCTTTGGGGCCCACACATATTCTACACCAGGTGAAGATGTGCTCTCAATCTTGCCCACATATATACATAGACTATATAGGAACTATATACCAAGGGAAGCTATACCCATTTGTCCACCTCTGGAGAAAGAAAGGCCTGGTAGCAGGCCCTGGGCAGCTGGGCCAGGGGGCAGGAGGGTAAGGGCCCTTGGGTGATCTTTTTCCATTCATGCATCAATGGGGAATCAGGTCATGTGATGAGCCAGTCATCACCCTAAAAACCACTGAGTAATGGGAAACAAGCCTGATAAGTTGTGATAGGTGAAGGTCAGACTATGGACAATGCAAGAGTTGGTATGGTTATTCCCCAGGGAAAGGGACAAGTATGAGGGCAGGGAATGAGCACACACACACACACACACACACACACACACACACACACATACACACACACACACACACACACACACCCCCTTTCCATCTTTTCTACTCCTTTATCTCTCTGCCACCACTGTCCCATGTTCCTTCTCCAAATCAGCAAAGTGCCTGGAATATAATAAGTACTTGATAAACACTTAATTGACTGTTGACTGTTACCTTGCAGATACAGAAGACAAGATCTATTCCTCCTGGATTGATATCTAAGCTACAGAGATAACAGTCTATCTAACTTCCCTGTGAAACAGCTGGTGTCCATCAGACACACCAGCATGGCATATCCCTCCATGTTGTACTATACAGCAAGAGTGCTGGGGCTTCCAGGCAGGAAAGGACATAAATCTGCAGATGAGGGTATGGCTGTGAAGGGTGGGCAGTAATTTACAGCCTTTCCTGGCTCTAAGTGAGAGACCTGAGGTCTTTCTACCATGGGGCACTGCAGACAGTCAGCAGCTGGAAGGCTCTGGGCCACGGGCAATTTATTGAAACAGTGGGCATGCAAGCACCGACAATACATAAGTCAGAACAAAGGGATGGATATCAGTCCCACTGGCCCCAGAGAAGTTCATTAAAGAGCAGGATGTTTTATTCTTTCTAAGTGGATATTAGTGATTGAAAATAAGTTTGTGAAAGTTCTTTTTTTTTCCTGCGAGCAATGAGTTAAACAGCCTGCCCTAACTCTCATTCATTTCTTCAAATCATTAAATGCAAAGCATGAATCAGTATCTTTCTTTAGAAACACCTTTCTCTAAGAATTCCATATACCTAATTCTGCACAACTGAAAATAATCTCCCCAGTAATCTCTGGTAATTTATAAAAATAATCTCTTTATCTTGTCCCTTTCAGCTCTGTAATTACAGACTTTCAAAAGAGAAAAAAAAAGAAATCACTTTATTCAAGTCTAAATATATTGCATTTCATTTAACAATTCATTGTATCAATGTGATGTCAACTCCCACCAGGGAAAAGGAATCAGTGAGGCAGCTGGTCCTGGTGTGACTGAATGGAAAGACACCTTCGACACTACGGTTATGGAAAAGCAGAGAACCTCTCTGTGTTTCAGTTTCTTTTTAGATGTAACAGAGACAGAACTACGTCCAAGTATGCTGTGAGGATTGGCAAATAAAAAATACTTTAAAATATACAATGCAAAAAACAATCATTTTTACTCGACTGCCACAGTTCTCTACCTTGCCCCCTATTTTTGCCCGAAAATAAGGGAAGAGGATGGTAAAGGGAGAACTGAGAAATGGGGCTGCTTCACAACTCCCACATGCTCAGCCAGGAAGGTTCCCCAGAGGGCATCTGGCTTCTCTCCTGGGGGGTTGGAACTGATTTCTAATACTCATGAGCCCCCCCAACGTGCTCTCAGTTGATCATCAATCTGCCCACCAGATTTAATTAGCTCTTAGAAATGGGTATTTGCATATGTGGTAGACAGCAAGAACCACTGACACAAAGCATCCTTACAGAAGATGGGACATACTCTCCCACTGGACATACAGATTCTGGGAGAGAAGTGGCTTCAAATGCAAAGATCTTACGTGACAAAGGGGTAATTCACAGCAGACGGCTAGATGGAAAGCCTCTTCTCCCTGGAATCTTCGTGAAATGCCTCTGTATATAACCTTCAGTGCAGTGGATAAAGCTCTGTGGCTAGAGAACTCCCGAGTTCAAATCTGGCCTAAGACAATTACTATTGGTTTGATCCTTGGCAAGTCACTTAACCTCTCTTTGCCTCAGTTTCCCCATTTGTAAAACAGGAATAAGAATGCCACCTCTTCCTACGGCTGATGTGAGGATCAGTTGGGATCATATTTGTAAACCATTCGGCACAGTGCCTGGCACATGCTATGTGCTTTAATAAATGCCCATTGACTGGCTCATGACCAGTGAACTGAAGAGCAGTAAATGCCATCCTCTCAGCCCACCAGAGAAGATGGCGGGACCTCTAAGAGGAAAGTAAGTAATGAATCATCAAAGTGATGGGTCATCAACAGTGGTGAGCACTCCACACCAGCATGGGCCCATCAAACGTGATGAACAACCTGGCTGCTGGACATCAGGGGCTTTAATGGCCAGGCTGCAGCACCGGCAGATCAGAGTATGGGGATCATCTGGAAATGGACTGATAATGACTCCCGAAGAATACTGGTTACTGAATTCCTATCAACCTGGACGGTCACACCCATGCTTGTCCACTCAACGTTGTAACTTACTGTTTGGATAAAATTATAAGTGAAATACGTAGCCAACATATGGAGGGCACCAAGAGGGGAAGGATGGCTTAATCTGCGGACTGAAAAAATCAGAATCCCAAAAGATCTCCACAAGACAGAACAGAACAGGTCTAAGGTGGGATCGCCTGAAAGCCCTGCATTCAGTTTAAAAACCCACGCACAAGTAGAAGCCCTGACTTGCAAACAGACTCAGGAGTGCTAGCTGACTACACGGGAGTCAATGTGAGTCAGCAAAGTTAACGCCATCACAAGCTGCATCAATGAATGTGTCCTGTAATGCATTCTGTCAATAACAATGATAACCAGCATTCACGTATCACTTCAGGATCTACGAAGTGCTGATATATGTGATCACATTTGATCTTGACATCAATCCTGCCGTTATCATCCCCATTTCACAGGTGGGGATACTAAGGCACTGACCAGAGAGGTTAGGTGACTTTTCCTGGGGCAATGACTGGTAAGTACGTGAAGCAGGGTTTGAACTCAGGCGTTCTGGATGCCAAGTCCAGAATTCTATGGAGGTGCCATCTACAGGCTTAGTTAATTAACATGCATTTATTAAGTGCCTACCACACAGTAGGCATTGTTACACAATGGTGATAGAAAGAAAGGGAAAAAAGTCTGTGTTTTCACGAAGCTTAGAGTCTAATGGGGGGGGGGGGGCGGGGGAACAGCCTGCAAACAAATATGATATATATATATATGACAAACGAGATGATCAATAGAAACAAGGCATTGGCAATATTTTCACGACGTTTGTTCTTTTTCCAGACGACATCTCTAGTCCTGTGCTCAGTCCTAGATACCACACTTTAAATAAACATTCACAAGCTGTAGTGACAGCTCTGAGAGTACTGCCTAGGAGAGGGAGGGGAGACAGAACCGCAGCTTAGGAGAAATGGTGGAAGGAGCTATGAGGTTTTGCTGGAAGAAGAGAAAACATAGAAGGGGCTCGATGACCATCTTTAATTATTTGAAGAGATGCCATCTGCAAAGGAAATTCAATTTTCCTACATGCCTCCAGAGGGAAGAATTAGTACTAAATTAGCAGAAGGTTTAGGTTGGCAGATTTCAGGGCAACAGCAAGCATGACCAGGCTCCCGGTGATGCTCGATAGATGCAAATTATGGAACGCTATGATCTCTAAAGCCTGGGTATCCCAGAGCGACACAAAGGGCAACAGAGACATGCAGGGGGTGGAGGGAGGAGGGAGGCTGCAGCATGTTAGGAAGGGTCATCTGCAAACAGAAGTGTGATAAGAGACATCAGCAAGGGCCTATGGGACCCCAAGATGAGGCACAGCCATCAGGTACCGAGAGCGAGAGAAAAAGGAACAGGCTGGTGCTGTGCTGGTAACCATGAAACACTAAAGATAAGAGGAAGGCCTAAAGCACGTCTTCTGTGGAACACTTAGGGGAAGGCACAAAGAAGCATTTGGAATGAGAAGGTAACCCAAGATAAAAGCACTCATTGAGTGACTTCCACGTGCCACACCCTGTGCCAAGTGCTTCACAAATGCTATCTCACTTGGTCCTCACTGCAATCCTGGGAGGTGGGCACTATTATTAGCCCTATTTTTTTATAAGTGAGAAAATTGAAACAGAGGTTAAGTGACTCGCCCAGGGTCCCAGAGCTGGGAAGTATCTCTGGCCATAATGGAATGCTGATCTTCCTGAGTCCAGACGCAGCCCTCCATCCATTGTACCATCTAGGCACCTCTGCAGAGGCAGAGCCTGAGAGGGCCTTAGAGGCCATTTTGTCAGACTCCACTTTGCAGATAAGCAGATGGTGGCCCAGAGAGATGAGACCATTTGCCCAAGGCCACAAATAATGGAAGCAGCATAGGTAGGAACTGAACCTGGGTCCCTTGGCGCCCTGAGTTGTACTAGGCAGTGATGTAATAACATGCACATCAGGCCACAAAGCCCAAGGCAGGATCTGCCAACAGAGCCGTGCATAAACATGGCGGACACATTGGGAAGCTGATGAGATCCAGACATAGAAAGCATTCCCTCAAAGCCTGGTCAACTATTTTTCAGAATGTAGAGGAGAATTGTGCATCAAACAAGGGGCTGGAAGGTCTCTTTCAGCTCTCAGATGCTGTGTTCACTTGGTCTCGGACCGTTTTGCCATATCCAAAAAAGGAGTCAAAGTTAAAGGGAAAGTGGATCTTCTACAATTTCTCTATTCCTTCTTTCAGTCCTTATAAAATGGTGGCAAATAGAGTTGTAGAACAAGCCCAGGTCCAAGTGACCAAGCACGTACACTTATATTTCTGGTTCTCTTGGTGCCAACAACTGCAAGATGTTCCCATTTCTGGGTCGAAGAAGTCCTGACCCTCCACATCCAGAAGGCAGGGAAGGACAATTCCACTTGCAATGTTCCCCTTTTCTATTCTGATTGGCATAATTGGAAAAATCTATAGTGCTAGGGTCCTCCTATGGGACAGCCTTTTAAAGGGACTGTTACCCAAATGGCTAGTTGAACAATCTGACCCACCAACCAGAGAGCACTCTTCTTTCCTACAAGAGGATGACAGACTGTGGAGCCATTAATTGTGAGGAGAAACAGAGAGAACCAGCAATAACCTGAAAGTGATTGACACATCTCGTTTTCACTTGGGATTTCCTTAAGCTTCAGGTAGGAATGTTAACTTTGATTTCAAGGTAAAAAGATTAAGCATGAGCTTTTACCCTAGAGCTCACTGCTCTCTTTTGCCGCCAGGGACAGAAGTACATTCAAGGATCCTAACACCCCGAGTTAGGCAGAATGAAGACAGAGATAAGAAGCGGGGGACAAATAGGAGGGAGTGGAGAGGAAGAGGAGACAGCTTTGGCTAGAGACAGAACAGCAAGATAGCATGAGGATCAGGCTGTCAAGCCTGGAGGCCTCAGACTCTTCCTGAGTTCGAATCTGGTCTCAGACACTTCCTAGCTGTGTGACCCTGGGCAAGTCACTTATCTTTTGCCTCAATTTCCTCATTTGTAAAATGAGCTGGAGAAGGAAATAGCAAACCACTCTTTGCCAAGAAAACCCCCAAAGGGGTCATGAAGAGTGAAATCTTCCTGACTGCAAATGATTGAACAACAACAGAACATTGCTTCCCTCACCACTTAGTTTACCTTTTAACCTTTATGGTGCTCTATCATAGACCAAGTACGCTTTCGCTGATTGGCTTTTTTGTTAAAAACAAAACAAAACAAAACAAAACAATATGGAGTGACAGGATTTCAGGAAATGTTTTCCTTGCCCTTCTCAAAATATACGTGTGGAAAGTATGTTCATGTGAATCCTTTAAAGATCTGTGATTTCTAACAGCATGGTCCCTTCCCCTACAAGCCGAAGTAACTCTGGATTGTTTCTTGAGAAGCACGGGGAATGCAAATCCATCACGCTTGAGCCAAGCTGGTGAGGAGGCTGTCCAAGATTAGCCAGACCAGCCCTTGGATGAGAGACCCACGGTTTGTCACCAGGTTCCCAGGCCGAGCTTTCCCAGCTTTTGCTCTGCTGGCATGGCCTTCAATGAGGCTTTGGACTTTAGCCAAAGCAGAGATGGACAATGTTCTAAAGACAGAATTATGGGAGCAAATAGGCTTTTTTCCCTTAATTAGAATATAATTCACACCAGAAACTAGTCATTTTCTCCTAGGCACACCTATGTACGTAGAGTGAGCACAGAGTTTTTAAACTCTGACTATTCAAAAAAAACTCGTCTGAAAAAAATCTCACTTCAGCACAATTTCAATAAACCATTTTTACAGCTCAGAGCTGAAAAATACTTAGTATTTAGTTTATCTGCAACCTTGACTTCAAAAGCCAAAATGTTCCTAGATCCTATCTGTAAGCACAAGCTGGAAACCTAAGTACAAATAACATCGGAGTTATACCATGTATTTAGCCAAAATGTTATTGCTACCAGTGACTCCATAAAAAAATAAGCTCACTGTGTCATAGGAGTGTAGGGTCCTCAGAGGCATCACTGAGTCCAATTTGCTCATTTTATAAGCAAGGAAATTGTGGTGCAGAAAAAGCATCAAGTCTTTACAAGCATCCACTAGGCATCAAGTACTCAGCTACCACAGGGGGAGGAGGAAGAGAAGGGGGAGGCAGATTGATAAAACAGTTCTGTCTCAAGAAAGTTAGCCTGAGATTTCTTGGCCCTTCCTTCGCTGGTCTTTCAGCTCAATAAGGCTGTCCCCTTGTCTCTCCAGAAGATACAGACGATAAATGCTAAAGATGGAGAGACAGAATGGAGCACAGGAAAGAAAGCAGAATTTGGAACTAGAGATTCAAACCCCAGCACAGCTGCCTGGCCCCCTTGTGCAAATTACCCATAGGAACCTCAGAGGTTGTCAATAGGAGGTTGTAGAGTGAAAGACCCGGAGTCAGGAAGACTCCTCTTGCCAAGTTCAAATCCAATCTCAGACCTTTACTATCTGGGTGACCCTGGCCAAGTCACTTAAGCCTGTGTGCCTCAATTTCTTCATCTGTAAAATGAGCTGGATATGGAAACAGCAAGTCACTGCAGTATCTCTGACAAGAAAATCCCAAATGGGGTCAGGAAGATTTGGACACGACTGAAACAGCTGAACCACAACAGAACAAATGTTGAGAAGTCAAACTCAAGGCCAGAAGCAGACGGTCCAAACCCTAAATTTAAATCATTCTTTCTCGTGACCTCTCATGGTCCCCTACCTGCCCTCCCCCCCACACACACACACCACGTGTGCGCACACACACATGCATGTGCACACACACATGCATACATACACACACACACACACACACACACACTTCTATAGCTCGGTGGAACCATGATGCAAACCCTCTGTTCTCACTTATCTAGGTCTTTCTCTAAGGACTCCCAAGAAACCTTCTTCTTGCTCTTTTCATAGCTTGTGGGTCCTAGGGATCACTCAAGCTGCCTGTCCCTCCGTCATCCCTTACTCCAGACAGAAGAACCAAGCCACAAAGCCTGACGGCCAAGGGCTCTCATCCACCCATACAGCCACCAGGATTACAGCTGGGCAGAAGGCTTTCCCACAGGCCCTCATTTGCTCTCACCTGGATTCCTGCAATCTCTTTCTAAGTGGCCTCTCTCCGCTAAAACACATCCTCCACACAGCTGCCAAAAGCCAGATCTGACCATGCCCCAAATGCACACATACACACTCCACTCAGTAGCTCCCAGTCACCTCCAGGATCAACTTTCCAGCCTGGCATTTGGGGCCTTGCATGGTCTGACTCCCATCGACATTCCCAGTCTTATGTTATGGCAGTCCCCTCCACACAGGCTCTTTTCTGGTCAAACTGGTCTGCTAGCCATGTCCCTCCCTACATGGTCCTGACATCTTGGACCTCTGCACGGGCAGTCCTCCACATCCAAAATCTACTCCCTCCTCACGGGAGGGAGTCGCTGGGAATCTCTGGCTTTCTTCCAATGAGAGCTTGGCTTACTGCTCTTACACAGGGCCTAGAAGGCCCACTCCCTTTATATCACTGTGTTATTACTTTCTACTTACCCGTGTATATACACTGAATAATGCTTCCCCTCCCTCCACTGAGTGCAAGCTCCAGAGGGGAGGGAATATTGCACTTTTGTCTTTAAATCTCCAGCACCCAGCATCATGCTGGTGCAGAGAAGACACTTTTAAATGCTGCTTGAGTTTAGTCTCAGCATAAGATAGAGTAATGCCTGTTTGAAGGCATTCTCACCAAGCATGGCTTATGTCTGAATGGTGATGTGTGTCTCGGTGATGAGGCCTGAGGTGACCACCCAGCTGACTGCTTGGCTAGTCTGCCGGGCAGACACCATAAGTATCATGATGAAAGCCTGCTTCACAGCACTGGTGACATCCTGGGACAATGGGGCCAAATGCTTTCAGATCCAAGGTCCCATGAGCAGAGAGGGAGACAGTGTGTGTTCACTAACACCACGCACTTCTAAGACTCAATTATAATTCAGATTAAAGAGAGGCAAATTATAACTTCCCTCGGTGCTAACCAGCAGGCATTAGCGGGATATTTTTAAAAAGAACATGACTTAATCAAGAGTGTCTATATTATTAGCATGGTGGGATTTTTAGAAGAAAAAAGTCAGAATTTAAATAGGCAAAAGAACACAAAGTAATTCTTTTTTAAAAAGCAAAAACTATTTTTCTTAATGAAGTTTTTTTTTATATTTTCCCTAAACTGTTTTCAATTCTCATCAATAGTATAAGCCTCTATCCAAGTTTGAAACCTTGAAATTATCTGGGATCCCTTCTCTCTCCATCAACCTATTGAGAGAAATGATTATTTTGCTCATATTAATAACCGGTTAGTATAAGAGAGATCCAGAATTTTTTCCCTCCCTCTTTCCTCATTCAGCAGGGAGCTCCTTGGTAGGTTGTTCAGCCAGCATAAGGAAAGACATTGTCATTAATGAAATCGGATTAACTTTCTCTTCAATCTTGTTCAGACCCCACCCAAGTGGGGAAGCCCATTGTGTTCTCCTCAGGCTGAGGTGAGAGGCAGATCCTTTGCCTAGATGGCCCCAGGGCTGGGGATGGTCTGGGAGTAAAAGTGACGTGATCAAAGTCTGTTCCCTCCCACACCCCATCTTAGAACAGATCCGCCTCTCATTACAATATTCATTCTTATTAATTGTTAACCAGTCAAAGTTGATTGCCACTTGTTGGGAAGACCCACT
The DNA here is from genome assembly GCA_028646515.1 of Pseudochirops corinnae. Lineage (NCBI taxonomy): Eukaryota > Metazoa > Chordata > Mammalia > Diprotodontia > Pseudocheiridae > Pseudochirops > Pseudochirops corinnae. The sequence goes on from CM053585.1 coordinate 530,759,605, forward strand.
TTTCCAAGGATATATAAGCATCAAGAAGCCACTGTGATCCATCTTTGGTTCATGAGAGATGGCCAAATGACAAATCCTTTCATTATTAGCTATCCATAATTGATAAGATGATTAATTACCCAGAAACTACCATTATGAACTCCCAAACCCAAGAGGCTCTCACCCTTCCCCCTGTGGCAGTCTCCTGGAGCAGGGATCACAGACCTGCACCACCACACAGGACATATTTCTTTATCCTCATTTCTACTTCTTCTAGAAGTAGTAGTACTAGCACTACTGGAGTGGTTTGCCATTTCCTCTTCCAGCTCATTTGGCAGATGAGGAAACTGAGGCAAACAGTTTTGAGTGACTTGCCCTGGGCCACACAGCTAGAAAGTTATCAGAGGCCAGATCTGAACTCACAAAAATGAATCTTCCTGACTCCAGGTCCTGGGCTCTAACGCACTATGGCACCACCCACCTGCCCACACAGAAGCATAGCTTTTAGAACTTAGACAGACCTGACCCAGCATCCTTCCTAACACCATTCCCATTTCAAAGATGAAGCAGAGTTCTCTTTAATCTCAGCATCTTCTGAACCCTATTCATATTATCATTTAACAAAATCAGTAATTAGCAAACGAGATGAATCTAGGAAATTCAGAAAAGGTATCCAAGTTACACACTGGTGAATGCCTTTTGAGGTAAAAGGCACCCTATTTAACTTAAAAATCTACTGCCATTTGATTATTTGTAGCAGTATTTTAAAAAATTGTAAGTAGCGCATATGTTGGCATATTGTTCTAAGCAGAGAGCACGAGCTTAAACTTAATTATAGCAATTTCACAAAGAAAGATAATAACATTTCAATTATGGCATATATAATTATATAAATGCCTTTTTAAAAATACAAAATCACATATCAAATAACATCTGTTGTTCCATAATGATGCACTGTTAAAAAGTAGTCTAGCAACATCCAAATGAATATCTAGTACTCCTTAGACAAGAGAATCCAGACCCCCATGAACAGGCTTCTTTAACCAGGATGTGATTCATGTCTACTTCACAGAATCACAGAAGCTCTGAACTGGACCCCTAAAGAGAACACAAATCTCTGATAGAGCATCTCCAACAGTCACCAGTCTCCACGTGAAGCCCTCCAGTGTGCGAGAACCCAATAACTCCCAAAGCAGCCCATTTCACTTTTAGATAGCACTAATTACTGGGAAGACTTCCCTCTTTTCAAACCAACACCTATTACATATGGGGGTTTAGGATATCTTAATATAATTAGACTAATATCTATAGGTTTTCTAATTTGTGTCTAAAAAATCAACGGAAACACCCCCTCACTGGTTAAGTCATAGGGGATTCCAAGTGCCACCATGTTTATGGACAGAATGAATGTGTCAGATGAGTAGGAAATGAAGTCAGATGAAGGACCGGGAGGGAAGGGGATAATGCAGGCATCTCCATAATACTTGGGTGAGGATGAATTCAAGGATTTCAGGTAGGACTACTAATCGCATCTGATGCTCCTTCTTAAAGTATGTTGTGGTCTGTGGGTCAGAGCTTCCATCTACCACTTAATAATTATTGTTAACTGCCAAATTGGTGGGGATACACAATATTTACAGAAATTTTGATTCTACAAAACTGAAGCAAATACTACTAGTAAGGCTTACTACATATGTTTTGTCTTTATGTCTGCACAACTGTTATATTTTAAAGGAGAGAGTGAACAGAAGGCATTTTGAAAACCATAAAGCCCTGTATAAATGCCAGCCTGTTGACACCATAGTAGATAGAGCATTAGGCACAGAATTCAGAAGACCTGAGTTCAAATCCTATCTTGGACAATTCCTACCTGTGTGACCTTGGACAAGGCACGCAATAGCTGTCTGCCTCAGTTTCCCCTGGAAATAATAATTGCACCCATCTGCCAAATTTGTTGTGAGGACCAAATAAGATCATATGTTGTTATTTTGTTCAGATATTGTCAAGTTTTCATTTCCACTTTTCGTCAATATTATCATGACTCGATCATTTATTATTTTTGCATTTTCCTCTTTAAAGTAGTAGCTTGTATTTCAAAAAACCATTATCTGTACCTATGTGCTTACCAGCTCAGCACAAACCTTTTTCCTAAATTTCGGGGGAAGCCTTTCCTTTGTCCAGGTTGTACTGTTATTTCTAGGAACAGGCTGGGGCATTTTGGTATTAATTTATCACAATATGCGGTTTCAGGGAAAAATGCTTTTAACAATTATTTTAAATTGAGTAACTGGTGGCCAGAGAGGTGTGAGGGACAAACCCTTTTTAACTTTTAGATAAGAAAAATAAAAGGAGTTGAGTGTAAAGTAAGCATCTTTGTTTCCCCCCTCCTTCAGCACCTCCAGGAATGCTTCTTCCTGAGGTCCCTATTGTTTAAATGCTACCTTTTTTCCCCTTTCCCCTCTTTTTTTCCCTTGTTTACATCATTTTCTAATGTTTTCTCCCTCCTCCTGATCTCTCCTGATTTCTGCAGGCCACCAGCCTCACTACCATGTAAATAGAGCAGGTAATTCTGTCATTACTTTACATTCCCAGGAGAAGCAGATGTCTTCATTTAAACTCTGAAAGGACGTGAGGAGAACACGGGGAAAGTCTGCTGCTCTTCTATATCACACCTTCCACCCTCCGGCCTTCTCTTAATGCCAGTCCCTAGGTCCCTAGGAAGTCTTTCCCACCACTCCTGGGCTGACGTTACTTAACGGGGTGTTTTGTATCTTTTCCAACTCCTAGTGTACCCGAGAGTTTTCATCCTAGCTAGATGAAAAGCTCTTCAGGGCCAACAATTGTACCTAATACTTTTGTTTTCAATCTGCACAGCAATTAATGGCACAACCTTGGGTGGAATATCTTCCCTTACCCCCTCACCCACAACGCCAGATAGTCTTTCCAGAAGATTGCTTCCATCACGTCAGCCCGGACTCGGGAGCCTTGCCGGCCATCTGATATCTCCCCAACACCAGGCGATTGTTTTAGAGAGCCTTAATTATTCATTATTTGGTTCCACTGTGAGAATGTAAGGATATTCCTCTTGTCCCAGACTCATGGTTTGACATCACACCTTTTTTATATTTCCTTTCACTTATTTCCAATAGGAAAGTATAAAGTGTTCACTAGAATGCCTGGTACATAAACATCTTCAAGGGGAAAAATACCAATAAATCCAGAGGGAAAAAAACAAAAGGTTAATCAAAGAAATTAATAAGTACGGAGAAAATGGGAAGTACTCTGAAAGGTAGTGGCACCATTCAGTCCTGTCTGACTCTCGTGATCCCACTGGAGGTTTTCTTGGTAGAGATACTGGAGTGTTTGTCATTTCTTTCTCCAGCTCATTTTACAGATGAGGAAACTGAGGCAAACATGGTGAAGCGACTTGCCCAGGGTCCCACAGCTAGTAAGCATCTAAAGCTGGATTTGAACACAGGTACTGCTGACACCAGGTCCCACACTGTATCTGGTGGACCACCTAGCTTTCACTGAAAGATAATATACCCTACCTATTATGCAGCATTTATCTGAAGGCTTGCTGGAAAGAAGATGGAAAGGTATCCATCACAAACAGTACTTAGGGAAAAGCACCGAGAGCAAAAGGGGGAGGGAGAGAAGAGAGGCGTGTGAGACACAGGCTGGTCATGATGAATCGATAAGCCAGGCACAGCGTCCCCCTAACCAAATCAACAGCTGGAGCAGGCCTTCCTTGTCTTGGGGCTGCCAGGCAACGCAGAACAAAGGAGACGGAAACATCTGTAAGGCGGCTGTTAACCTGAATGGAGCTGCATCCCCACAGCTTCTGGTCAGAGGCAACCATCCAGGGACATGATGCATGAAGGGAGGCACAGGGGCTCAATGCATAATGAAAGACCGGCTGGTTTTGTTCTCAGATTCTAAGTGGAAGGGAGCTTGGAGGCCATCTAGTCCAACCCCCTTCACTTCATACGTGAAGAACATGAGCCCAGAAGAGCTGGATGATTTTCCCAAGGTCACATAATGACATCATAACTATAAGAGGCAGAATCTGAACCCAGGTCCCAAGACTCCCATTCCATCCCTCCTTCTACTATATCATACTGGCTCCCAACAACAGCACATACAAAACTAATAATGATTTTTTTTTTTTGGTGAAGCAACTGGGGTTCAAGTGACTTGCCCAAGGTCACCCAGTTAGCAAGTGCCAAGTGTCTGAGGCAGGATTTGAACTCAGGCACTCCTGACTCCAGGGCTGGTGCTCCTAGTTGCCCCCTAATACTAACAAATTTCACAACCACATCAAACTATAACTAGTTTCAATCTGAGGTAACCTATTCACCTCCAGCCAAATGAAAAACTTCTTTATTTTAAATACCCAAAGCACCTGTAAATATTAATCAAGTTCATTGTTGCTTCAAAGCAAAACTTTGCAAAAGAAGAATAAAACTCTGAATATCTTGAAAATAAGAGATGCAAATTACAGTACTCAGTCAAGTGGGAAATTACTGTTTGATTAAAAAAGCTCATTAATACCTCAATTCACTGATGATATGGAAACAGTGACTTCCATGGAATATCAACCCTCAGTCTCCCAAGAAATGTGCTTTCCTGGTTGCCCAAAGTGAAAAACCCTTGAGATGGTCATACAAAGTTTAACAAATATCCTTTGACAATCTCACAGTGAGCACTTATGCTAGGCACTAACAGTGTGGTGGTGGAAAGACCATCAGTCCAAGGCAAAGACCCTGCCCTCATGGAGCTTACAAGAAGGATCCTGCCCTGAGCCAGCATGGAATGGTAGAAGACACAAGATCTGGCGGACGAAAATCTGTGTACATGATTGTGGGTGTTTAAACCAATCAACCTCTATGCACACTGCCTATGAAAAAGGCGCACCACTATCAGAACCACCTCCCTCACTGGGCCGCTGTGAAGAAGAACCACCATGATGTCTGTAAAAGTGCATTATAAACATAAAGTAGGCAATAAAATTATACCGTGATAGCTGAGCGTACACACATACATGCTAAAAGACCTTTAAGAATGAAATTTTATTTTAATTTAATTAAGTCTATAATTAAGGGCTATAATCGCTCATAATTTTCTCTTCTACAGAGTAGCTATTTTACTGACAAGCTACAGTACACAAATCATGCAGGTAAATTAAAGTTTGTAAAAAAAAACTGCCAAAGAGAGAAAAAAAATTCAAAATTATAGGAAGCTAGGAGACGATTACGTGTCAGATACAAGACCCGACCCCATAGTCTGAATGACCATGCTACTTTGTCTCTCAAACAGAAAATCTAATTTTCTCTTTGATTCAAATCAAAATAACTCCCTTGGGGAGAGGCAGGCAGCGATGATGCCCCAGCTTACAACAGTTCTGGAATCCCTTCTTTGGGATGATCTTTTGAGGGAGAACACAAGGCACCTGAGAACACAAGGTCCGTCTCATCCCTTTGCAGTCACACATCATTTAGGACCAAAAGTATCCACAACATCTATGTAAATACAGTATATTCACAAGACACGGATCCATGGGACTTTTGGTTGTTTCCAGAAATCAACAGGCCCCTTAAAGAATAAAATGTGCCTTCCCCAAAAGTATGTGCTGTGGGCTCTGAAGGCAACTCCAAATAAAAAAAAAAAATGCTTTTGAGCAATGATGGAATTATTGGAATGGTTGAGATTAGTGTCAAAGGAAATGTTAGATGTCCTAGTAACATGAGGAATAAAATAGGAAGTCTTTGATATAGGCTCAACACTTCACAACCCATGACAAATCCATCAGAATTGTGAACAATATTAAAATGCCGTTTTGGAAAAAAAAATTTGCCTGTCTTGATTATAGTTGATAGAAACCTACAATTTATTTTGAGCATCTACCCCAAGTATCACCTCATAAAAAACAGTGAAAAATAGTGGAATAATAAGTAAGTAATTTCTCCAGGAAGCTTAGCACCAAATATAATTGAGTCACATGGTCATCTCAAAAGCATTTTAATGAGAAATTGGCAGGACAGCAAAGGGATGGAACATGGCGCAAATTGGTCCTTCTTCATCACCTCTGGTAGCTGAACCACACTATTTGGACACAAATGCCTCAGTCCCCAACATACTATCAGAAGAGACTTAGGAAAGCACAGTCAATCAGAGATGATGAACCAGACCCAGTATTAACCAAAGGAATCCACATGGAGGGTGAGTGCATCATGAAGACATTAAGGGATTATTCTGCAGATTATCTCAGGGAGAGGAAGACACCAAAAGTAGGGGGTGGGTGGGCTGGGGGGACAATGTGCAGTGTTACAGCCCAAATTACTGACCTATGTGCCAACTTTTTTTCTTTATGAAATTTTTATGACTGTGATCTACGTACTACACAGAAGCCTGACTGAACTGAGAAGGGAATAAACAAGCTTTCAGCAGACCACGTGTTCAACATTATATGATAAGCGTTTGCCCCTTTCGGACTTTAACAAATAGGCATGTCTAAAAGACCAAGTTACAAAGGGAGAGTGAAAGAAGGTCATGTCTCAAGATGATCATGTACACGTTGCAGAAAGTGTCTTCTCAGATTTTTCTTCTCATAATTCTTCCTCACAGACTTCTGCTCATAATTCTACGTCCCACTCAGGCTGAATTTGTGCCGCGAAGAGCAGGAGAGGGACCCTTTCAGATATCAATGGCCCATCCTACTTTGAAGAGCATACAAAAGGTTGGCAGAAACCACGGACTTCCTCCCACCACAGATTGCCTCTGTACCTTTTCCCCAACCACTCGCTTTCACAGACCAAGGGGAGAACTTCGAGCTTAAAAATAACTAGAGAAATCTGAACCCCAGAAGTGTCTGGTAATTGCTGGGCAAACAGCCACTGCCTGGTTATGGCCTAGACTACAGAGGGGAAGATTTGGGGAAAGTGCTGGATGGCAAGTGAGGTTAGAGCAAGGTTCCTTGCCAAGGCACCCATCTCTGAATGAGGAAGAGTTGTGGGAAGGAAAGGAAAAAGCTGCCTGGGAGGTGACGAGCTTCAAAGCTTAAGTCCTTCAGAGGCAGAAGTAGATGGGCTTCTGCCAGTCTCAGGCTAAGGACCTCTGCTCTTTATGGAAGACGAGACCTACAGCTGAGCCTAAAACTGGAAGTGATGGAGTCTGCAGTCTCCTCTTAAGGGGCAAGCCCAGGAAGTAGAGGACCAGTCTCTGTGTGAGGGGAACCCCAGACAAGCAACTTGTCCATCCCAGATGCCACATCCGGGGGCGGGGACATCAAGGGTTCTCCAGGTCTCCATCTGTGGACTGCCTTGGTCATACAAGTTCTTTATATGCGTACCTCACGACAATACTTTGCATCTGTGCCTACTATTTCTGCGGACATAGCATATATTTGTGGAAGAATGTACTCCAGGTTCACGGGAGGTTGGTTTGTAACTATTGTTTTTACTACACAGTTTGAGTGAATGATTTTGCTAAGAAGTACTTGAGTCTTCCAGCTGATTGTTAATAGGAACCACACCAATTGGGATTCCTGAGTTATAGTCTTAGAAAATTACTGCCATACACCTTTCAACCCTATAAGGGTTAAGGTCTTCTAGGGACCCCAGTCCAAGGTGTTAGTGCAAACCAAGTTATGTGGAAGAGTGTTCACAATTTACTGTTTAAGCTCAGAGGGTAGAATCAGGAACAATAGGGAGGGAGAAGAGTTACAAAGAAAGAAATAAATTTGGACACGATGCTAGGAAAAACTTCCTGATAATCCAAAGTAGATGGGAGGCCTTGGGCTCCCTGTCCTCAGAGGCCAGGGGTCACCTATCAGGTGTGTCCCACTGGGAATTCCATTCTGGTCATGGCTTGGACTAGAAGAGCTCTGTGTGCCTTTCCAACTCCAAAATTTTTTTTTTGTGAAATTCCTCCAGTCTCTAGAACCTACTCTGCAAATTCAAGTTGGGGGTTGCTGTTCCAATCTCAGTTGTGATGAATAGTTCCAGACACATTGCTCAATAATGAATTCATCCTCTAAATCCAGATCCTTCTTTTTCCAAAGAAAGGATAAACAAGACAGGAAGAATAATATCCATTTGCATCCTAACGAGAAGAGGGTCATCTCATGGATGAAAAGAGGCTCTACCTTCCTTAAATCTTATTTACTCCAGTTATTTAGCCTATAGACTACAGCTGTTTAGCAAAAGAAGAGATGTGGAATAAATCATTTATTGAAAATAGTTGATAAAGGGAACTTTCTTGCACTAAAAAGGGTAATAAAAAGTAAAAATAAAACAAAACAAACTCAAGGCTTTGAGGAACAAACAAAATAACAACATGTGATCTATATCTCCCAAAAGGAAGCATCAGGGCCAAAGAGCAGCCTGCTCCCAGCATTCCTGGCTTCACCCAAGAAGAGCCCATATTGGGGGGGGGGGGGGGGGTCTATGGGACGACCAGAAATCCAGCAGGGGCTTGATGTGGTTCCAAGGGAAGTCATGCAGAGTGTCATTCAGAATTGTTTCAGAAGAAATTCAGAACAAGGACTTTCTATAAAGACATCTGTTTTAATTCTGATGCATGGTCAGCCCTGCAGTCCAGGATGCTTGCAAAGCGGGTGGCAGTTAGTTTAGTTAGCAAAATATCTAGGAAAAAAATATCTAGAGACAGCTGGGCCGCACTGCCTCTGCAGGAGCTCAGGAGGGATGCATAGCAGAAAAACAGAAGGCAGACTAGGGGGGCAGCTGCTAGTGGTTAGTGACAGGCCTCTCCACTGTTGGTAGGCCAGGAGACTCAGCTGTCTGCAAAGGGAGATTCACACTTGGTGTCAGAATTAAAACAGATGGGTGCTGGGTGGAAGGAAGGAGGTAACCTTCCAGTACAAGCTGGTCCATGCTGTTAGGGTCTCTATAAGATAGCCTTGGCTGTGACGTCAAACTGGCAGCTGTCTGAGCTCTGCCCCATCAACCTCAGAGTCAGTTTGAGAACTCTGTGTATAATGCCAACTCTCAAAAGCTAAGAGAAAGTTCCCAAAAGGATCTCTCCTAATACAGTGGTTCTCACCTTTCCTAATGCCATGACCCTTTAATACTAGGATGTGGGCGTATCTGCATGTGGACAGACCCACCTGGAGACGGATAGAGGAGTGGTGTCTCGGTTCCTAAGACCATTGGAAATATGTGTTTTCTGATGGTCTTAGGCAACCCCGTTTGACCTCCAAAGAGGTGGCAACCCACAAGTTGAGAGTCGCTGTTCTAGTAGAATGGAAACTGGGTTGATAGCCAATTAAATCTATAAACCCATAAAAAGCTAAATGTTAAAGATGATGAAACAGAAAGTGGGTTGTCTCACCACCCTCTCCTCTTCTTTGGTTGACAACAGCAAATATTCCATAGAAACTATCACGAAAGGGAGATGAGATTCAATATTATTCAATCATTCAACTAATATTGATGAAGTCTTTACTATGTACAAAGGAATACACCAAGTTCTATAAACTTATTCTAATTCTGTAGGGTAGAAGTTGGGCTATATCCCTTACACTTAACCTAAAAAAAATAAAGAGAATTTCTAAGGATCCTCTAGGGAGATGGTGAGAGGCCACAATGAGAAAGACTTTTCAAGTGACTGTTTTATTGTTTTATAAGCCGTAAGGACAGTCCTGTCTAATGGAGTATTAGCGGAGCTTAGAGATACAGTGAGTGCTTCTAAAATACGCCATCTTACCTATAAAAAATAACAATTCAGGCTCTATAAGTAAATTCAGCCTTCACTGTTCCGTTAACTTAAAATTTAAGGGAAAATGTTAAGTTACCCTTATTGATTAAGATAAGGAGATATTAGTCACATTATTAATCACGCGTTGACTTCCCACCCCCAACACAGTCACTCTATCTCAGAAGGCTGATACAGCCACACAGAGTAATTCTAAACATAATTGGCAGCCTAGGGAATAAATCTGCATTATGGCAAGTACTACTCTCGGCTCTATGAATTTGTATTTCACATAATCTATTCTTTATCCTTGATTGACAATGAAACCTACTCAGTTGCATACATTACTTAAATTTTTAAGTCTGTAATTTTTCCCTATTTCTGAAGCACAGGGCAGGATAGCACAAAAAAAAAAAAATAACTTGTCTAAAAGGGAGGAGAGGAATGTGTGGGTAAATCTTGACGATTTTCCAAAATGTCAAAGTCTGCTGCTGGGAGACGTGCTCTTTTTAAGGGACATGGTCACTTTGGTCAACGATTTACCAAATGAAGGTGAATGGAAAGCAGACTCCTGCAAAGTGTCCTGCCATAGCTGAAGAACCAGCCTTCTAAGAACATTACACTTTGCATCCCTCTGAGAAAGTCCTAATTCACCACTGTGTCCACAGATGTCTTTAAAATTCCAATTTGATAGTCTTCGTTTTCACGCCAACAATGAGACTCCATGTAGTTCTCTCTTTCTCTCCTTCTCTCTCCCTCCCTCCCTTCCTCTCCCTCTCTCTCTCTCTGTCTCCCTCTCTCTCTGCCCCCCTCTCTCCCCCCCTTCTTTCTGTCTCTCTCTCTCTCTCTCTCTCTCTCTCTCTCTCTCTCTGTCTCACACACACATACACACATACGTGCACACACAATGTGTTTAATGCATGTATATTTCTTCTGATTAGCCTGATGATGTCAACCAACCTTTTTTCTCTTAAATAACAGCACTATAATCAATGGCGCACTCAATTGGAGTACATAGCATTGACCCCAAACAGCCACCATCTCCACAAAAGTCCCATTTTGATCACTTTGATCATGGTACAGAGATGACCCTGTGTTCTCAAAGGCAGTTAGCAGGTCCTGCCAACCTAAAAGGACCCCAGCAGGTCACACTAATACATTGGGTTTTCCCTCCAAGGATCAGCATATCAATATAACTAAGAAGAGAGAGCATCAGCACCACAAGAGGGTTGGACAACAGCTGGTGCAGAGAAAAAGCAAAGAAAAAAAAAGAGGCAAGACAGCAAAAAAAAGCCTTCCCTCCCGCGTGACTCCAGCAATGATGGTGCAGAGGGTCAGAAAGGGTCCAACAGAGGAGGTGAAGGACGATCAAGCTCTTAAACAACCTAAAGCACGCCCAGGAAAGCCGGCATTCTTCATGTCTGAGCTTTGTGCAATAACCCTGACAGCACAGAAAGGACCAAACTACACGCATAATACATTCTTAATCTAATGAAATCAGGACACAGAAGCTGCTGCTAAATGAAGGGGTGCCTTGTGGCTCTTCCCAGAGAGAAGACTAAAGAAGCTGGCAGAGGCAGCGTCATCTCTCGGCCAAAGACAAGGGGGAACATTTCATCAAATCTTTCAGGGCTCACGACAAGTATAAACAAAACAACTACCACGAAGACAATATTGCTTATAAATAGGCATCAGATGCAGAGGATGGCAACTCTGTAAGTTAATGGCTTCCAACGAAACTACAGAACAGAATATTAAAAGTATAGTTTATAAGCACTGAGCTAGGCAATGAGGTGGCCCCATGGACAGAATGCTGGGCCTGGAGTCAGGAAGCCCCAAGTTCAAATGTGACCTCAGATACTTACAAGCTGTATGACCCTGAGCAGGTCACTTAATGTCTGTTTGCCTTAGTCTCCTCATCTGTAAAATGGGGGTAATATAGCACCCACCTCATGGAGTTTCTGTGAGGATCAAATGAGATCATATTTGTAAAGCACTTAGCACAGTGCCTGGCCCATAGTAAATGCTATATAAATCTTAACCATTTTATTATGTCATATTATTATCATATTATGTCAAGTCATGTTATGTTATGTTATGTTATATTGTATTGTATTGTATCATATTATATCATATTATATTATATTACATAAAATATAATATAATGAATTACTATTACCTGAAACGCTCACTAACTGCGACGACGGGCGAGCCACCTAAGCTCTGTCTGCTCTGCTCTGTAAGACGGAGACAATGACAGGGCCTCCCTCCCAAGGCTGTCGCAACGATCGAACAATCTAACATTTGTAAAGGGCTCTGCAAACCTTAACGTGCTATATAAATGTTTACTGTTATTCACCCGGCTTCAGAGACAGGCGACAGCTTTGAAGAGCACGTGTTATCTAAGAACAAGCTATGTCAAACTAACCCGATTTCCCTTGTTAATGGGATTATTAGGACAGGAGACTGGGAAACATAATAAATCTGGATTTCAGTAAGCATGCAGCATGATGACTCAGGATACGCTTTCGAAGAGGATACCCCGATGCGGCCCAGACAATGGGATTATCAGGTGGGTTTGGCCCTGCTTGACTGCAGAGTTTAGCACGGTTCTTGGCAGCTAGAGGGGAGAAGGTCTAGAATTTTCAGCCTGCATTGCTGGGGAGAGCACCCAAACTGATCAAATCACGGGTCCATCAAAGCACCAAAAATCACTTAGGAGAAAACAAACCCTCCAGTGGACTGCTATGGGATACAATCTTTGATACCAATAAGGGCACAGGTAATAGTCATCAAATTTACAGTGCAGGAGGGAAGTACACCTGATGAAGTGAAGAACAGACCCGGCACCCAAAAGGCTGTGTCAAAAGGCTATCGTGGGGGCAGCTGGGCGGCTCAGTGAATACAGCACCAGCCCTGGAGTCAAGAGGACTCGAGCTCAAATCTGCGATTTGTGTGTTGTGAAAGAGTTAGATGACCACTGAGGGTGCTGTCTATGACTCTACACTAATTAAGAAGTCAATAACTTCCATGAAGACCTGAGGAGACCCTCTGAAGCAGTGGTTCTCAACCCTCCTAATGCCGCAACCCTTTAGTACTCACATGTGGGCGTATCTGCATGTGGGCATACCCACCTGGAGACGGATAGAGGAGCCACGTCTCGGTTCCTAAGACCATCGGAAATGTGTGTTTTCCGATGGTCTTAGGTGACCCCAAAGGGGTTGCAGCCCACAGGTTGAGAACCGCTGCTCTAAAGTAAGTCAGTATATACCTGGATACGGGGTTACTTCAATGGCCAGGTGAACATGAGGGAGAAAACACAGCACAAGATCGAGGGATGAACATGGCCCAAAGGCCCATTTACCACTCGGAAGACTCTCAAGTATTTATCGTGAACATTTTCTTCAAGAGAGTCAGAAGCCACAGTGAGCACCGAGCACATCTTTCACAAAAAGAAGCATGTCCAGAAGAAATAACGGGCTGCCCCCAAATGACTGAGCAAATGTTAAAATAAAACCAAATTAAAAGGAAGCATAAAGACATCGTCTGCGATTATACTAACTCCTAACCGACCTAGTAGAGAAGCTACTGATTTTGAAAAACGGGAAATGAATAATCAAAGATACTGAATCTGATTATTAGGCTTTTGAGAAATAGAACTTTAAGGGAAATAAAGCATCTGCCACCATAAGAATGATAAAAAAAAAAAAAAAGACCAGAAAGCACCTGAAGCAACAAACACTCGACCTCCTTGGCAGGAAGATACTGACAGCAGCTAAAAGTGACAGCACTTTGGAGAAAAAGCTTCTTGTACAACATGAAAGAGGAAGACGGAAGATTGCAATCAGCATTGTTTCACAAAATGGTAAAATCATCATTGAGAGCCTGGAATGAAATCCAACCAAATCAGACTACTCCAAAGAGGCAGTTATAGATGAAACCTGAAGCATAACAGAGAGACATGAAATGAAGAGATTGCCTGCATTTCTATACTTTTTTCTCATAAGTGGTAGTCATGAAATCACAATAATTCTACTTTCCTATGCAATGTACTTTGTAAAAGACTGAGAGCAACAGTAAAGAAGAAATACTTGGAAAAGTGGCTAGACTGGACACTAAATAAGACATCGGGTAAAATCAGGAGAGAAGTGACACAATTCGAAGGTATTTAAAGATGAATTGTGAAGCTATCTCAAAGAAAGGAGGAATCCAAAAGAATGGAAAAGAGAATGAATAGCTTTTGAAAGTGGCAACTGAAAAGAGACCAGTAATTACCATTCCATAGGCCTATGTTCCCATCTTTATTAAAAATGTATGAAAATGGTCTATGCAGGTACTGGGGAAATATTAGGTGAAAGTCTGAGCATGGCAGAGGCAAGTTTTTCTAAATTATTTTCTAAGGCAGACTACATCTTCAAAGTCATACAACTGACTGTAACTGCTATGTCTGGTGTTTACTGAGTTCACAAAAATATTTACAGCAGTAAATTGAAATGCTGTCTTAAGAGCTGTCCTCAAGCAATTATTCAACCAGATATGTTTTGCAACATAAAAAAACTTTATGACAGATGTGAACCACTGAGACAATATTGCTCAATATTCTTTTGAGTAAAAAAATTAAATGAAGCATAAAACAGGGAAAGCAAGTGTCATGTAAAATGCCCTGTGTAGGATCCAAACAGAAGTATTCTTTACTGATGATAAAGTTTTCTACAGAAACAAACTTCATTAATTGTACTAAATCCTGAAATACTCAAAGCCTCCTCAATGAAATCCATAGTCATTTGAAAGAGACTGGCCTAAGCATCCACACAGAGGAAACAAAGTGGATGAAAAAACAAATATTGTACAGATGATGACATGCAGCTAGGTGGGCAGCCCTGGTGAATTAATCAAGATCTCTGTCTCTGTTTCTCTCTGTGTCTTTGTCTCTAACTAGATGCCTGTCTCTCTTTCTCTTATGCTGAAAGACAATGAGCAAGACCCAACTGGAAAACTATACATTCTTGTCAATAATCCCAACCCACTCTCTTTTTACAAATATACAAGTATCTGTCTTTGTATAGATAAAGATGTATGTGTGTGTATACATGTGAATATATACTATGTACCTACATTATCACTGCAAATATGTGTGTATATGTAAACACACTATGTATATATACTCACTCTCCTGTGTGTGTGTGTGTGTGTGTGTGTGTGTGTGTACCATGCTCAGACTTTTACCTAATATTTCCCCAGTACCTGTACAGACCATTTTCATACATTTTTAATAAAGATGGGAAAACAGGCATATGGAATGGTAATTACTGGTCTCTTCTCAGTTGCTACTTTCAAAAGCTATTCATTCTCTTTTCAATTCTTTTGGATTGCTCCTTTCTTTGAGATAGCTTCAAGAAATATACACAAACACACACATACACACATATAGGAATAAGCACACATGTATAAGAACATAAAAACACATATACAGGAAAGTATATACACATAATGATAGTATTTCTATGTAGCATATATGCACATATATTCTTATATAGAAGAATATATAATATATAGTATCTATGTGTATGTACATTATAGTACATATATACAGACACATACATAAATATAAACATGCATATATACATGAACACATAGATAAATGCATGCATGCATGTACACATTCAATCAGCTTGGCTATCTTGTCACACGTCAAGGGCCATGATCTCCAAAAAAATCAAAATTTCAGGTAAGTTAAGGGACAGTGGAAAGATGCATGCTGGGTAAAAGGCTTTGATATGTTACCAAAGAAATGGTGTCAAAGATCCTTAAAGACCCCCGCAGCTAGAACAGGGGGTGGGCTGCTGGCCAACTGCTGAATCAGCCTCCACTAACAACTACAAGAACCAAAGGAAGGCCTCCAACAAAATGGGTGTGTCTGCTATGAAGGAGAAAGAGATAGGGATTTAACAGTCTGTAACCAGGCCAGGGAGACAGGAAATCCATTCAAAGGCCAAGGAGGAGATACATGGCCACCAGATTGCTGGTGGAGACCCCACTGCTGTGCCCATGGCTCTTGGATAGGCCCCACATGAGTCCCACAAAGCTAGACAAATAGCAGCCACAGAGTCCAACTTCAACTGATTGAAAATTAAAAGAAACAAATTAAAAAGGTCCTCATTTGTGGACCTACTTTCCCCATCAGGAAGATCAGGGACTTGTTTTCTAAGGCTCCAAAGCTTGTCTACACATCTTCTGATGACTAACACATTTAATGCAAATAATTCTCCGTCAATAACTGTCATTTACCAAATGCTGTGAGGTATTGGAAGGTGAACATCATGACACTGAAAGCTGTGAAATGCTTTAGAATCTGCCGCTGCAAGAGAGAGAACGAGCTGTGGGCAAAGATAACTAGGATGCCCATGAGTGCCACCCTAAGGCGTGTACAATGTGGGAGGGGGAGGAGAGGTTACTTCTGGCTGGGGGAACCAAGGAAGGCTTTGTGGAAGAAATGACCCTTGGTCTGAGTCTTGAAGAAAGGACTGACAAATGAAGAAAAAGGAATTCCATTCAGAACCAACATTATCCTGAAGAAAAAAAATTGTTGATAGTGAGAAAGCGCAGAGAATGTCCATGAGACAGAAGGTGGTCCAATACGGCCAGACACGTGGTCTGTGAAATGGGAGATAAGGCTGGAAGCAGAGGCAGAGGCCAGAGACGGCCTTGAGCATGAGACTGAGGAATATGGACCTTGTTGTGTGGGCTATGGAAAGTCACCCTAAAAGCCCGGGTTTTAAATGCCTCAATCAGAGTCTGTTTGGTTTATACAAAAACATAAAGAACCAACAAAGTAGGTTAGAAAATTTTGCTCTCCTTCTCCCATAGCCTGTTCGTCTAAATCTTCAAGTCTAAGGCTGGCTGGGCCTTTCAAATTAAGAACTGGGTTGTTGTTTTTTTTAAAGTCTCTCACAAAGAGATGCGACATTTGGAAAAATCTGTCTACACCCCTATTTGAATTATCTGGATCAATGTAATTACCATCCCACTGTGTCTCCATCAGCACTTTGGAACACACATGCTGTGGTAACAATGCCCTGTGTCTGCTCATGCCACCCACGCCATTCCCCCAAAAAAGGGGAAATGGGTAAGCAGTATTTTTTAAAACATGCAGGAAACTTTTCCAGTTGTGTCCCGGAGGAACAATTGACATAATCAGGATCTCTTTGGAACATCTTCTATTTTAAATTAAGAAAATAAATGATAACTTGAAATAGCAAACACCAAACTCAAGATTTATACATTTTTTTATCTTTCTTACCAGGAGTAGAGAATTGTTCCCACAACCGACGTGAGTTTGCTGTTTTCTTGCTTTTGTTTCGCCAGGCCAAAGTCAGCTACAATCCATTTAAAAAAAAAAGTGCGATTAATTTTCTTCATGGGGATAGATAGCACTGTTCTGAACTCTTATCATTTGGGCTGATAATGAGTGCAGTTCACAACAAAAAGCAGGTTGTTGCTTTTTTTTTTTACACTTCTTCAAAGTGCGCCATCTGCTTGCTTATCTTTCACACTTACCTCAGCCCTAATTAATGGGATACGTATTAATCAGGTTGATCTCACTTAAAAAAAAAAAAAGAAAATTTTCCTTGCTAACGTAACTCAGAACACAGCAGCAAATTAATGTGCAATGAGTTTTAGTTTTTCATATCATCTGTCATTGTTTGCCCATTAATACAAGATATCAAAAATGAAGGCAGCCATTCACATCACATGATAAAAGTAATTAAGCCAAATTATGTGATATGAAAGCAACAGGAAATACTAAAACCAAGGAAACCAGCTTACATACTGGCACACAATATAGCACCTCAGGGATAAGGGCTCTGGAGTCACCCCAAGCCTTCTTCAATAGCAACAAAAAGGTGACGTTAATTATGCGTGTGTGTGTGTGTGTGTGTGTGTGCGTGTGAGTTTTAACACGTCCTTAAAATGATCTGCATTTTATTAGGAAAGAGAAGAGTGCTATTTAGTATTATTACTACTAATAATAAATCAATTCTTAGCATTTGATCACTTTTTAATTTTGAAACTCAAATAATGACTCTTTGGATTCTAACCATGTAATTTTATGTAAATAAAAATATCATTATTGTACTCATTATATAGATGTAGAAACTGAGGCTGCAAAATATTCAGTGACTCATTTGAAATGAGTAGGCTTGGACCTGGGATCCAGACCTAGGCTGCCTGGTCCAGTGATCACAATGCGAAACAGGCCCCCAAACTGATGAAACATCACTAAAGAAACCCCAACGGGAAGGTAATTTGAATTTTTTTAATGAATTGGAATATCATTATAGTCAAAACTATACAAAATAATGTGAAATATTTGAATTTCTTTTTTGCATTTTGGTTACAGGGAGGATACCCACAGGTACTGTTTATTAGACCCTTTCATAGGACCTCAGGCTAGAAGACAGGACCTCAGAAATCATCCAGTCAAAACCTAGAGTGCCCAAGGTTGCCACATGTGCAGGAGGCGGCAGAAATGGGATCCAAGCATTAGTCCTCTGATGATAAGTCCAGTGCCCTTTGCATTTTCTAAACTTAAGGAACATGCAATAAATAAGCCATTTAATACTATATCTTACAGCTGGTAACAAGAGGCTCTCTATATGATACACCAAAACTGAAACCTCTTCTTGTTAAAAAACAGAGGACAGAGCCTTGGAGACTCCCCAACTTGGGCTTCAATCCGAGAGAATCCCCAAAGCTGCTGCTCCTTGAGGAACATCCCTTCTCTGACTTGGAATCCAGATTCTGTGATTCCACTGCCTGGGCCCATTCTCTTTAGGAGATGGGGTTCACAAACACTCTCTACAACCAGAAAAATGATCACACACATCAGGCATTGCCACTTGTTTCCACCACAATCACCATCAAGTACTTCAAAGAAAAAAATTTCAGGTAGGCACAGGCCTTTCTACCCCCTCTGCCCACCCCCTGACCCACTTGGGCCAGGTCCACTCTGTTCCTCTCTGATTTGCTTTTCACAGTCCAAGAGTGAAAGGGCACAAGCTCATCCACTGACTTTTAAGTCTACAGAGACCATGAGAGGGGTGGCTGGTGCCTTTGATAGAAGTCTGTCTTCCTGATCCTCAGTCAGCCAATCATCCTGGAGGCAGCCCCAGCTCCGAAACCCAGTCTAAAGGTGCCAACATCAGCGTGCCAGCCTTCATGGGACAATGAACCTGAAATTGCCCCTAAAAATGTCTGCACCATAGAATGTCATCAAGTGGGTTAAGGGACCAAGTGATCAGGGGCTGCCCTGGTCAGAGAGATAATGCAACACAGCACAGAGGAAAGAGCTGCAGACTTTAAATCAGGGGGCTCTCAGTCAGTCAGTCACCAAGCATTGATTAAGCACCTTCTAGCGCTTGGAGTCACATTCTTGTTCCACCACTTATTATCTGTGTGACTTTGGGCAAATCACCTCACCCCTCTGAGCCTCAGTCTACTCATCTGTGAAATGAAGGATTTAGGGTTGTTTCCAGCTCTAAATCTGGGATCATCTGAAACTCTGTTCCCCATCCACTCAGGCTCCACAAAGCTGACTGTGGCAAAGGCATTTATATAATTGCCACCATTATGATTATATATGTCTTATATGGATACTCATATAATGTGCTCTATTTGTTATGCATAAATTATTTTACATACATTTATGTATGTAATGAGCTATATTATGGTAGAAAAGGAAGCAGATGTGTACAAATGACGATATGGCTAAAGTCATATTAATTTCTCAATAAACTGCATGTCTATTATGTTCAAGATATTACATAAGAACTCATATTATATGGTGATCTTTTATTTTCGAAGCATTTTCTTCACCACAGTCCTGTGAGATAGGGAGTATGGACAGGAGCATCCTAATCTTCCAGATAAGGAAACTGGAATCCAAAAAAATAAATCAATGCACCCAGGGTCATCCCAGTAAATTGTGGAGCTAAGACTCAAATCCATGTCTCTTTTCATGCAAAAGATATGATATCTATAAATAGGTGATGTGCTCTGAAAGAACAATGCACACATACACATATATGCATGTGTATATATAATATACAGTATATATGTGTAGTACAAATATATCATATATATATATATATATTCTCATTACACCTGCAGACTACAATAAATGAAGGAAAAATAAAGCCTTGCTGGTTAATTACATAATTGGTAGCTTTAACAAGAATAATACCTTGGTGTTCAGCAAAAAATAGTTTTCATACTTTTCTGGGGATGACAGGAAGATGTCATGAATGTTAGGCATGTGTAAATAATAGGAAAATAATAAACCAAGTAGATTTTTGTTGGACTTGTTTTAATAAAATTAACGTATATTTCAAGTACTTTTAAAATTGCTCACTGCTAAGATCATCTTCCCTGTTCATAGAGAGAACTTGGGCATTTCTAAAGCTACTGCCCAGTCCTCAGCAGCCTGCATAGGATAACCTCTGATTTTCAGGAAAATCTGGGCATCATCAAACATGGATAAATGGACAGACTTGATAAAAGCAGCAGCTGATATTTACAAAGAACTTTAAGGTTTGCAAGGTCTTTCTTGCGAAACTTAGGGGGTTTTGTAAGTATCTATACCACTACTACCACTACCACCACCACCACCACCACCACCACCACCACCACCACCACCACCACCACCACCACCATCATCATCATCAACTTTCTCCATTGTTTTGAGGCATCACTATTTCTGATGATCTGAAAGTTTCATGAAAATCAGGAAACTTAGAAACGGAATACAAAGTGACCCAGCGCCCTAGAAACAGAGACTTTGAAGATATAAATCACCGTTGTGACACGGGGATGAGGTTCCCACCAAACCTACAAGACTAAGGGATTTCCTTTCACAACCAGGCCACCCCATGGCTTATTAAATGTATTTCATAGTAATACCGAAAGGTGAATCTATACATTCACCCTACATCATGCAGTAAACACTGTACGCAGCTATAAGAACTTGAGAGTATTTTCAGGCAATGGAAAAAAATGAATAGATTCCAACGTTGAAGAAGCCCCAATTGCTCATTTGCTGGCGTGATCCTGCTTTCTACGCTATCCCCCCTCTTTCTGGATCTCATGTATTTTAACTGCTGTTCTTTAAAAATTCAACAAGACACAAATTAATCACACGCTCAGATTCCCATCCTTCTCATTCTTCAGCGTGACATGTATTTCCATCTGAAAATAGCCCAATCGAGGGCTGGCGCTTGCTCCTCATACTCCCTCTCTTTCTTCCCAGCAGGAGTGCTGGGAAACAGGAAATGCTGTTGGGCTCGGATCTGTCCAGGGTTATCAGGAGCCGCTTTGAGCCTGAACAGACTGTTAAGGATGTTCAAATGCTCTGACACGGGGAGGTGGACCTGGGGTTTTCTCGGCACAGGAGACTCCCAGTGAAGAGGCGGAGCAGAGGTGACAAGATGCTGGCCCAAGTCTTGCGTCCTGACATTTTCTGGGGCCCTGGACAAACGATACAACTTCCCAGGGTTCTCAAACTAACTGGGGAGAAGGTCTGACCAGTGGGGGAGAGAGCTTCCTCCCTCTGCTCAGGAAAGCCTCATGAGGTATTTCTGCCACTGCAGTTCCACACCTGGTCAGCAACTTGTACCTGCCTCGTGAGCTGGGAGGGAAAGTAATTTGGGTCCCAGTGTCCAGGGTTACGGGCAGGATTTGAACCCTGTTCTCCCTGCCTTGGAATCCAGATTTCTTTGTCAGCTAAGGCATGGCTTCCTCTCACTGACTGAAAGGAAAAATCAAAATTTGTCATTTAGAAATTCAACAAACACTTTCATTATGCCAATTTTATATCTGGGTATTACCTCACAATAGTTCAAGTATCTTGGCCAACTTATGACCCCAAATAGCCTTTCTGACACTATTTAGTTGAAATCAAGGGTGTGCTGGTAAATGTTTAACAATCAGCTGGGGGGGGGGGGGGGGCAAAAATTTAATCTGCCTTAATCAAAATTTTCTCCAGCACTTTCTTAAGTCCTGACAATCAACAAAACAACACATGAGGCCCCAATTTTCAAGATGTAAAGGCTCACGCTGAAAATTTAGTCATCAGCTCTAGTGGGCTCTACCACACTAGTCTCTTTGCCAAGAGAGCATTAAATTTTGAGACAGACAGCAATAAAGACAATTGACACTCACCATGAGCCACTTTAATAAATTTTCTCATTTCACTGTCACAATGAGAATACTATAAAGTGTCAGTGTTTTGGGTCCTATTTACAGTGATGAAAATGAGGCCCCAAGAGGTAGTAACATGACCGAAATCACATAGTTGAAAAGGGTAGGGCTGGACTCCAAATCCTGAGGGGTTGGAGGGATTAACCATAGTACACACAGCTGCCGATCACCAGCACTTAGTGGGGACCTAGCACACAGTAGGTGCTGAACCAACACTACTTAGCTAACACAATCATTCTATTCACATTCTATGCACTGAAGTGCAGCCAGTTTGGATAATGACAGACAATTACACATATTTCTATAAAAAACACAGATGGTTGGGAAGCCTACTCAAAGACAGCAAGAATTAATAAGGGCTAGCCATTTGTAAGGGTTTTTTTTATCTCTATTAATAGTATTAAAATTTTTTTCAATTTTGTTCATTTATACTTGGAATCACAGGAAATGTTTTCTTCCTTCCAAAATACGTTAGAAGGCAAAGAAAGTATTCATAGATGGCTCGTCTCTCATATTTTGATCCTTCTTCAAACTGTTGTGAAATTAAACAATATACACACTACAGAATTATTATATATTTACTTAATCTGTATCGTACTTATCTGGGGTAGCCGGGTGGTGCAGTAGAGAAGAGAGCCAGGCCGAGAGTCAGGAAGACGAGCCTTCTTGAGTCCAAACCCAGCCTCAGACACTTACTGGCTGTGTGACCCTGGGCAAGTCACGTAGCACTGTTTGCCTGTTTCCTCATCTGTCAAATGAACTGGAAAAGGGAATGGCCAACCACTCCAGGATCTTTGCCCAGAAAGCCCCGAAGGGGGTCTTGAGAGTCGGACACAACTGAGCGGCTACTCTTACTTATCTACATACAACTGTTTATGTTTAAGACCAGCTGTATCCATCATGCCACACACTGCCTCTTAATCACATTCTTGCAAAGGAATAAAACCCAATACATTAAAGCAACCGCCCTGGGCAGCTGGGCATCACAGCAGAGGGAGCTGTGCGAGGTGGGTCAGGAAGACCTGAGCCCAAATCCGGCCTCAGACACTCAGCAGCTGTGTGACCCTGGGCAAGTCACAAAACTCCTTTTCGTCTCAGTTTCTTCATCTGCAAAGTGGAATTAATAACAGCACCCACCTCCCAGGGCTGTCGTGAAGATCAGAGGAGATGGTTTTTGTAAGCACTTAGCCCGGTGCCAGGCACACAGGAAGCGCCATGTAAATGTTAGCTCTTATCACTGTCATCATTTCTCTCTGGCCTATGAGCCCTCTGCAGACTGAGTAACCCAAAATCTGGGAGCCCGAACAAAGTTCAGGCTCTGAGATCCAAATATCCCCCTTCAACCACAGACCCGTCATGGCTCGGCGCCTCCCGGCCATCTGTCCCCACAGGAAGCCCTAACGTTTCCATCCGGGAGTTGCTCTGCTCATGGGACGCCTTCCCAAAGGTTCAGTTTGCAGACAGTGGATGTGACGCAGGAAGTGAGAGCACACTGACGGATGTCCTCTTCTTCTGGTCATCATGCCTTGGGCGATCAACAAACCCTGGTGGAACAGGAGCGCCATCTGCCTGGGGCAAGTAGCTGTGGTCCGAGGCTCTTCTCCTCTCTTCCCTGTTGCCCCTACCTTTTGTCTCTCTCTCCCCATTCTTCCAAGGGCATCCCAGAACAGCACCCTACACCCTAGGCAGTCACTCTAGCATCAGAGGAGCTGGGTCAGTCCTTTAAGGGGGCAGGGAGCTCATCCGACCTCTCTGACAGCCAAGGTATAAAAGGCCTGGCCTGGCTGGGGGTTCAGGGAAGAGAACACAGGTGTGAGCAGTTCCCAAAGCTGCTGCCTGAGGTTAACGCCTTCCTGAGCCACTAGTCTGGTTCACCTGATGTGATGGCACCGCAGAAGGTGAGGAGGATGGCGTATTGCTTCCTTTGTAGCTGTGTCCTTATAAAGATATACTGAAACTGATTTTCCATGGCTCTTATTAATAGCTCTGGAGAGGTTGGATTCCTTACACAAGGAGAGTGAAATGAAATTGTCCCTTTGTATTAGGCAATTAGGGACAGGAAGGATGAGATTTTTGATCTCTTAAAGACAAAGCCTTGAAGGCAGATGAAATATTAATGGTTTCACTTTGCCCACAAGTGGAAAGGAGGTGAGGACTAACAAGCCACAGGTAGAAAGCATTCACTGTGATTCAGAGGTATCTCTGGAGAACATCTTCACCTCTAAGACTGGAGAGATAAAAGAGGAGACCAGAAGCATGGGACATTGGACCTGGCACAGGGGGCAGGTCAGAGAGCCCTGGGCTCATCCTGTCAGGGACCTGGTGATTCCACTGTCCAGGAAGTGACTTTCTGTGTAAGAGGCTAAGTGGACTTCGCCCAGGAACATGGCTATTACTGAAAAATTGAAAGAACAAACCCAGGAATCCTGACAACAACAGCTACTGAGGGTGTGGTCTAATGGAGGCAGTTTAGATACCCATCCGTTGCAGCATTCCATGATGACCAATGATTTGTTCTCCTAAAGTCAGTTGAATCAACTGAATATTCCAGGTGGGAGCTGCCCTCTGTCCCTTTTTGCTTGGATAATATGGGAAATTCTTATTACTTGGTGCCATAAGGTGGAATTCCCTCTATTGCCAGTCAGTTCTCCAATGAGGGATGGCAAGAGAAGGGGTAAAATTTTTAAAGGAGATGAGTTTATGCTCTTCACCATGATACCCCACCAGCTTTTTTCGTGGGAGATCTGATCTCCATTCTGCTCTACACCAACAAATGTGGGGAGCACAATTCACTTCTGCCCAGCTCAGCATGAAGTAAGGCGACAGTTCATCTACAAGGCAGAGTTGGCACAGGACTCTCCATTCTGCCCAGGCACAGGTGCCCCCTGGTCAGCACTCACCTCTTGGAAATCACCCAAGCCTGAGCACTTTGCATCATGACGTCAACTTTAGCAGGTGGGGCCTCTTAGCACCCTATTCATGGCAGGCCTGGCCCAATTAATTATCTCCAAAAAAAAAACCCTAAGCAAAACAGTAGCACAGAGTGGAAAGGCATTTCAAATAAGTCCATTTTACTACTTGTTATGAGCGCTGGTGAAAAGTTTGGCAGGGAAGAGGACCGAAATGAATGGTAAAAATGAGCTATGTTTTTTATTGCTAATTTAATGTCCTGCAGTGGTGAGAATCCTTCTGCAGCACCTCTGTGGCCCAGACGTGGCATTGGGACTCATAAGGCATTAACAGAGAAGCCCAAGTTCTGGGGACCTCACAACGAGTTGGGAAATCTTCAGGTACCAACCCAGCCAAGGCCTAGGTCAGCACTCTGAGGTCCAGCCCAAGCTCCAGCAGGCTTCTCAACAGGAACAGCAACTCATGCTTAAGAAAGAGAAGTACCACAACCTGCATTCTCAGAGAAATCCATCAGGTTTGGGGAATCCAGTAACAACAGTAACGGCTATAACAGGAGGAAGTCGTACGTGAAAACACCACCTCTCACAGCACGGATCTAACGGAAGGCAGCCAACTCTGAAAAACACCATCTTCAGAGTCACAAGCAGAATATCTTACTTTCTTTGGAAACAAGCTGTGACTCGCCAGACTCTGGAGGACACCTGAGGTGGTTTGTTAGGGACCCAGGGACTTCAGCAGGTTTATGAAGATAATACAGACTTACTGGACCCTGACTAGAGCATCAGACTCACCCAACACAAAAACAGATGTTCCCACCTACATGTCATGCACACTGTTAGAAGGAACCCATACCGTAGTGAAACCAGCTCAGAACTGGTAAGGTTCTTCTACTCTCCACATTTCAAAGTTAAATGAATAAAGTATATCCCAATATACAATTACAATACAATCCACCAACTTACTATAGGAAAATAAGATGCCTGACCCACTATTACTAGGAGAACATGTCTTCTTCGCTCATTTTTCCTAGACTGGTATGGATACATTGGTACAGATACATCACTAGGGACTAATTGACTCATTCTCACCTGGTTCCCTTCTCTGGCCGGAGGTACATACTGATGATAAATCCCCTGGCCAGTCAGGGATCTCACTATACACAAAGCTTTCCTTAGACCATTATAATTCATCTTCTTTTGAGCTACTTACTATCAAAGGATGAGCCTTGGGCTAACTGACTGGGAATTTAACGATAACTAGACTAATAATCTTTTTGTTTTCTACCACATGACTGGAGGTCAAAACATTTCTGCATTTGACCCAAGTCCTGGTACAGTTTCTTTCTAGCTGAGCACGGCCCCAGTGGCACCAAAAGGAAGCCGATGGATTTCTGTGAACTCTTTTCCTACAGTCTCTCTGGATGACATGTCAAATGAGACTGGATTAACTTACCTATAAGACCCCTTCCATTTCTAGATCTGTGACCCCACGACCAGCATGTACCTACCCCATCTGATATCTTCAAATGGAAACCCACAGAACTTAGTGGACAAAAGTAGAAACTTCTTATCTCTGAACTTGGGGGAAATGTGCACAGTTTTATCTGAAGATCTATGACTGTCTTTGTTGTTAGTAGCTCACAAACCTTGAGCTACAAAACGTTACACCTCCAGGATTCCACATGCTGTTCTTGTGGTAGACAGTGCCTCCTCCATATAAGCTGTCCAGTGTACAAATGACGAGACTGAAGCACAGAGTGGCAAAGCTCACACAAACTGTAAATGGTAAGATCTGAACACAGGTCCTATGACTAAGTTCAATATATTCTTTTCACTGACTAACATCCCCCTAACATCTACAGCTAAAGTTCATTCTCTAGGATAAAATAAGTTGGCTTTCTTTTGGGGGAAGGGTTGTTTTTTGGTTTAACCATTAGGAATTTAGGTGGTTAAAAAAAAACCAAGAGTTGACAAATGCAGAGCCCAGAAGGAAGGAAAGCTGACTTGTACCAGACTCCCCCTTCTGAGGAATTCTACAATGTTATGTCATGAGTGTGATTTTGACTTGGCAGGTGGCAGGGTTGTGGGAGCCAAAATCTGCTGCCTGGTGGCTCTTTGAAGGCTGCACACAAGTATCTGGGTCAGACCCTAAGTATACCTCATAGTATAGATATAGACCCTGTGTGTGTGTGTATCACATATATCCTATTCATTATATATCCTATATATTATATTATATTTATAATTATATTATACATTATGTTATATATTATATTGTTATATTATGTTATGTTATATTATATTATACTACATCGTATTATATATATAGCTATCATATGGTAAAGGTCATCAGAAGAGGAGCTTAAAACAAACTTCCCGTGACTGTGCCTGTAACTCTCAAAGCTACCTTTCCCTAAAACACGCTTGAGCCAGTGTCTCCGGAGCTGCTTCTGACTCTCCACTTGGACTAGGAATCAGAAGGAGGCACCTTTGAGGGAGTTCAGGCCTTCCCAGTGTTTCTAAGGATCTTGTGTTTTTCTCACCCATTTCATATACATTTTTTTTTTCATTCCTTTTAAAATTATTCTGCATTTTTCTACCTTGCCATCATGGAGAAAATAAACACCCTAGCGCAGGATGAAATTGGAAACGCATGGCACGAGTGCCCTCTAGTGGTATTGTGGTATCATGTTTAAATGAAACCATGACTTTTTTTTTTTTTTGGAAGAGTTTAATTTCTATGTGGGGGCTAAGGAGCCTGAAATTCACCAACTTTCAAGAACTACATGTATTTTTAAAAACCAGTGGATTTTGTATAGTAAATCTGCAAATAATTCTATCAGGAAAACTACAATTTGCGCTAAAAATTGAAACGAAATGGTCCCCACTGTGACAACATCCATGAAAGATGGAAATGACAAGTGTCATCTGGACTAAAATCTCTATAAAACGGTTCTGCACACGAGCAAATGTGTTTGCTGAGAAGCTCTAAGTAATCCTAGGAGCACCCTCTGATTTTCTAGTCTGTGGTGCTAGAGTCTGGAATCTCTTTGTTTAGAATCTAGACAAAGGATAAAAAACCAAACATGTCCATTGCTGGTCCAATGCAAAAAAACACCAGTTTATATTTTAGACTGTGTCTGGAAAGGCTAAAAAGTCTTCAAAAGTCTGACTGGAAGGAAAATCAACCCATTTATAATAATTAGATTAATGGATGTCTTATCATGACAATTCATAATTAGTAGGAAATGGTTGGAAATGAAGCCAAACTCCATGTTAGCACTTATCAGCTCTGAAGGTGAATCTTACAGCCTTGGTGCCATGGTCGTTAAACCAAAGCCTGAGCCCCATCTCTGCCACTTCCTAGCTGGGAGGCCTTGGGCAAAGTGGTTTCCTTGTAGGAGCCTCAGTGTCTTTTTTTGTAATATGGGGATAATATTCTGGTGCACTACCTACCTCAGAAGGTTTTTGGAAGGTTCAAATTGGATGTTTATGAGGTACCTCGTACCTTTCAAATGGTAATATACAAATGAGTTCTTATTATTTTATCTAAATTTGCACTAGGTAAGCCCTAAGGCTCACCACCAAAAGCGTGAATTAAGTCACAAAGCACCAAAGGCCACGCGCCCTCAGTAACAGCAATGCTGCCCTGACCGTCACAACAGTCCAACTACATTTCATGGGGTCCAAATGCCATGCATTCTTTCTCACACAGGTAAGTTTGATATGGTTTGCCAACTTCACAGCACACTTTCTAGACTGGTTATATTCAGAATTTTCCAATGGGGACTGGGGGGAAGTTGTTGGGTTTGGGTTTCTTCTAATTCTATGTAGACTGGGTATAAATAGCTGAACAGTGAAATGTCATTCAGGCAAGTAGAGAGGAAAGGGCATGTCAACCTTCTATACAGAACGGGCTGGATTCCTGACCCATGGAAGCAACAGGCAAGCTGGGAGGCTACCACGTCCTCTTCAGGTCAAGGGGAGGCTCCTGAGGGCAGCAGCAGCCACGTCACTGGTCCCATGTACGGGGCCTCATTCTCCAGGGGTACTCTGGACAAGTCTGACTCACTGATGCAGGACAGTGTGAAGAAACTTTGCTCCAAGAAACCTCAGAACTTGTACTTACTAACGGTTACTTTGTCCTTATCCCCCAACATGATATTGTTCGGTGTAAGGTCTCGATGGACAATCCTCTTTTCTTTATGCAAGTAACGAAGAGCCAGGCACAGCTTGAAATGAGAAACAGAAGTGAGTTTATTTTCCAGATAGAAATGCAGACAGAAAGACAAATGTAGACATGAATGGAGATGGAGATGCAGAGGAAGGCGGAAAGAAAGAGGAAGGGGCGAAGACAAGGACAGGGTTAGATGTAGATATAAAATAGAGGTAGACATAAATGAGAATAGAAACAAACATAGGCATAGACATAGACAAAGATATAGGTACAGAGAAAGAGAGAGAGAGAGACATGATAGACATAGAGACAAAGAAGACAGAGAGAGACAAAGATGATAGAGATAGAGACAAAGATGATAGAGACAGAGACAAAAATGACAGGCAGAGACAAAGATGATAGAGAAAGAGACAAAGATGACAGAGACAAAGATGAAAGAGATGAAGACAAAGATGACAGAGATAGAGACAAAAATGATAGAGACAAAGACAAAGATGAGAGAGATGGAGACAAAGATGTCAGAGATAGAGACAAAGATGGCAGAAATAGAGACAAAGATGACAGAGACAGAGACGAAGATGACAGAAATGGAGACAAAAATGATAAAGACAAAGATGACAGAGGTGGAAACAAAGATGATAGAGATGGAGATAAAGATGACAGAGACAGAGACAAAGATGATAGAGACAGAGACAAAGATGACAGAAATAGAGGCAAAGATGATAGAGAGACAAAGATGACAGAAACAGAGACAAAGATGATAGAGACAAAGACAAAGATGACAGAAGTGGAGACAAAGATGACAGAGATAGAGACAAAGATGATAGAGACAGAGACAAAAATGACAGAGGTAGAGACAAAGATGATAGAGAAAGAGACAAAGATGACAGAGATAGAGACAAAGATGATAAAGAGACAAAGACAGAGATGATAGAGAAAGAGACAGAGGTAGAACCACCTCAGTGACTGGTAACTTTCTTGTCTCCAAGGATGGAACTCAAAAGAATTATGCCACTTTGTGTCTTTTACAAACAAATATATTGAGCACGAATCCTTACTTGTATAAATATATTCCATATCCTCTCTTCGGTAAAATGGTGCTGTTTCTCTTTCAAAGAACTGAAATGTTCTCCGAGAGGTGCCCCTTCTATGAGTTCCATAACTATGTACAACCTGTCATCTACACACAAAAGGAGGAAAAGCAACAGCATTCAGCAGAGACAGTGGTGTACGTGGCGCCCGGCACCTGGCACAATGCTATGCTATGCACATAATAGGCACAATAAATACTCAGTGACTGACACTGTGTAATATGAAACAACGAATATAAATATTACTAATATTAAATAAAAGAATGTAGTATCATTGTAAATTAATATGCTGTATTATTCCCGACTCCCCATTATAAACCAATACCCTGTGATTTTATTGTTCACATGTTATTAACATTTTCATTAATAACAAATACCAAGGCAATATACTTACTTTCTAGGAAAGTTTTATAGTAGCGTACAACATTAGGGTGATAAAGCTGTAAAAAAAAATGAAAAATATGTGAAGTGATGGGTTAAAAAGTTGTATTTGAAAACATTTCATTGTGGGAAATTTTAGTGAGGCTTCAAACTGGAAAATAAGAAATTTAAATATTTTACAAGTTGTAAAATACCACTGAAATCATCATGATCCTTTTCCTTTGTGCCACAGTCAAGAAAACATTATCTCCGTACAATGATCTAAAATAAAGCCTTCAAAAGAAGTCTAATTAGCTATGATGTGCTGATAATCACTTAATCATACAGAATTATAGAGCATACAACTCAGAGAGAACCTAAGCCCCTCATCTTACGGATGAAAAAACTGAGATTCACAGAAGTTTTATTTTTAAATTTTAATTTGAAAATTTTTAAATTCCCAAATTATCTTTCCTCTAGTTAATCTATCCAAGTTTCCCTATCCCTCAAAAAAAAGTAGTTACAAAACTAAAATTCTCTGAGATCCCACCCAATTTAAGCTACAAAAAAATCAGATTAACTTGGGTTGTTTGGGAAGTTGTATCAATGGACAGCTAGACAATGCAGTGAATAGAATACCAGGCGTGGAGTAGGAGGACTAATCTTCCTGAGTTCAACTCCAGCCTCAGACACTTCCTAGGTGTGTGACCTTGGACAAGTCACTTCACCCTGTTTGCTTCAGTTTCCTCATCTGTAAAATGAGCTAGAGAGGGAAATGACAAACCCCTCCAGTATTTCTGCCAAGAAAACCCCAAATGGGGTCGTGGAGAGTCAGACGCGACTGAAATGACTGAACAACAACAAAAAGACAATTTAATAACAACGAATTGTATGGTGGTAACAAAGGATTAAAGTCATCACAACTTATCAACCACTTACATTTTTCTTGATTCTTCCTTCATAAAACAACCTGAGCCTCACATTCAGACTCCTAGTATGGTCCTTTCACTGACCTGCACTTCAATTCCTTACTTCTGCCCTGCCTGAAGGGGCTTCCATTTTCAAGCTTCCTTTCTAAATGCCTTTTACAATTCATCTGTCTCTGTCTCTTTTTCTGTCTCTCTGTCTGTCTCTGTGTATCTCTATCTTTCTGTCTCTGTCTTTCTCTGATGCTCTTTTTCTGTCTCTGTCTCTGTGTGTGTGTGTCTCTCTCTGTATATGTATGTCTCTCTTTTCTCTCTGTCTCTCTCCATCTCTTTCTGTCTCTCACACTCTTTTGCTATCTCTGTCTCTATCTCTCTGTCTCTCTCATTCTCCCTGCTTTCACCTGAACCTCCATTTCCCTTCCCTTAATGACTCTGTTCTGCACCACCCACTTACTAGTTAGTGAGTTAGCAGGTTATATAATTACAGCCTCATGTGACTCACAAGTCATGGATGCTACTGATCAGGTCCCCCAAGGGACCTCTTTTTCCCAAGCCTCTGAGAACTAAAAATAAGCGATCTTGCCAATTAGCAAGTGGTCTAAAGTGTTTAGGTCAGTAGTTCTCAACCTTCCTAATGCCCCAACCCTTTAATGCCTCATGTTGTGGTGACCCCCTCCCATAAAATTATTTTTGTTGCTCCTTCATAAGTGTAGTTTTGCTACTGTTATGAATAGTAATGTAAACATCTGATATGCAGGATGTATTTTCATTGTTACAAATTGAACATAACCCACAGGTTGAGAACCACTGGTTTAAGCAGTATGGGGCATGACACAGGCGAGGCGGGTCCCAGGATTATATGGGATAATCTTACGTTTCACTCTACTGCTGGACGGGACCGTCATGGGATACAGAGTATCTCTTCTACTAATAAACAAGTCATCTTCATTTAGTATCATTACACATGATCAGTGAGCTAAAATATGGCAACTTCATGTTTATGACCTTGCTAATTGGCAAATGTGAAATTCAATTAATTTAATTATTTCATAGTCTGTGGATAATATTTTTTGTTTCAATGTACTGAGCTTAACACAATACCTGGCACAGAGACTGTTGTTGTTCAGTTACTTTTCAGTTATCTCTGACTCTTTGTGACCCCATTTGGGGTTTTCTTGGCAAAGATACTGGAGCGGTCTGCCATTCCCTTCTCCAGCTCATCTTACAAATGAGGAAACTGAGACAAACAGGGTTAAGTGACTTGCCCAGGGTCACACAGCTTATAAGTGTCCGAGACTGGATTTGAACACAGGAAGCGGTGTCTTCACAGTGCGAGGCCCAGTGCTCTGTGCACTATGGCACCTTAACAAATGGTAGCTAAATGACTGGCAGGTGCTACGTGTATCTGAGTAATAAGGAGTCATGACAATGATAACATCCAAGAGAAAACACTTCAAAGAGCAACACTCTTCACAAACACAAAAGTCAGGCCAACTGAAAAAAAAGCTGCGCCCCAGATGACAGAGGAAAAGCCCATTTCTCCCAAAATGCTCCTTTCTCCCTAAGCCCAGCCCACGAGGGTGGTTAACTGAACACTGTTCCCCCTTAACACATGCCGAATGATGTGAACTGAGCCAAGGGCCGGGACTGCATCCCTGTGCACTCAGGCGCATCCTCAACAACCAGACTTACTCTATTTAATAACCCAGATTTATACAGTCTTAGTAGCACAAATGTTAATTGCTTGGTTCCACTTGAAAAAAGCCAGGAAATTCTAAGTCATAAGCAAAACCATCTTTATGCATTTAACCAGAGTTAATCATGTGTAACCATAATCATCATCATAACTGCCAGGACTTCTTTAGCACTTTAAAGTTTGTGAGGCACCTGACACGGATTAACTCACTGGATTAGAAGTCAAGTAGTCCTGACTTCCCAGCCAGCCTTGAACAATTAATAGCTGTGATAAAAGTCACTTAATCTCTCTGGAACTCAGTTTCCTCATCTGGAAAGTGGGGGTAGTATGAACTGCAGAGCAGTGGCATAGCATAAGTGAACAAAAGGCCAGCCTTGGAATCAGGGAGATGTGGATACAAGTCTTGCCTCTGTCACTTGTGACTACAAGTCACTTACCTCTTAGTGGCTCGAACAACTCTCTAAGAGTATGAATCACAAACAAGCTGCGATCTGCACTGATGGGGGGACTTTCCAATCCAGAAGTTCCCTACACTGATGAAATCACTGGCCCAGACTTTAAAAACCACCACTAGCGCTACCACCTAATACCCACCCCACAGAGTTGTAAGATTCACATGAGATAATGTATGTAAATCACTTTGCAAATGGGAACCAAGTAATTTAGCATTCTACAATGGCGAGGTCCTGGTCCCAAGAGCTTCAGCTGCCCACTCCCCAACAGCATTAGAAGAACCTCACCACTGTGAGTGTGGGGTAGAACTCTGAAAGGCGGATGCAGACAGCCAT
This sequence comes from Pseudochirops corinnae, assembly GCA_028646515.1. Taxonomy (NCBI): domain Eukaryota; kingdom Metazoa; phylum Chordata; class Mammalia; order Diprotodontia; family Pseudocheiridae; genus Pseudochirops; species Pseudochirops corinnae. Next base: position 530,793,500 of record CM053585.1, read on the forward strand.
GTTCTGGGGACCCATCTGACAAGCTGTGAGGAGGTTGGCCAAGCGAGTCCATAACTCAGACGGACAAACACCACCACCATGTGTTCCTGGCTTCATCAGCCTGCATGACTGAGGGACTGAGACTCCTGACCTCGGCTTTCTTTCCCTACTCAACAAACAATAAAGCTCCCAGAGCACCTGACAATGCTCTGAACCAGGGAAGGAGACCTCTCCATTACTCAGCATCCCACCTCTCAAGAAGCAAGCCCCCTGCTGCCGCTGGCTGGACCACCTACTGCACATGCCACAGGACATAGGCCTTCAATGGCCAGTGCCGTGACAGACATAAACAGTAAGGCCAGAACTCAGAGCCACTGTATTGATTATGTTCATTACTTAATCGATGATAATTTTAAATAATTAATAATTGATTAATCAATAATTGCATCTACTATTTAATCAATAAATTTCAAAAAAAAAAAAGAGACTTCACCTGCTCCTTAATTATCGTTAGCTCTGAGACAATGTTCCTCACGCTGCTATCTCGATCTTTCTTGTCCTTCCCAAATGCTGGGTTATGTAAGTTGACTTCTTTCATTGCTAAAAGATTTTGACCACTATGCTTCCTAACCTGTAAAAAACAATACAAAACCAGGGATAAGAACGAGTGAAGAAAGTTCCTCAAGCAAGGCATCTTGGTCAGTCTCAGAGCATTAAAAATTTTTATTCCAAACCTATCTTCAGTTGGATCGGCTAAAAGCGTCCATGACCCATCCCAGTGTGTGGTGTCCAGCAGAGGCTGACTGAGGAATGACAGGCAGATGGCCATAAAATTATAGACTCGGGGTCACACTTTATCATTCTGCCTGCTGTTTGCAAGAATTCATACAAAAATAATAAAAAGAAAACTAAAGGCTATCATTCTCAAAATGCTGCTGGCCGGTTTCTAAAACCATTCGCTGAAACTGCAGCAACTGGGATCAGGGGTGAAGGAAAAGAGAAGGGCCCTTCTTTGCTTCCATCCGTACAATCACTCTACGCCTTTGGTGAAGAGACATCCAGGCCCACAGGTGCTGGCGTGGACACTGATGCCATGCAGATCCAGCTCCCTCCTGAGGATCCAACCTGTTGTTGGGTGAAAGGCAAACTCACCTTATAAACACACCCAAAAGCGCCACTCCCAAGGTGGTCTAAAATGGCATAGTTGCCTATGTATTTCGTAGGTGCTTTATTCTGATTTATGCTTTCAATGTTCTCAGCCATCTGTTTGAGGTCATCCTCCTGATCAGAAAACAAACGGGAAATGAGTGACCCCAGTGATTCTCCGAGGGGCCACGTTGCCAACTCACCACAGCATTGATAAGGTTCTGCACTTACCATCAGTGAATTCAGCTTGGATACCAGCTCTTCGTAAGCACTGATATCGCGTACATAATGTCCTATATCAATGAAGATCTCAAACAAGTCAGTGGGGAAAAGTCTATGTGAAAAAAAATACATACATGCTTTATGTAGACCTAATCAATTCAGGGGTATTTTCCCCCATATACAGTCTTAGTGTGTGAATTTGGGCACATAGCTTAATCTCAGTATGCTTCATTTGTCTATAAAGTAGGGGTAATCATGTCTATTCTCATTGATTTTCCTAGAACGCCACATCATACCAGTTCTGAAAAGGTTGACATCATTTCAACAGAAAAAATAAGGAAGAGGGATGGTTGGTAAGAGAAATGTTCCATAAGGCAAGTCCCCTAAGAGGTGCCAGGGTAAGCTGAGGCCTTCTTGACAAGAAGCAGAATAACATCCACTTCATTTTCTTCCTTCCCCCTCCCTTGACCTGCTCCCTCAATTCAAGCACATCATGGAAACAGAATGAATGTAGCTTCTCAAAAGATGCTACATGTGTCTTTACATGTGGCCAAATGGGCCCTTATAAGCATCTATCTCAGGAGGTTATAGCTAGGAGAACCTTGATGATCACTGAGCCCAATGTGACATTTTACAAACAAGATGACTGAAGCCTACAGAGAGGACACAGCTTGAGCAAGGGCACAAACCTAGGAAATGACCGTCAGCTCTGGGATTCAGCATCCAAAGCTCTGCCTGAGACACCACCCTTCCTCTCTGGGGAGGTTCTCTCCAACACAGTCATTCTGAGCAAAGCCCACCAACTCTTATGATCACTCATAACCATCAAACCACATCTACATGGAATGACCTTCTAGAGAATCTCGAATTCAAAATATTCACCCCCAATTATTAAGGAAAGTTGATTGGATCAGCTTTGGCATTTTTGAATAAATATAACATCTGAAACTCTTGTTTTTATATGTATTTAATTTTTTTTTATTTAAAAGAAAGGAGCATGAAAAGTCCTTCTAGTCATGTGCAACTAAGAAGACTTACAGCCATAGGGTGGCTCATCTCCACAGTTTCATAATTGACAGGTATTTATACTTTTCCATAATTAATTATTTGCAAAAGGTAATTTTCCCAGCAAGGTGATGACTGATTTCTATCTCTGTGACTCATTTTTCCTCTGGCATGAAACTAAACATTCTATTTGAAAACAGGCCCCATAAATAAATTAAAATTGAATGTTAGCTTTAGCAAAAATAAGTTCATTGGCATTTAAAACTCTATAAATATGTACCTTTTAAAGAGAGGTCTATTCCTTTCCATACTGAAGAGAAATCGCAAGGCTCTAAAAGCATAACACTGTAAAATAAAATAAGTAATAAACTTTAAATACTATCAGGTGATATACAGACCTTTAAATCCAATAGCCTTTTCCCAGCCCGCCTTCTACTGGACATCTCTGTAGCTTTGGACACCACCACCACCCCCTTCTCCAGAATATACCTCCCTTGACGTCTCCTATCCTTAACACTGTTCCTTCTCAGACGCCTTGGCAAGACCATCCTCTTCCTCCCTTCCAGTAACCGTGGGTGTCCCCCTAAGACTCTATGCCAGACAAAGAACAAGCTTATCTTCTCTCTCTACACTCTCAGGTGATCTTGTCAACTCCAATGGCTTCCTTTATGCTGGTGACTCCCAATCTTGATGTGCTGCCTTCATCACTCCCACCTCAACTCCAGGTCTGTAATACCTGCTGGGCATTTCCAAGGATGATCCAAGGATTTCCCAATCTCAACACATCCAAAATGCAACTCATTATATTTCCCAAAAAACCCTCTCTCTCCCCCAAGCACCCCTATTTCTACTGAGGGCATGATCACCCTTCCAGGCACACAAGTATACAACCTGAGTCCTTCTTCCTCTATCACCCCATAGTCAATCAGCAGCCAAGTGCCATCAGTCAGACCTCTACCACATCACTAGGAGACTTGCCCCTTTGGACACTGACTCAGCTTTTACCCTGGCCCAGGCCCACATCACCAAACACCTGGACTTCAACAACAGACATCACCCAGACACCAAATTAAGATTCCTTTGTCACCCATCTGACCATGCCAACTCCTCTGCCCCCAAAGCATTACCAGCTGCCTAGCGCCTCTAGGCTAAAACACAAAACCCTCATCACCCTCCTCTCCAGTCTTATTTCATACGTTCTCTGCTTCTATCAAAATGGCCTGCAAGTGGTTTCCTATTCATGGCATTCTATGTTAAGGATAATAACAGAAGCATTTGTATAACACGTTAAGGCTCGCTAAGTGCTTTAAAAACATCATCTCCTTTCATCCTTAGAACAACCTTGTAAGGAAGGTGCTGTTATTCATCAGGTGACTTTCCCAGGGTTACACAGCTAATCCATGTCTGAGGCAGAATTAGAATTCAGGTCTTGCAGACTCTAAATCTGGCCCTTCTCCCACAGTCACCAGGCTGCCTCATATGCATTCCATATTTAGGAGCTGCCCCACCCCCAATGTATTGTTCTACTCTTCTTAGTCACAAGATCTATTGTGATATATACTAAGGTTCCTTCACTTGATTTTAATCTGGTTTCTGTAGGTCCTCCAATATGAGGTTGGTCTTCCCCAGTGCCTCTTAATTCCAGTGCCTTCCCTCTGTGAATCATGTTCCATTTATCCTGAGTATAGCCTGCTTTCCATGCCTTCTTCCCATTAGACTGAAAGTTCCTTGAGGGCAGGCACTGTCTTTCTTCTCGTTTTGTATCCCCAGAACTTAGCCCTGCTACCCACCACTCCATCCTTCATGAGAAGGGCCAAACCATGCCCAACAGTAAAATGTGTATGAGAAAATGCAGCGTTTGAGGATCAAATGTAGATGGATGTCATGTTTCTAGATGGGCCCTCAATATTGATACAGTTTATGTGAAGAAGGTAACATCAGAAAAGACGAAATACAAAAACAGACGCCGCCATGTTGGCCTCTAAGTCCCAAATGCCACTGTAAGAAATGGCATGCCCCAAAAAGATACATTTGAGTTTCTTGACAATCTGATCAATGTGTTGAATTACTCTGTACACAACAGACTGGTAGACTTGAATTCTGTAGTACATGAATTCTGTCGACATAAGATCTGCAAAATTAAAATTCGGCAAGTATTTATTAAACTTCTAGAGTGGGGCCAGAAAGACAACCCAGGCTCTACTCCAAAAAGCTCCCCAATTAACAGAGGAAGGACAAGCACAAAAAGAACATGCTATGAAACAGAGTGAGGTGAGGTCCAAGGGAAATCTGTCCATCTGCTTCAGTCTCGAAATCACAGAATTTCAGAGGCAGAAGGGATCCTGGCGGCCATGTGGACAGGATCCTTCATACAACATCCCTGATAAATAGTGAATGGGTCTTTGTTTGAAGACCCCCAAGGAGGGAGAACCTATCACTTCCCAAAGCAGCCCCTTCTAATTGTGGATTACTTTTCATTATTAGGCAATTTGTCCATTCTCTCTGTATCTCCTGCATCTACTGGGCACAGTGATCGTCATTTAACAGACACTTAATTAATGCTGATTGATCACACTGAAATCTGTCTCTCTGTAATTTACACCCATGGATTTATGTCAGTGTTGAAAGGTATACTGCCTTATCCTAGGAAGATGTCCAAGGAGTTTTTGTTTTTTTTTTCTTTTCCACAAAGCTACAATCTCATTAATTCTATGCCTTCAGGTTAGGAGTTGGCTCGAGATCCCTTCCAACCAGGCAAGTCCATAATGCTTATTCCCTGGTTAACCTGTATACAATAACACTTGCCTAAGAAACAATATGGTTTTTCTATGTTTTTTTCCAGTAGCAACATACAGCTGTGAGAGCTGGACTATAAGGAAAGCTGAGCACCACAGAATCAATGCTTTTGAACTGTGGTGCTAGAGAAGACTTTTAAGAGTCCCTTGGACAGCGAGGAGATCAAATCTGTCAATACTTAAAGAAATGAACTCAGGCTATTCCCTGGAAGGTCAGATACTGAATCTGAACTCTGGCCACATAATGAGAAGATGGGACCCACTGGGAAAGACCCTGACACTGACAAAGACTAAAGGTCAAAGAAGAAGAGGATGGCAGAGGATGAGATGGATGGATGGCGTCATGGCAACAATGACTGTGAGCTTGGACAGATGTCGCGAGACAGCAGAGGATGGAAGGGCCTGGCGTGCTGTCGTCCGAGGGGTCATGAAAAGCCAGACACCACTGAAGGACCAAACACAACCAAGAAAAATAACGTGCTCAAGGCTGACAGCAACAGGCTTACGTGTATGCTGTGAGGTGGCCCATGTTTCAGCACGAAATCTGTCTTTAAAAATAATCTCTGGGTTTTTATCTTGGTTCTTCTCCTACCTGACTCTCGGCTGCGGGCGCCTTCCCTCCCAGACTACCCTGCGCTTAATAATTGGCAGAGGTTCGCATTTTGTTCTCTTTGTTTTTTTTCTGAATACACTTACGTGTGTACTTGTGATCTCCCCCATTAGAATGCAAGGTCTTCCTGAGTAGAGATTATTCCAATTCTTTATACTTGTATACCCGGTACCTAGCACTGTGCCCAGCAAACAGCAGGCACTGAATAAATGCTTGCTCATCGATTATCTAGCGGATCTTTCTCAATCTCCTTTGTTGATTCTTCTTTGTCCATATTAATAACCCCTGAGTGTGAGGGCTCCCTGAGGCCCCATCCTTGGCTTCTCCTCTTCCCTATCTACATTCTCTCATTCAGTCCTATGGTTTTCATTATTGTCTCTCCACAGAAGACTCCCAGAAAACCTATAAATCTGGCCCTAGCCTCTCCCTTGAGCTCAAGAGCTGCATCATCAATCACCTACTGGATATTTCAAACTGCATTTCCTGTAAATATCCCCAGTTCAACATGAATGAAGTAAATCTCATTCTCCCCAAATCTTTCTTATTCCACGCTGTCCTGTTTAATACAAAGTAAGACCATCCTTCTGGTTTCCTCAGTTCTCAAACTCTGGTTTCCCTCCTACTCCTCACTCTGCCTCAGCCCACATATTCAACTAGCTGCCCAGTTTTGTTCTTTCTTTCAAGCTTACCCTTTTCCCACTCTCCACAGAGCCACCATCTTGGCTAAAGCTCTTGCTTGACCAACTACAATAGCCCTAACCGGCTCCCTGCCCTAGCATGCCCTCTACCCAGCTGCCAAAGTGAACTTCCCCGAGCACAGGTCTGGTCATGTCACTCCTTCCTCAATAAACCAGAGTCTCCCTGTTTCCTCTAGGGAACTTCTCTTGGTTCCTCTGTTTGGCTTTTAAAGTCAACATTCACGAGCTGGCCCCTAACTACCTTTAGCTTCTCCCCATACATGGCTCCCCTTCCCACACTTCCAATTCTAGATATCCTGACCTTCTGGCTGCTCCTCTCATACAATACTCAATCTCTTATCTCTGCACCTTTGCACTTGTCAGTCCCCAGACCAGAAATGTGCTTTTTCCTCCTCCTCACTTCTATCTCATAGACTCCCTAAAGTACAACCTGTGACAAGAAGCCTTTCCTAATCTGCCCAACTGTTAGCACCCTCCCTCCCTAACGGACTCTGTGAATATTCTGCAAATGTTTATGTGTTCAAATGTTGCTTTCCCCAAAAGACTGCAAACTCTTTAAGAACAGGGTCTGCTTCATTTTTGTCGGAATCCTTAGCATAGTACCTGGCCAAGAGTAGGTATATAAGTACATTGGTGGCCAACTCATTCATTGGTCAAAGCACTCACTCATTCATTCATTCATTCATTCATTCACTCATTCATTCATTACCTGCAATAAATGAGTTTTTGCTGCATTCTTTTGTTTGCTTGGTAAAATTAATTTTGCTATTATATATACACCATTTTCCTGCAAGAAAAAAGCCAAATAACACTATTAGATGATGGTGATACTGAGAGGAGAGATAGAAATGTAATCATGTTTAGCAGCCACTTAGTGAATTAACTTATTCAATAATTCAAGGATCCATGATTTCTCAGGTGAAGTTTTTCCTTTCATCAATGTAGAATATAATACCTCTGAAAACTGCTAAGTGGTCCTCAAGACATTCTACTCTCTGCTGAGAACTTGGTGATTAACGTCTCCTGTATCGGGTAATCATGGATGAGAGGAAGGAGTGTGATGATTAAAAATAACTTCCTCCCACCCCATCTCTGGATGTTAAATTAATTTTAAAATCAGAAAAGTTTAGTAAATCAGCTTTAAATAAAGATTACGGGAAACTACATAACTGGAAACAAAAGCTATAGCACCTTTATAAAACAGAAATCAACAACATCATTGAAGAATTATAACAAAATAATATTAAAGAAATATTAATATGATTCTGTTTACTTCAAAAAATTTTATGATCATAAATATCACATACCTGATGAAAAAAATATTTTAAAATGGATCCCAATATGTATGCAGACTTGGGTGGTGTGGGAGGGGAAGGGTTTTTTTTTAAAGGAAATTTTTATGCCTCTATTAAATATGATTAAAATGTTTCATATATTTTACAGATGTGTAGATACAATATGCTTATATTATTTATACAATTCATTTTATATACAATATATTATATGACATGTTTTACAGATATATTACATGCTACATATGTATGTAATCTATACAAATACAGGTAGACTTACATATGGTGTATTTTATATATCTTCTGTAAATTTTACATTAATATATTTTGCATTCATATATTACATGTATATTTAAATGTGTTTTTAAATCAAAATAAAGGAATTACAATATTTTTTAAAAGTGATTTTATTATGAAGAAACTAATTAGTACACATCTTTAAGACATAAAATCACTCACTGCTGCCTTTATCCTTAGTTGCTTAACAAATCTGAAGGGAGTATGGTAATTTTGGCCGCTCCTTGGAGGGCTCTGCCTGTCCCACCTGGCGCTTTTCATTCTTGCTCCTGAGTTAGTTTGCAGAACAATTGGGGGCATTAGGGAAGTTAAAAGAACTCCTTTCCCCAGAGCACTAACCAGAACCTCTGCTTAGTGCATCCCACAGTGATGGGACAGGATTCAGGCTTCTGAACCAAAGGGATGACAGGAGTTAGGGTTGGAAAGGCCCTCCTAAGAAGCCACATTACACAAGGACACCAGCAGATGGCAGCAAAGAGCAAGAATGGAAAGCTGTATGATTCTATCACCAGAGGAAATCAGTTTCCTTGAAACACCAAAGGCATGAGCCTGTGCCGCCATTAATGACCCGGGGCCATATGCGTTCATGGCACAGGGGGCTGGACAGATGCACGTACTCCCCGCCTGGGTGCCCTCTTGGGCTGCTGATAATCTTGGGAGAGCATCCTTCTACAACTATGGAAGAAGTCTTGTCTCGTCACTCATTTGGCCACCAATCACTCTCTTATTTGAGTCTCGCCAACTGTCCATAACCCTATTTGGGATTTTCTTGGCAGAGATACTGGAGTGGTTTGCCTGATCCTTTTCTAGCTCATTTTATATATGAGGAAACTGAAGCAAACAAGGTTAAGTGACTCACCCAGGGTAACACAGCTAGTAAAGTGTCTGAGGCCAGATTTGAACTCAAGAAGAGGAGTCTTCGAGGGGCGGAGCCAAGATGGCGGGCGTAGCAGCAGCAACACATCGCAACTCTCACATAGCCACCCCAAAATACCCATAAAATAGGACTCTAAACCAAACCTACAACTCCAAAACACACACAAGGTTACTTCCCACTAAAGTCAGCTCCGCTACGAGGAACCATATCAGCACTGC
>CM053585.1:530803138-530853668 GCA_028646515.1 Pseudochirops corinnae
GGGGGAAAGAGGGGGAGAAAATATGTAAATCAAAATCTTGTGGAAGTGAATAATGCAAACTATAATAAAATTTAATTTAAATTTAAAAAAAAATAAAAATAAAAATAAAAACCAAAAAAAAAAAAAAAAGAAGAGGAGTCTTCCCAACTCCAGGCCTGTCATTCTATGCACTGAGTCATCTAGCTACCCCTTAGTTGGCTATACCACGTGCTTAAGTGTCTTTTCTTTTTAACGAATGTGTCTTGAGATTGATCTGTTAAAAAGAAATACATCAGTAAGGACTCAAGAGCCCCAGTTTGGGGTAGAGATATACCCATAAATTGTTTTATACCTGTATAGCTTTCTGGGAAATCAACAGAGATGGTGGGGAGGTGGGGAGAGGGCCTGCTACACATTCAAATACTGGTCACGGAGCAGGACAAGCTTTTCAACGTCAATGAAATGTACGTTTCTTGGTTAGAATTTGGCTTTTGACTTTCTATGGTGATCTGTTTTCTTTACCAAATCATTGCATATTTTGAATTTTTGCATACCATAGTGATTAAAAATATTCTCTAAACAAATTTCAGTAAGTTGATGGTAAATTCCTGCAATGGAAATTGTTCTTCAATCTAATAAAGTCAAATAAGCACAAATTTTATCTGGAGTCTGTGATTCTAGAGCAGAATTCACTTTTAACAATTGCCACATTAAGTCACAATAAGGGTCAGTCAACTTTACACTGTTTAACATACAAGCAAAATATTGTTACCACAACTATTACTGCAATCTGTAAAATACAGCAGTAATTAACTTTAGAGCTTTACTTTCTAAACAACCCTTCCATGTGCATAATTCTAAGTACTGAAAATAACTAGGAAAAATGCATAAGGAAAATGAAATGAGCCATTCTATAACACTGATTCCAACAGCAGGGAGGTAAGAATGATTCCTCAGATCAAACAGGCTTTACTCTCCTGTCTGTCAAGCATATTATTTATTTTTCCAAATGAATCCATTGGAAGCTCATGGGTGCTGTTGAATGTGTGGGGTGATGAATATGAAAACTATAGTGTAAAAATCAGCAGTGTACCCTCAAATCTGTGGCACACACAAAAATCAGCAGTGCACCCTCAAATCTGTGACGTATAAAAATCAGCAGTGCACCCTCAAATCTGTGACACACAAAAATCAGCAGTGTACCCTAAAATCTGACACATAAAAATCAGCAGTGCACCCTCAAATCTGTGACACACACAAAAATCAGCAGTGCACCCTCAAATCTGTGACACACAAAAATCAGCAGTGTACCCTCAAATCTGACACATAAAAATCAGCAGTGCACCCTCAAATCTGTGACACACACAAAAATCAGCAGTGCACCCTCAAATCTGTGACACATAAAAATCAGCCTGGAATCTCCGATGATTTAGAAAAGACGACCTACCTGTACCACTTGGTGTGCATTGGTGTCATTGAGTACCAGTTCAGTCAGAGCAGCACAACAGGCTATAAGGAAGAACAACAAAGAAACTGTGAATAAGTAAAGGGGGTGGGCAGCCCTGTAACCTCAACAAACACTGTTTATGTCACTAATTCACAGCCAAACAACTCTTCACAAAACTCATTTTTTCCCAACCCTAAATTTTATATTGGAAATTACCCAGCCTTCAAGACTCTACTGAAGCGCCACCATTCCTCATCCCCTCCTCTCCTGGTGGCCTTCTTCCCAAACTACCTTCTATCTACTCTGCACGTACTTAGGCATGGCCCTGTGGCCTCCCTCCTTAGAGCACAAATCCTCAACGATGGTGATTGTTGAATTGATGGGTTTGTACCTGATTGAAGAGAGAAGGTATTTTCTTGTATTTCTTGGGGGCTTAAATCTTCTGACAATCGAAGCTGCTGGATTCTCCCTGCTGCGTTTGCACTAGACAAGCTTCCAATGGAAGAACGATCGGAAACTAAATTTCTGTCTCTGAAAAACATAATGCAAATATGAACAGGTGAGCAGGATGGGAATGACTCACTGCTTACAAAACTGTTGGGCCAAACCTGAGAAGACTTACATGAACTGATACAGAGTGGAATGAGCAGAACCAGGAGAACATTGTTTACAATAACAGCAACACTATATGATGAACAACTATGAAAGACTTGGCTATTCTCAGCAATACACTGATCGAAGACAATCCCTAAAATGCTCCCCACTTCCAGAGAAAGAACTGATAGATTCTGAATACAGACTGACACATGCTATTTTTCGCTATCTTTCTTTTTTTTTTGCTCATATTTTCTTCCACAAAATAACCAACATGGAAATGTCTTACATGCTTACAAATATATAAAACCTATATCGGATTGCTTACTGTCTCAGGGACAGGGGACTGAATTTGGAACTCAAAACTTAAAAAAAAAAGAATGCTAAAAATTATTTTTACATGTAATTGGTAAAAATTTTCTAAATATTTTCTAAAAAAAGAACTGTTCAAATGTTAAAATTGTTTTTACATGTAATTGGGGAGAAATGAAATACTTTTAAGAAAACTATTTGAATATTAAAAATTATTTGTACATATAATTGGGAAAATATAAAATACTATTTTTAAAAGATTAGTTCAGGACTGATTGCTGTCCACCACGTCTTCATCCTGGCCAGCTTCATTCAATCAGGAAGCCACTGATGGGAAACCATTCTGATCTGCCACTGCTCTGAGCTAACACCTCCCCTTCGACTTAAAAAGGAAGACTGGAGTCATCTGGTACAAAAATGGCCTCTTCTTATGTCTCTGTCCCTTCTCACTCATCCTGCCCTTCATCTCAAAGGAAGATGAGTTGCTCCGCTCTGGCTCTCTAGGTCATCCATCCCTCCGCCCTCCGCCCATCCCTTCTGGAAGCCTGACTACTTTTGTTCTCACTTATCCCCTTCCTCACTTATACGTCAATCTCTCCTATTCCTTGGGGACCATTCTTGCAAACAGGAATCAGTCTCTCCCACATGGAAGGAAAACATGCCCTCGTTTGACCACTTTACCTACTACCATGCTTCTTTCTCTCTTCTCCCTATCAAACTCCTTCATGTCCTCATCACTCATTTCCCGTTTAATTCCACTATTTCCTTTCCACCTCATTCTTCTAGTAGAAATGCACCAACTGGGCCACTGACTCCCTACTCAAGAAGGGTCCCTTCCGAGTTCACATTCTTCTTGACCCCTTTACAATAACATTGCTGGCTCCTCCTCCTCCTTCCCAAAGTTTCTCCTCTCTTGCTTTCCATTACCTGCATTTTCCCCCACACCTGATTGCTCCTTCACCACATCCTCCTCCTCATCACATCTTCAGCTCTGCTTCCTAAGACTCAGTTCTTGGCCCTCTGGTTAGTTCCCTCCACACTCTTTGAACCCCCTGAAATGCTCCTTTCTGGGGGATCACTGATTACTTCTATGATGATGAGTCTCTGAACTCAACCATTCACCATTTGAGTTCATCTCACATTTTCATCTGTCGAGGGGTCATCTCCACTTGGAAGTCACAATAACAAACTCACCCTCTTCCCTTTGTTACTACACTCTACAGTTTATGTGAAATTATCAATATAATTGCAAAAGCTGCTGTGCATTTCTCACTCCTCCTGGTTGAACTTGCTATTACTTTTGAGACTGTTGACCTCCTTCTCCTCTTGGAGCCTCTCTCCTCTGGGTTTTCATGGCACTGCTCTCCCCTGGCTCTCCTTCTCCTGTCTGACTGCTTCTTTTCAGGCTCCTTGACTAGATTTTCACCTATGTTGTGCCCTACTAACTATATTCCCTAAGGCTCTCCCTCCTAGGCCCCACCCCACTCTTCTCCATCTACAAGCTCATCAGCTCCCATGGATTTATCATCATTATCTGATAACTTACAGACCCAATGTCTCCCTTGAGTTTTAATCTCACATCACCAATTGCCTACTGGACATGAAAGTGGATATCTTGGGGATATCTCAAATGCAACAGATCCATAAAAAGAACTCATTATCTTTCCTTTTATTAAATGAATAATTCACAAATTTGGGGTCCATAGTATGAAGTCCCCTACATGAAATATGCCTTAAAAACAGAGGAAGTCTTCACTGTTAAAAATACATTTAGAAGAAGGGAGTAGAGGAAAAACCTTCTTTTGAATTAAGCTCAACATGATACACAAAAAGAGAATCAAGATGAGTCTTTTAAAGCATTAATTGAGCAGGATGCAATTTTTAATTAATATTTTATTAACAGAATCAGAGTCCCCAGCAGCTACCCCAGAAGACAGTACACATTTGATACTGTGAAAAGAAAATTCAAAAAGGAACATTAAAAAATCAAGTTGGTTGTAAAAAATTAATTCAGAAAAAAATGGTGATAAGAGGCCACATTTTATGTAAAATTACTGAAAACAGCAAATTTAAATTGGCACCAGTTAACATTACAGCACTGAATGAATCTAGTACAATCATTTAAACAAACAAGAACCTGGGGATGGCTGTAAGTTTGTATTCCTTTTTCATGAGATGAGAAAACGTGATTTGTCAGTCGCTGTTCACAGTAGATCTAAATTCTGTCTGTATATTTTAGGATACTCCTTCAGAGAAAATGAACTATTTTAGGCAATCTGATTTCTTAATATGCCCAGGGAGAATAGAGTCCGAAGAACACTGACTTAATGACATCCAGTCATCTCAGTATTGATGAGCTGTCCAAGCTAAATTATCGTGAGTTTTATGGGCTGTGCATCATAACCAGAAAGGCTTTCAAGAAGAAATACCATTAGTTAACTATGAATTATTACCCCATAACTACACAATATGCTTTGTAATAATAAAAGTTACTACTACTTTCCTGAAGGTGTTGGTGGAAATGTTTTTCTTAAATGCCTACAGAACCGAAATACTGAATACTCTGATGTAGCTAGAATGCAGATTACAGGAGACATATTGCAACGTACTCCAAGAGAATTTCAATTTGGCTCTCATAACAAATTGTTCTTTCCCGCTATCATAGTTTATAGAGTCATTGAATTCCTCTAATAGACTTAGAGGCTTAAAAAATGCCTAATGCAGACATTCATAATTTTATAAAATGAAAATGAGGATGGAAAATGATTAAAGATCTTCATTTGCAGGTAATGTATTTCTGGTTGGCAAAGCATCTCAGGTCTTTGAACTTCACCCATATGTCATCAGTGAAATGTTCTCATGGACTGAGATGCATTAAGCAATCACTATTAACCGTTCATTCAATGTTTACAAGCTAGATACTCATAAACCTATTCTAGAAAAAAGAGATAAACTTAGATGATTCCTCAAATTAAAAAAAAAACTTAAGAGATTACAGGAATAGTATTATTTTGATGTAGTGAGACGCCACGAAAATGCCATTCTTCACAATGGCAGAATTAGATATCCCATAGATCAAATAACTTTCAGCAACTTATCGAGGCATCAGGTAAAGAAGAGTTACATGCCCTATGGCCTGCGCCCTCTAAGAAAGTTATTATTTCTTTCTCTGAAAATTGGGATTATAAAAATATCCCATCTTACTTCTAACAGAAGACATCGGTGAAGAGATGGCTCTGAAATTCTAAAAATGGGGTCAAAATAACTACAAGGGAAACCAGAGAACCCCAGAAGGTGCGAGTTGCAAGGGCCCTCCATTGCCAGCTAGTCCCACCCATATCTGAAAAAATGCTCCTGACCACACTGTGCCTGAAGAGCCATTATCCAACGCCCACACAAGGATCTCCCATGTGATCAGACCTTTCCATCCGAGGAGAGCACCAGTTATCACAAAGCTGTTCTTCCTAACATCAAGCCTTTATTAAACTCTCTTTGCCAATCACTCAACCTGGTTCTGAACTCTGGGTCCAAAATCGTAAGCACAATCCCTCACAGGTAAGACAACCCTGCAGATCCTTGAATGGAACCGTCACGTCCCTCCTGCCCATATTCCAAGTCTTCTCAAGACTAAAGATTCCCATTTCCTTTGGCCAATTCTCACATGTGAAGAACTCAAGGTTCTTTGCCAGCTCAGCTGCTGTCCTCTGAAGACTCTGAGCTTCCTAAGATGGGATACCCAGAAGCCATCACAGGGCTTCACACAATGCCCGGCCAAGGCAAACTACAAGGGGGGGTGAGGAGATCACCCCCTCGTTATTAGAAACTCTGCTTCTCATAGTGTAGTCCAAAAGTGTATTCATGCTGATGTTGTTACTGAGCTGTCTTTCTGTCACATCTGACTCTCTATGATCCCACTTAGGGTTTTCTTGGCAAAAACACTGGAGCAGTTTGCCATTTCTTTCTACAGCTAAGAAAACCGAGGTGAAGGGACTTGCCCAGGGTCACACAGCTAGTTGGAGTCTGAGGGCAGATCTGAACTCAGGGAGACGAGTCTTCCTGATTCCAGGCCTGCACTCTGTCCACCATGCTGCCTAGCTTTCGGGCTGCCAAATCAAACTGTTGACTTACACTGATGTTGCAGTGCAGTCAAATCCCCAAATCTTGTGAAGCATACTACACCTGCCTTTTCTGCCTTCTACTAGGAGAGCCGATTTCCCGAATCCAAATATGCCACTAAACTTCCTACTATTAAATCCGCCAAGTGTTTTAATCTGCCAAGATAGTTTTTAATTCTGCCCATCATCCGTGAGTTAGCCAGCTGCCTCCCAGTTTCCTGTCAACTGCAGGTCTGACAAGCAGACTTTGAAAGACTTTAGAATTCTCATCAATGCAATGGTAAACCAGGAACCCGGAAGATGAAAAATGAAACACGCCATCAGCCTGCTAGAGAAGTGATGAACTTGAAATGCAGGATAAGAAACAGATTTGTGGTTGTGGCAGATGTGGGAATGTATTTTGCTGGATTATGCACACTTGTTTGTTTGGGGAGGGGGGTTAATTATCCAATGGAGGGAGTGACAATAATTGCTTGTAAAAATAAATAAATTCATACCTACACACATACATGCAAACATTTGGTAAGCATGCCATCCAAATCTTTACCCAAGTCACTGATAGAATCTGAAGAAGCCCAGGTCAAGCTCACACCCCACTGGATACCTCCTGCCAGCAACCACTGAACTATCCATCCACAATTGCTCTTTGAGTCTGGTATTCATCCACTTCCAAATCCATCTGCTGGTACTATAATCTCACCCACACCTCCATCTTCTCCACAAGGATGGTATAAGAGGCTTTCTCAAGATTTGCCAAAATCATGGTAAACTGTTTTCTGCAATATTCCCTTGACGACCCAGTTTAGTAACCCTGTCAAAGGAGACAAGGCCATTGTGCCACAGTCTATTCTTGACGAAGCCTTCCTAGCTCTTGGCAATCACTGATTCCTTTTCACCAAGCATCTTTTTTTTAGTAAGCCATCTTTGAATATTCCCATTTTGTTCTTGTAAATCACTGGAAGCCCTTTCCCGTGCTCTCTGATGGCAAACCATAACACACCCTCGTCTCTCAAGAAGGCGGCCCAAAGGGTGATGAAGAGACACGGGATCACCAAAGGAAGTTATAGCCTACGTCTATACAAAATCACTTGGGCATGAGACTGCTATAAACTCTTATCCAGGAAATAGCAAATCAGGAAAGAAGTGGGGCCGCCCAAGTCCAGAGGGTGAAAGATAATGAGAGACAGGCTGAGTAGTAAGGCCAAAGGGAGGAGAAAGCTAGAACAACACATCCTAGGTGTTTGATATGGAAGCACAAAGGGAATGGGGTGGGGGGACGAAGAAAAGATGCTCAGGAGGAGAAGACATGTTCTAATGATCCACTGAGAGATGCACTGTTGTCTTGGAGCCAATATGCCAACCCATTTATGACCTCATGAATATTAGTAAAACATAGCACACCTTGACAGGACCTGTGACTTCCCCAGGGTGGGTACTCCCTTCACCAGGGCAGATAACTTGTCCATGTCTCGCCAGGCTGGGCAGTTCTCACTTCTCTCCACCCAGACAGCCCCACGAAGGTGAGCAAGGCTTTTCTCTAGGTTTCTTAATGGTCCATGGAAAGTGGCAGGATGCTTGGGCTGAATGTCCACTACCTCTCCCCCATCTTCCATGATGTCTCCTATGTCCCTTCTTCTACAAAAGCCCCAGGTGGCAACATGCCATATCCTTCTCACACCCACCATACCTCTCTCCACTCACTGCCCTTGAAGAGCCTGCAATTTTAACTCTTTAGGGATTCTGTCCAAAAGATCCTAAGAGGGGCAAGAAATGAAAGCAGCTCTAAACGATGAGCTGATTCATGAATTCCATGAGGAGCAGCCCAGCAGGAGGAGCCCGGACCTACCCTTGTAAAATGTGCAGGAGCTGCTTGAGGCCTCCCCACGTGCGGATCTCCACGCTGGTCTCGGGGTCCTCACACACCTGGACCAGAATCCAGACCACGCTCCAGAGCAGCTTCAGGTGATCAGAATGGAGCAGACTGAGGAGGATCGGGATGCCTTCATACACCTTCACCTGCTCCTTCACTTGGGATTCAGCACAAAGGAGCCTCAGCAGCTCAGCGGTCAGCCTGGAAGAGGACACAGCACAGGCAATGAGAACCAAAGGTCTTTTAAAAATGAGCATCACCAGTGACTCATGAAATTGCCATCAGGTTGTGGCTATGATCCATTACCACAAAATAACACATCACATGTGGCATTTTCCCACTAGGACGCATCATCAAGAAATCACACTGTCTCAGTATCAGATTTCTTTATCGGTTTCTCTTCAAATAAAAAAAATATATACATACATACATATATATGTGTACATATACATATATACATATATATAAGTGCTTATCATGTACTAAGAATTATGTGGGGACACAAAAATATAAGACATGATTGTCTCCCACAAAGAGCTTGGAATCGAGTTGGGGAGATAAGATACACGTGCAAAGATACACGTGCATACGGAAGAAGAAACAGTTTGAGGCAGCACAGAAGTGAGGGGTAGGTGGGATTAAGATGAGCTGGCTCAGTGTTGACTGGTGCCAGGAAGCATGTTTCTGGATGGAGCGGAGGGGATTTGTCTCATGCCTTATACAGGAATAACAAGACCAATTTATAGCCACAAAGTACTTGTTGTGTGTTTGTCCTTTGTTTTCAAAGAGGACCATGGCATTGGGGAAATGATGACATGACCTGCAGCTGAATTTTGTTTGAATGAGGGAGTCTCATTCCTGAGAGCCCCAAAAGGTCATAAACATGTAGCACTTAGCGACTGACAAAATCCTTTCTTCACAAAGACTCTGGGACTAAAGTCATGCACTATTCCCATTTCACAGATGAAGAAACTGCGGAGGTCAGAGACTCACTGACTTCCTCGAGGTCACGAAGCTGGTAAACACTAAAGCCGAAATTCAAACCTAGGCCTTTTAGCTCACTGTCTGCTGCTTTTCTCACTGTACCCCGTAGGCTTTGGCTCACATGAATCACCTCACTGGGTCACATGTGATTAAGACCTGGAAGCATACCCGGGATTGGACGGGCAGTGAGGAGTAGAAGGAGAGCTGGTGGGTGGGTGGGTACAAACGTTGAGAGCTCACTCAATGCCAGGACTGCTGCCTGCCCTCAAGAACCTCACATGCCAATGATGGGAGGCAAGAGGGGGAGAGGAGTGGAAGACAGATAGTAGGAGCAGAAGGGATGGTGGCCCTTGCCCTGGAGAAGAAAGCAGAGGGAGCAGACACCCCAACAGCTCTGACACCACAAGGGCTGTATTCCTGTACTGAAGATCAACTTCTGAACAAAGGGCAAGGAGGCTCTCTCCATGAATATTCATATCCCAAAGCAGCTGGGCCAGGGAGGAGGAAGAAGACCCAACGATCTTAGGGGAATCCAACAGTTACATCAAGGCCCCTTTTCTGCAGCCCTCTGGTGGAACAAGGTGATCCACAGAAGGGAGTTTTCCAGACCACTAAGCCTCCTTATCTATTAAAAATGAATCTTCAGATGGATGGAATCATTTCTCAAATGCCTTCACCAGCTTCCTGATTTCTTAAACAGAAAGTGAGCCACAGAACTTAATCTCTTCTTAGTGACTCACTGTGATGAAAAGGGCCCTAGGCTAGACATTGGGGTGGCTGGTGCTAGGAGGCACACTGAGCCCCACTACCTACATGATCTCAATCAAATCCTTTTACCTCCCAGCCTCAGTTTCTCCATCTGTACAAATGAGAGATTGGGCCACATGGCCCTTTGGGGTCCTCCTGGTTCTCATCCCTTGACTCAGGAGGAACATTATGAATTCTTGTTCTGATGGAGAGCTGGCCTTCACAGGAGGCCGCTCACATCTCACAGGCTTCAGTGAAATCAGTTCTTTTCTCTGTGCAAATTTCCTTGCACACACACAAAATAGGGAGCTTCCATGTCACTTGCATTTCACAACATTAAGCAAACAAGATGCTAGGAGGGGTAAATAGGACAAACCTGCCCCACAGACACAAGACGGCCTCTTCCACCCGCCAAGACTCCTACCTTTTAGAAAGCAGGTCGTACTCATGTAAGATCACCAGCAGGCTCTCTACAATGCTGAGCTCACTTATCTTCTCCCTGCATTCTGGGCTGCAAAAAGAACAGCTTCAGACCTCTGGAATTACCCCACCACCTCATTTCACTGCCTTGGGAACAAGGCAGCCTGGAGCCTTAACCTACAAATCCTCGTCGCCTACTCTGCCTCAGTCCCCATCGCAGCCATCACATCGTCTCGGGGGGAGAGCTGTGTGTCACCGGCTCCGCACAGAGGGAGAGATTCAAAACATCCCGAAACATCAGCTCCGTGACCGGCAGTGTTGGATCCAAGCCTTGGCTCCCCCTTTCCCACAGATAAAAGGCGCTCATCCTTCATTAGGATGCACACAGATGTACAAGTTACAAAGCTGAATGGTCTGGAAAATGGGCTGGAGTTTCCCATGCACTCTTTCTATATTTTAAACATATCTTTATTGAGAGCTTATGTTTTTACATCATCTAAACTTCCCCCTCTAAATGTCCCCCTCCCTAGCCTCTCTCCCAAAGAACTATCCCTTCAAACAAGTATTTTCAAAAGACAAATAGGAAAAAGAGGAGGAAAAAAAATCAGTAAAACCAACCAGTATATCAAAAACATCTACCACGATATGTAACACTGTACACCTGTGGACCCTGACTTCTACAAAGTAGTGAAGATGGCATCCCCTCCCTTAACAATAGAATAAGGAAAGAATGAGCTCGATAAAAAATAAAACAGCTAAGGAAAAAACAGGATGAACCGGGGCTCAGATCTTTGTGAAAAATATTAAACCAGACGTGCATTTAAAGAAAAGGCAGGAAAGCGGTTTTTAAAGAGTTATGGCAACTTCCAAAAAACCAGAAGGGAGGGAAAGGAGATGCTGTAGACAATGTCAGCCAGAGAGAAGGATCTTTTGGGGCCATGAGCCCTTCTAGCTGGCCAGGATCCTTTGTAAAGGAACCCTGCATGTGGTGACTGCATCATGGAGGCTTTCTGCAAAATTTGACTAAGAAGCAATAGAACCCGAGAGACTGTCCACACTGAAGGAGGAGGAGAAAGAGGACCAGGAGGACAAGGAGGAGGAGGAGGAGAAGGGGGAGGAGCAGAAGCTTGTATCACAGCTAAGACTGAGGTGGTATAAACAGAAGAGTTAAAAGTATATTAAAAGAAACTTACCTTTCAGCTAAACTAGTAAGTGCAAGAAGGGCCCCCAACAGAACATTTGTGTCTCTGGCTCCTAATAAATTTACTAATGTCTGAAAAAAAATAGATTTTTAAATTAAAGGCCAGAGAATGTGTTTCTTCTTGGCACAAGTTTTTTTTTTTTCCTTTGCTTGCTTGCTTATTTCTTAAGAACCTAACAAACCATCTAACAGACATCCAACCGTACAACAAAAGTGCCCTCATTCCCACAGAGGCCCAGCACCTCTTCACTGCCTGTTGGATGTGCCAGGCTATGCCAGAAGAGAAGATGGGCAGAGACAACCCAGACAGCCAGGCTGGTTCCCCCGTATTCCAGAGGCTGGCCCCTCTTTCACAGCTCAGCAGGGAAAGCTGGACTGCCCGTGTGAAAGCCTCGGGCAAACCTTGGAGACAATCCCTTCTCCCGCTTGCTCACCGATCTGCTCTCTGGCTGGAGAGCTCCACAGGGCCTGGCAGGCTTCCCTGCCACTCCCACTGTCCTCCCAGATCTCCCAAAGGCCCCTGTCAGTAAGCTCTCTCAGATCCTCCCACCCCTGACAGGTCACAGACTCCTCAGGAACAGGGTTTAAGGCTCCAACAATATGGAGGAATCAATGGATGCAGGGGGAATGGGGAGGCCGGCCACACTCGACTCAGTTACACAAGTATCAAGAGCCTCCTTTGCGGGGGACAAAAATCAACTCTGACTATTCCTCAGAAGAACAAATACAGAAGCTAAAGCTTAAATGCGTTGGTTCCAGAATGAGAAGGTGACAGTCACTGGGAAAGACCCTGTTGCTGGGAAAGGCTGACGGGCAGAGAAGGGCGTGGCAGAGGATGGGTTGGACAGATGGCCTCATGGAAGAGCACAGATTTGAGGAGACAGTGGAGGACAGAAGGGCCTGGTGTTCTACAGCCCACGGAGCACAGAGTCAGATATGACTGAAGAACAACAGATACAGGGGCCACAGAGAGGAAATGAGATGTGACTTCAAGAAGCTTACAGCCAAACAGGGCTGGGGAGTAAGACAGGGACAAGGAAGGAAGGAAGGAGGGAGAAAAGAGGAAGGAGGGAAGGAAGGAAGGGAGAGGGGAGGGAAGGAAGGAGGCATTGAAGAGAGAACAGAAAGAAGGCCAGAATAGTTCTGAAAGCTACAGGCTGATCTTATCACACACTTCAAAAGAAAAGGAGGCCATACATAGAGACCAGCAATTTCATGTACGATTCTATTTTTCCCATTCTAATATACATGTACATACAAATATTCACATATAAATTCAATACATATATACACAAATGGATATCTATATATGTACGTGTGTGTACATGTATGTGTGTGTACATGTATGTATATACATGTACGTGCGTGTGTGTATGAAATATCTGGTGACTTGGTATTTGAGTCCAGAACAATTTTTTTAATCATAAAGAAAAGAAGGGTGAGGCTGCCAACGGAACGGGCACCTCTCCTTCCACACAGCAGTGGTTTTGCTAGCAAGTCAAGCAACACGTTGCTGCCTCCCTACTGGTAAGGCTGCTGAAGGAAGGTCCTTGAAAGGGCCGGAGTCTGAGGCCACGGAAAGTGTCCAGACGCCCTGCTGTTACACCTGTCAGGAATGTTTTCTGTGTTTTCTGATCTCTCTCTCTGGGCCTAAGATACCTGTGTTTGTCTAAGATACCAGAAAACTGTGCCTGGATCTCTGTTATTTTTCATTTTCCAAGCCAATACTCCTCTCCCATTCCCAAATAGGGCAAATAATTATGAGTTATTGAGAGTTTCAGAAGCAAATTTCACTGGCAACAATTCTGCTCCTATTCAAAGTAAATAAATGACGTCCTGTAGATGAGATAGCTTGTTTGTACATCGCCGTTTACATACTGTTTCTGCCACTAGATCATGACCTCCTCCAGGACGGGGGCTGTCCTGCCTTTGTACCCACAGCACTTAGTCAAGCACCCAGCACACAGCAGTCGCTTAATAAATGCTCATGCTTGACTGACTATCGGGGGTGGGAGGCACTAGCAGCTAGAGGAATCTGTAAAGACCCATGGAAGAAGCAGGGTCTGAGCTGGGCTTGAAAGAACCAGGGGTTCTACAAGAGATGAGGAGGGAGCGTTCCCCACCAAGCGGCACAGAGTGGGGGCCATCGTGAGCGAGGTCTGGCAAGAGGACCCGTGTGGCTGCACCAACAAGCGTATGCTGGAAGGGAGGTGGGAGGCCACTGGTGAGGGCCGGTAGGCAATCCCTCCTGAAGAGAGCAAGGGCCATGGGGGCTGACCAAGTAGGAAATAAGACAGACAAATCTGCGTTTTAGGAATCATATTTTAGTAGCTGCTTGCGGGATAGGAGAAAGGTGTGAGAGAGGAAACCAGGAGGTGTGAGGAGGCCAGTTCAGAGCCCAGGCAAGAGGGAGTGAATCTCATGAGTGTGGAGAAGGGGAGGAGGTCGAGAGTGACATAAGATGGACAAGACTTGGCAATGACCAGATATGTGGAGCAAGGTCAAGATCCTGAGTGGTAATGGAAGGATGGTGGAAGCCTCAACAGAAACAGAGAGCTCTGGGACTGGGGCACATTTTGGGGGGTCACTGAGCTCCGTCGGAGCCTTGCTGAATTTGGGTCGCCTCCCGAACATCTAATCAGACACATCCAATATGCAACGGTGGCTGGGACTCAGAGGAGAGACCAGGGTGAGATGAACAGATCTAAGAGTCCTAATAAAGGCTCTTAATAAAGGCCAAATCTTGAAGGTGGCTTGAGATTCCAACAGGGGAGGAAAGAGGGAGAACACCTCCAGAATGGGAAGGAGGAGGCAGCCTGTGCAAAGTTAAGGGGGTAGGAGGTGGAGACCTGAGGGGCACAACTATAGACTGCTGACGCTTCCTCAGCAAGGGAGTGATATGGAGAGAGGCCTGAACCTGGCCAGTTACCACATGCCAAAAGTCAAGATCACTTTGTTTCTTAAAGCTCTTACCTTGTGGGCTCCACTTGCTATGACCCATTCTCTCTGATCTTTGACAGCAGAAAGTTTTTGAAAGATATCTAGGCAAGAAAGGAAATCATAAAGTGGGTTTCTTGGTCCCATCCCATCCCCTCAGTGCTGATCTGTTCCTTGAAAACACTACATGATGGGACACACCCATCATGGGTCATTAGCTACATGGGGCTATGTTATAGACCATGATGAACCCTGCTGGACAGCCGAAATTCAAATCATGAAAGGCTTAAAATGAGGAGAGAGAAGGCAGATGATCCCTCACAGATTGTCAGTGCAAGGACCATTAGGAATAAGTGTGGTATAGATGGGGGAATGGGATGGGTCAAGGTCATCCAACTGGCCCTCTAGATCCAGGAAGGGGGAGAAGAGAAGCAGAGATAGGTTCTATCAGGCCGGGAACTCTCCTCTCCTCTCCCTTGGCCTCTTTACTCTCTTTTCCTACTTGTCCTTTTCAAAAAGGGATGGGATGGGGCAGAGAATGGAGAACTCCTGGACACAGGCACCACTTTCTAATCAGCTGAGCTGTACTTCCTAATAATGGGAAGGTGAAAGTCATCAAGACAGGCAGGAAAGTCCGTCCCTTTCCAGGACCAGAAGGGCTCATCAGCGTGTTGTGGGACTTGACAATGACCAAGCAGCCAATAGAAGGTTTGCTGCCTCTCCTTGGGGCAAAGAGCCACGTGTTGATGTGTGAAGAACCTTTCAGGACTGGGGATATTTCAGTTTCAAACAAAGGCATCACCTTGACGACAGTAATTTTTTTAATTTCATAGAAAAGATGTGTACAACCACTGGAATGATAGTGAAAAACAGGAAAATAGGATTTTACCAAAATTTATGGAATTTATCCAGTTCATTCAATGAAGGCCAGATGTACTTAATAGTTAAACACTTTATTCAATAAATCTTCTCATGAAAAATGTTTTTCAAAAGCTCTGGTCATGATCTGAAAGCTGTTCCTCCATATTTAGTGTACACTGAGATTGGGGGGAAGGCAAAGGGAGGCCATCCCAGACCAGTGATTTCCCTGGGGCAAGGAACTCCTGGAGCAGAAAGACCCTATGCTAACACAGGTGGGCAACCAGTCTATACCTTCCAGACTTAACAGGTTGTCGTCAGAAGGTATTGTCTATGTCCACCCAGCTAGCTCTGCGTCAGGGGCAGGGGCAGGACTTGAACCCAGATCTCCTTGACTACAAGGCCAGTCTTTAATGCTCCATAAAAACTCTACTTCTTGATATCTCTGGTTTAAGTTAACTGCATGGAACTCGAGCCATAAATTTTGTACATCTTAAATTCACAAATTAATCTCTTTTTTCCCCCTATCACAAAGAATCACACACGTATCCATTACAAGGAACAGAAAGCCCAATCAATTCAACAAATATTTATTGAGCACCACCTGTGGGCAAAGAACTGCGCTGGATGTGGTAGATACAGACATTAAAATAGACCAGCCCTTGCCCTCAAGGAGCTTCCACTCTAGGAGGGGGCAGGGCGTGGATGCAGATAAAGAAAAACAGGGTCATTTGCAGAGAGAGGGAGAGCACACCAGCACCTAAGGGGAATGAGGAGAGGCTTTCATCTGAGGAGGCAGCCCCTGACCAGCTAGAATGCCCAGCTACAGACAAGGACCACATCGGGTACTTACATGTCATGTTGACTAACTTGTCAACGTGATGCTGCTCTTCTCCATACCCAAGGTACCCGTCTGCGACGATTTCCATGTACTGCAAGCAAGACCAGACACAACAGCAACATGAGAAGAAACTCCCTTAGAAGGGCGAGCGGCACTTTTCAACATGAGCTCTAGGTGGCGGCCCACCACCACACAAGGCTCCCAAGCTCTTCAGCAGGGCGGGAC
The DNA here is from genome assembly GCA_028646515.1 of Pseudochirops corinnae. Lineage (NCBI taxonomy): Eukaryota > Metazoa > Chordata > Mammalia > Diprotodontia > Pseudocheiridae > Pseudochirops > Pseudochirops corinnae. The sequence continues at coordinate 530,819,669 of CM053585.1, forward strand.
AGGCAGGTGGAAAAAGAAGTCTCCTCCTGAAGTCACTGCCCTCGGTTAAGACACAGGCCCTCAGCGCCAGGGCCAGGCCGCAGGAAGCATCTGGTGTGCTTCTGCCATTTTTACAGATGAGGAAACTGAGACCTACAGAGGTCAATGCCCTTGTCCACATTCACCGGTATAAGTGGCCAGGAATCCAAATCCAGAGCTTTTTCACCCAACATGACATCACCTATCTCTCTCCACTCAACAGAATGTCCTAAATTTCAACATCGATATGGAGCCTCAAAATCCAGGTGTGAAATCACCGCATCGGGTGTGCATCATGGAACAAGCAGAGCGGAGGCAGCGTGCCCAACATCAGAGCAGAGGAGGTGGGCACGTGGACACATGGAACAGATGCTGCGACAGTCTACAGCATTCTCAGAATCCCTACGAGAGGAGCCGTTCATGAGATAGCACATATCTGGAGTCAGGGAGAGGCGAGTTCAGATCCTCCTTCAGGATCCTCTGGCCGAGGGCACCTCTGTGGTCTCAGTTTCCTCATCCATAGAATGGGGCTTACAAGAGCATCTGAGGACTTCCCAAGGTCATCATGAGGACCACAGGAGATCCAGGACTTTGACCGATTATACAGCTCCATACTGATCAAAATCAGGTCAGACACTGATCACATGCTATGAAACGAGTTTCCAAACACAGTGAACTGCAATGTTGTCATTCCGCTTAATTTGGAATTTCGGACACCTGGGAGGGTTAGGGTCAAAGAATTCTAATAAAATAAACTTAGTACTAATGCTCTGCTGAAGACAGGTGATGCAGGAGGCACTTAGCTTCCTCTGGGTCGTCAGTAATAACTGAGCAACATTCTCGGTGTAGGACATTTCGAAGACTGGGCTACAACGGGACTTTGGGGATTCCCAAGCCTGGGAGTTTTATTTGTTTACTTTTTTGTTTTTAATCCATACAGGACACAGGGCCTTACCCTCCCCCTCTATAAGCATCCAAGTGATAAACCGAAAGTGTATTGTTCTAGATTTTGTAGTTCATCTGTTTCATATTATGAATGCACTCAATATTTTTGCATAAAGGGCCAGAGCCACCTTTATAAACCCAGGGTTCTGGTTCTAGTTTTTTTATTTTTATTTTTCTCAGACCCTATTTGTGTTGAGGAAATAAATGGGAACTCAACCTGACCAGGCTGCCTCATATTTCTTCCCCTGACTAAACTAAATTATCCATGACCTTTCATACCCTTTCTAATTTCAACTGGCAGGCTCTTTTCAATCCAATTAACCAGAACAAAAAGTCCTGGGTGTTGGCATCCAGGAGAAGGAGCCTGGTGGCTTTACTTTTCTGCATGACAGTGAGCCACACCTGCTGCCCTATGGGCAGCCATGGGAACGAATCCACCCGAATCCACCCAGGAGCAATCACGAGGAGTCTTCTTTTCTTACTGCCCACCTGGCCCAAGGCAAGCACCAAACCACAAAGCAATAACAAGAACAAGGAAAGGTCTCTTACCTGTGCTAGGTTTTCAATCCCACCCAAGTTATGGAGTATTTCCTAACAAAAGTAAAAAAATAATATTAACTTTCATGAGGAAGAGAAACCAGTTTGAAAGGCCACCCAGGGAAAGGGGAGTCCTAATCCGCACCCTTCATTGTGTTGCATCTCACAATATGAATATGAAAAAACCCAGGCATGTATCATGAGCATCACTGGGAAGAGAAAGTAAGAGATGACTTCTGATGAGGGGAAAGGAGTATCTCTTTCTCCCCAAAGTGGAGCTGACACCACCCTTCCACTTACTCAATCTGAGCAGAAGAGCAATATTATTTTAAAACAATGTCTTTTAAAAAAAAAGCTAAGGAGAAAGGAAGTCAAAAAGAGTACCATGCTACTTCATACAAACTGTTGACTTAAAGCTAAGGATGTTCCTTGCCCTTTTAAAACTGGTCCAAACGTGGTGACATTTAAGAATGTAAGAAGCAGGGAATGCAATATTGGAGGGAGAAAAATAAGAAAGGAGGGGAATAGCTAGGGAACGTTGCTTTCGTGTTTATAGATAACCCACTTAATTATAGAATTAACAACATCACAATTGGCTCTACATTAATTCTTTAAAATGTAGTCATAAAAGGTTCTTGGCAAGGAAGGGAGCATACTTTAGAAGGACCAGTAAAAACAGTAACAGCTCCTCTTTCTGATGCCTTGTAAATGTGCTGAAGAAGATTTTAAAGTGAACGAGGAGGCCGATGGAGAGATCTGCCAACACAGATCTGGTACCACAGAGAGGAGGCCTGAATCAGAGGAGGAACGACAGAGGACCAGTGATGAACATGACACAAAATTCAAAAGGAGCCATTGGTGAAACCTAGAGCCTGTTTGCAAATGCACAAAATATGGGTCAGAAACAGACATCCTACTGCAAAAAGACAAATCTGGCCCCAACCTGAGACTTTGCAGGATGAAATTCAAGACGGAAATAGATTGTATTTTATTCAAAAGAAGAGAACTGATAAAGCCCCTGGTGGGGAACAGCAGCATGCATTAAGGATATATTCAGATGAGGAAGTGCAGGAACCAACAGAGAAAAACAGTATTTGGGTAAGGAACAATGGAGTTAGAAAAAGAAATAATACTGTCACAGGAGTGGTAGACTGTGGACTGCCCAGACAGAAGGAGGAATGAAATAAAGCCAAGACAAGCTTGGTAATGAGACGACAACCCTAGCACAGAAGCATGATGAAATAAGTGGCTGGGGAATGAATAAATGAATGAATTCTAATAATAGGGGACTTCAATCATCTAGGTAGTTTCTGGAACTCTCTCTGCCAAAAACAGAGCAGCTGACAGATTTGTGACTTAAGCACAATTTCATCCTTCAACGGAAGAAGAAGTGGCAAGGGAAATTTATTCTGGGTTTGATGATGAGGAAAAAGAGACAGACAGAGACAGAGACAAAAAGAGACAGAGAGAGAGAAGGAGAGACAGAGAGAAAGAGAGACAGAGACAGAGAGGAGAGACAGAGAGAGGAGAGAGGAGAGGAGAGAGACAGAGAGAGAGAGAGAGGAGGGAGAGAGAGACAGAGAGAGAGAGAGAGAGAGAGAGAGAGAGAGAGAGAGAGAGAACACACACTGGTAGCTGAAGTATCTGGATTCTTGGGACAAGTGATCATTCCATCGTGGAGCTCATGATAAGAAGGAAAGCCAAGCATAATCTGACACAGCTTTGTATACAGGATAGGAGAGGAGCCTTGAATGAGGAAGATCTGCCTTCATATCCTACTTCTGACAACTGTATGACCATAGGCAAGACCCTGAGCCACTGGTTTCCTCACTGTAAAATGGCACTCCTATCTCACAGGGTTTTTGTCATTACTGCCATTATTTGGGAAAAGAAGATGTCAAAGAATCCAGAGAAGGAGTAGGTTAACATCGAAGGAGTTTTGAAGGAAAAGTTAGGTGAAACAGATAGAAACCTTTAAAGAAAGAAATTCTGAAAATACAAGAAGAAATTCTTCTAATGAATAGAGAAAAGGGGATGATTTGGATGCAAGGAGAAAGCAGCAAAAACTCAGACTCTTAACAAAGACGGACATGAAGGACGATCACCGAAGAGCACCACGGCCCTGTCAGAACTGTATCAGGAACTCCAAAGCCAGAACAAGCCCAGGCCGGGCTTTATCTGGTTTTCTGTTTGTTTGTTTTTTTTCTGGATTTTTTTTTTTTTAAAGAAACAGGGGAGGCAAGAGTTCAAGTCACAGCTCAAGACAGATGGGGATGACGATAATGTTGAGAAGACTGTTGTCTGATCCAATGATAATGGGAATCATGGGATACCAATGTTTAGCAGGGAGCAGCAGCTCGAAATAAGGAAATGATTTAGCAGTCTCTAACCGTCCTTACAGACTTCAAGCCAGCAGGCAAGATGAGCAACATCCAGGGGACTGGAGGAATTGGCAGGTGCAGCCTCAGAGCTGAAGCCGATACAGGAGAGTGGGAAACGGCCCAGGACCAGCCAATGAGCCGAGTTCAAAAAGGGGAAGAGGGCAGACCCTGCAAACTGTAACTTCTACTTCTAGAAGAGTTCTAGACCTGTTGTCAAAGGAACTGTCCACACGTTGGCCTCTGATCCTGCCTATATCACCTTGAGCAGCACCACAAGCAACAGGGAAGTAGCTTAGTTCTTTTGTGTGAAGTGACTTCCCAGAGCACTAGGCATGCCCATATTCAAATATAAGTATAAAAACACATTCCAAAGCCAAGTAAAAATGGCCTTTTGAGTGTTCTGTTCCTTTGGATTACTGGCACCTTCACATTTAAGCTCCTGGAGGTCAGGGCAATTTCCTTTCTGCCTGCATCCCCAGTGTCTGGTGCACAGAAGAAGCCTAATCAATGCTCACTGATTGACTTGCTGATTTATAAAAGTAATCCTACATGCAATGGTCCCTGAACCATAGCCATGGCTTTATCTAGGACACAAGAAAATAAACAGCTCCAAAATGCTGTGCCTTATTCTTGCTCTAATATTTTAGTCTGATAACAAATCCGGCCCATCCAAAAGGAGACCCAGCTGCAGACATAATTCACCATTTGATGCCTGGGGGAAGGTGACTCCATAAGGGCTTCAAAGTCTAGCCTGTCACATTACAGCTTCCTCTTGATTCAAGCACCAAACGTGCTGAGCCCTGGCTCCCCACTGGACACGTCCTCACCCTGCCACGGAGGGCTCAAGCCCAGGACCTTCTGCAGAGCCCTCATGGTGGTCTGTACTGGCAAGTCTGAAAGAGACTAAGGGAGGCAGGTGTGAGACACCAACAAGAGAGCTCTTCCTCAGGTGTCTGCCCCTCCTGGCCACAGATGGCAGGGAGCCACTTTATGTTTGTGCTGCTGTTTCAAATATACTCATTTATAATAGTTAAGAGTAGACTGAAAGGAGATTGAAAAGAGTCAGGTGGCTAGACAAATGCGTTGGGCCTGATGCTGGCAGGAACCAGCCAGGTGATGCTAGATGAAGCAGACTGAAAGAGCAGAGGGGAACAGCCTAATATGGGATAAGAGCAGAGCACAAAGGATAAAATTAATCAGAAACAGAAACTGGCAGCTCAACGGCTTGAGGAATGTGAAGAAGGCTGCAGGCTAAAGGGGAGAAAAAGCCTGGTCCAAAAGAGCAGGCATGAAAGCAGGGAAGCTCAGGCCACCCGTCTGGACATCAGTGGCCTTTGGGATGAACCCAAACCCAGCCCGAAAGAACCTACTTTCTTTTCTCAAGGACCCAGAGCTAACTGGTCAGGGGCTCATAAGCATGGTGGGGCTGGGGTGGAGAAGAGCCAGGTCTGTACAAGGTTCTGGATAAAGCCTGGCTCTGCTAACACGGAGGATGAGAGCTACGCTCTGGTCCCACAGTCCAAGGGAAATGGGCAGGTGCCTCAGTGGCCATCACGGTCTGAGGAAACCTTTGATTTTTTTGTCACATGGCACAACAATTTTTGTGGTCATTTCACTGCCACCGATTCATACTCTTTGGCAAGGCCAGTGCCTAACCCTACAGCAATCCATTAAGGTCAAGAAGCCAAAGTAAGAAAGCCAGCATATGCTTTGGGAAGCTAGCCAATGGAGTCTGGCACCAAGGTGTCATCAGCCCCTAGAACAAAAGGAACTTCTGTGCAGGGAACACCGTGTGTGACCTCCCTTGGGGCAGTCTGGATGGCCTACTATTTCACTGATGGACTAGAGAGGAGTATCTAGTACTCCCATTTAACACTGATCGTCAACCATGAAAGACCACCAGGACCTATGAGGAATGAAAACTGTGAATCACCTAAAGGGCAAGGAATAACATGCAGTGGGCACAAGCTGTTACAGAATATTATAAATGATGAGCTGTGTGCATGAAGAGACAAAACAGGGACTGTCAGAGAGAGAGAGAGAGAGAGAGAGAGAGAGAGAGAGAGAGCGCGAGGCATGGCCAGAAAAGCAGCCAGGTAACAAGAGGAATGAAGGACAACACACAGGCAGCCAGAGCCCTGGACTCTAACGTAACCACACAAAGTCAAGAGACCAAAAGGAATGGCCCTGACATGAGGCTTTGGCTGTTGCTGATGCTGATGCTCAGTCATTTCAGTCATGACCCTATTTGAGACCTTCTTAGCAAAGATACTACAGTGGTTTGCCATTTTCTTCTCCAGCTCATTTTACAGATGAGGAAATTGAGGCAAACAGGATTAAGCGACTTGCTCAGGGTCACACAATCAGTAAATGTCTGAGACCAGAATTAAACTCTGGAAGATAAATTTCTCTGATTCCAGGTCCCCTCTGTGCACTGTGGAGGCACTTAGCTGCTCCTGCCCAAACCCCAAGCGCACTGGTGGTCTCTTTAGAGGAAACTAATGGGATGAGGTGGACAAAGGGCTGAACAGGACGAGAAGGGGGTGGATGAGTCATGATCTCTCTTGGAAGGAAGAAACACCTAAAGGAGACCAGAGACGCCAGGGCATTCAAACACAGAAGAGAGAAGTGAGGGCTCTGCTTTGGTCCCAAAGTCTAACGGGGCATCCTCTGGTGGTGGTGGCAGCAAAGGTCCCCGCAGAATACAAGAAAACATATACATGGGGCTGTTTTAGGCGTGGAAGCCAATAATCCCTAACTTTTCATCAAACTAGAGTCTAAGATCTAACAGGACTTCCCACTGATGTCACATCTAGTTTCTCAAGCAATCTGGTCAACAGCAAACCAATTAAACAAACATTTATTAAATGTCTACTGAATGCAAGGCCCTGTGGATGTATACATGACACAGGCCCTGACTGACCTCCAGGAGCTTACACCTTAAGCAGGCAAGAGGACGGTGGCGTTGGAGATCTGAGTGCAAATCCTTCCCCAGCACAACTAAAGTGCATATGACCCCCAGCAGCAAAGGAGCGAGGGGAGGAGGAGCTGGACAACGGGGCTGGTGATGAAGGCAGAGATGTCAGGGGTGCCACAGACACCAACCTGATAAGACTCGGAGGCAGGCTGGCTGGGATAGATGAGGAAGAGAGCGGCGTCAGAGAGGACCCCAAGCCTCTCAAGCACTGGCAAGGTGGGACCAGAAGTAGAATGGATGGTTTAAGAAGAAAGGGAGGTTTTGAGAGGAAAGTGATGGGTCAAGGCGGAGAAAAGTTGAGATTTGGGTCCTGATCTTGAGTAGGGGGCTGGCAAGAGGAAGAGGTCAATTCAGTAAGGCTCCAGCCTGGTGCCTTGGCCTACTCCCAAGCCAAACTCACACCCAGAGCTACCCGTGACCTGCTAGAACATCACAGGCCAACCCACGGGCATTCAAGGTTAGGCTGCTCACCCCAGAATGAGCTTGGAGGGCTATTTAAAAATGATCTATTGGTTAAGAGTGAATGGCTAGAACCACCAATCACTAATTAAGACAGATTAGAAATGCAACTGTCTCAAGAAAGAAGGTAAGAATATAAACCACAATAAACACTTTTTTCTGTAAAATTCAAATACTGCAGAAATCTCTTTGATTAGCATGGAAGTAGTTTAGAGGTTTGGAAGGCACCTGGTTGTGGGGGAAAAAACCACTCTGGAAAACCACTGCTTAACATTATCTTAATTTTAACAAAGGAGAAAGAAATGTGATTTTTTTTTTCCAAACCAACCTGATAACATGGATCCCTCATGAGTAATCTCAGGCAGATTAACACTCTCAGAAAATGAATAGATGGGGCTCGATTAACCCACTCTCTGAAAGAAAATAAACAATGTTGTAGACATCAACCAAAGGAATCTCTGTGGTGAGTCATATGAAACACAGACCGAACAACAAGGAACAGTAATAAAAATCAATATTTTCCTGGTTCATTCCAAGAAGACTCAAAAATTTGTCACCTGGTAGTAAAGAGGTAAATTTGAATGCACATCTATAGCCTTCTCTCTTTATTAGAAGGTATCCACACATAACATAAAGAGAACCTAGGAGGAGGTAAGCTCCTCTAGGGTAGGACTACAGGGATTTTGTCTTTGAATCAACAGCACTGAGGTCAGCACTTCCTAGTATTTGACTACTTATTGAACTGAATCAAATACATCTCAGAAGCCTATTTAGATTAGAAATCACTAATAGATACTCATTGATCGAACAATCAGCAGGAATACAGAACCTGCAATGTCTGGACTATAGGAATCCTGCCGTCTGTAAGCCTAGGAGCCGTCAATGATGTCATCTTGGAGAAGAGCGTTCGGGAACAGAGAGAGAAGGAGCCTGAGCTATCACGCAGGCCAGCGTGCTTACCTTCAGAACACCAGCTCACACTGCTACGGTGCCCACACACTGGCAAAGCTCTCCACCTGCAGTTCTTCGACCCAGACCCTCACAAACCTTGTGACGCCATTACCATAGGCTTTATTCTCTCCATTTTAAGGATGAGAATACCAAGGGTCAGAGAATTGGATGGTTTGGCCACAGTCACACAACGACCACATCAGAGGCAAGAGTCAAACCCAAACCTCTTTCTCCTCGGCCACACTTACAAATGAGACACTGAGCAGCCTGCCCCGGGTCACTCACACTGTGGTCAAGGAGAAGAGCTCCTGCCTCCTGACGTCTACCCCAACGTCCGAGATCTGAAAGGGATGCTCACCTTGACTGACTTTCTGACATCCTACAGTGTCAGTATTGATGACCAGAATCTCTGAGGCCCCTTCAGGTCTGCAAAGCCCTCCACCTGGTCATCAAGACTCTCGTGAGGAAAATGGGAGAAGAGCACAGATTTCAAAGGCCATCTAGACCATCCATCTCACTCGATAAGGGCCAGGACAGGCCAAATGACTTGCCCAGGGCATACAGGTAAAAACTACCAGAGGCTGGATTTGAACCCAAGCCCTCTGACACTTGGGCAACAAAGTGGCACAGTGAATAGAGTGCCAGGCCTGGAGGAGGAAGACTCGTCTGGCCTGAGACACTTGCTAGCTGTGTGACCCTGGGCAAGTTACTTCATCCTGTTTGCCTCAGTTTCCTCACCTGAAAAATGAGCTAGAGAAAGAAATGGCAAACCACTCTAGTATCTCTGCCACGAAGACCCCAAATGGGGTCAGGAAGAGTCAGACATGACTGAAAATGACTGAACAAAACCCACAAGGCCTCTGCCCCCAGAGCCAATGCTTTCTCCTCACCCCAATGATATCAGTCCCATTTTAAAGGTGAGGACACTGGGGATCAGAGAGGTCACACGGCAGGCCTCCCTGACTCCACGGCCAGCGCTCCATCCGTCGCACCATGCTGCTGCCCTAAGAAGGGGCTGTCTGTTGCTGATCCACTATCATCCCGGCAGATGCTGCTATCACTCTCTCTGCCTCTCTTCCCGTCTCCCACCTGCCACCTTCTCCAAGAGGACGAGGACATTGGTTCTGGCACAGGTAAGAGTCACACGATGCCCACCTCTTCTGTACTATCTCAAGACCATGGGCTGTATTCCCTGCTCCTCTGACATGGCCTCTTTTTCCTCAAAGACTCCCCCAGGACCACAGCCACGGCCACCAGCATCACCCACCTACGCCAGGAGAGCTCAGGCCTTGGGGGACCCCAAGGTCATCTAGAAGGTAGTGAGTCTAATTGCTAGATTGATCTTTGTACACACCCATTCCATTTGGAAAAATACTACAAATGCACATACATTTTTAAATGCCTGAGTCATCTGTGGCCAAACCTTTAAGCTGGTCTGTGTTTATGATGAGCGTTACAGAGGCAAATCTTTTCATCTTTACAAACAGAGACAAATCTCTCTTCCAGGGGCCAGTTTAGCTCAAGAAACCATCCAACACACAGCAAAGACACCACACACCCCAGAGACAGAAAATTCCTAAGTGGTAACAGCTGTTAGCGATGAAACGAGGCTTCATTGTTGAGATGGTTTTTCATTATTTGAGAAAGTTGTGGAATATTTTAAGAGATGATTCACCCTGAAAACACGGGTGCACTTGGTACTTTTCCCTTTCAATATATGGAATTTTGTGATGAACAACACATTAGTACATAAATTCCACAACCCTTTCAATGTTTTGAACATCAGAATAAATGTGAAAGGGATGGGTTTTTCCCATTTCTAAAAATAACAACCCCAAATGAATTTTCATTATTAAAAAGGGATGGCTAAATGAACAGCATTCCAAGAAGAGTCTTTGTGATTAAAGTTCTTTTGCAACCAAATAGCTTTATTTTGTTGTTGCTTTTAAACTTTGGGAATGGAGCCCACAGCTATTAATATTTTGGTGAAGTTACAGGCTCGGCCATTGTCAATGTAAATAGAATTCCTGAAGTCAGAACTGTCCACATTGACCTCTCTGTGCACTAAGCTCTGACAGGAGCCCTGGGACTTGTCCTGGCTTCCAGGCTTTAGCTCCCCACGAGGAAGTGGCATTTAAGAGGCTGTATGGGTAATTAAGGACAGTTATGTATTCTGTAAAATGATACACACGTCTGATTGCCAGGGATTTGTGGAACTCACGAGGTAGCAATTGAGCACACGGAAAAAAGGGAATCAAAGAAGCCTAGTAGAAGAAAGTGGCTGGTGGGATACACAGATCACCACTTCCCAGGGTCCATGGAGAGGCCGGACCATCTGGGCCAGAGGCGCCTAATCTGGGGCTCCCATGGACAGATCTGAGCTTAGGATTTTTAATGTTTGATAACTATATTTCAGCAATTTGGTTTCCTCTGTACTTTAAAAACATGATTCTCACAAAGCTGGTCCCTGGGCTTCGCTAGCCTGCCAAAGTGGGAGTCCATGATGCTCGAGAGGCAAGTGAATAATGAGGTGGCAGGACGTGCCCAACCTCACACAGGCCCTGGACCTGGAAGGAATCTGAGGGATGGTCCAGCTCAAGCCCTTCCTTCCCTTCCTAGACGAGGAGTGGGGGTAGCTGGGACCAATGTCCTGTCACCTGGTGTCAGGCTTGCTCCATTCACCTACACGCTATCCCCATGACAGAAGGAAAGGAGAGAGAGTGAATATTTGGCCATGCTGGCTGCAGGAACATGCCACAGGGCCTCACTGTTAGTCATGGGGCTCACAGGGGCAGAGAGGTCAGGAAAGATCTTCCACGAAATCAAAGAGGAGCTGTGATCTGCATCAGTGAAAGGAGTACTCGTACCAACAACATCCCTGGGAGCTGAAGAATTTAAATATGGCAGCATTAAAGTGCTCAGGTGAGTTCCTGGTGGTGGTAAGGCTTTTCTCAGAGGCAACTCTGAAAACCTGGCCTTCCTCAAGGACAATAATTCTCCAGAGGCCAGTCTCAAAATAGCAGTAATGAATTCATAAGAGGGCAAACATCCTCCCTGTGACTGGGCATACAGTTTTCACAGGACTATTAATAACATTATCAACCTTCTTGCCTTTGTCTTTAACCACAGCTCCGATTTTTTAAGATGAGATGTTACACTACACCAACACACAAGGTGTAAGAGAAGAAGGATGTTTCACTAACTAATCACGCTTGGAAAAGAAAGCACAACATCCGTTCTTGGTCTAACAGCAGAGGAAACGAGGCTGAATTGTAACAATTATTTTCCTAAGTAATAATGTGGTTCAACATTTTATGAACCCATGATTTCCTGGCATGGTTTGTCTCTCTACCAACACGTTCTCAGCTCTTCCACACCTGAGCAGAGTCTTGAAAAGACGCTACAGCAAAAAAAGAAATGGCACAGTGTCTGAATGACCCCAGCTCAAGCCCCATCCCAACTCAGAAGGAGGAGAAGCCGTCACTCCTGGGCAGGAGAAGCCACGGCAATGCTACGGTGGCGTCAGCAAGCCCCAAATGAGAGGAGAGGGGCTAACAGAAAGCCTCACTGGCCCTGCACTGAATCTGTCTGTGGTCGGGAGATCACCGTTTGTGAATGCTCCCACACTTCCACAAGCGCTGATTAAGTGACCACTATGGCCAGGTTGTAAGGACCACAAAGGCAAATGGAAAACCACCCCTGTCCTCACAGAAAGGAAACAGCCACAAAGACAAGCAAACAAAAGGGAAAGGGACTGGAGAGCGGCTGGACCTGGGATCTCGGGGTAGGAGCTCACCGAGCGGTGGGAAAGATGACATGGAGACAGCTACGCAAAGCAAGATAAATGACAGATACATGAGAGATAACTCATAGAGAGAAGGTAACTCCCTCTTACCAAAGCAGGTCGGCATCTGCTCTGCAGTCATAATCTCAGAGAGCTTGACCTAGAACATTAAACAGTAACACAGGACTTGACCCCCATCTGCCTGGATTCAAGGCCCTATCTTCCATGCCAAGCCAATGCAAAATATTCGGGAAATAATTTAAAAAGGAAGGAACACTAATCAATGGGAGTGTAAGGAAAAGTCTCATGCATGCAGAAGGTGGTCTTGAACCATGTACAGAAGGCTGCGAGGAATTCCAAGAGATGGGAATGAGAAGAGAGGGAATTCTAGGCTTAGGGCCCAGCTTGAACATAATCATAGAGGTGGAAGATGCTCCGTATGAAATACAGGAAACAGCAATGAGGCCCCTGAAGCTTCTCAAGAAGGACAGGGAAAGGATCAGAAGCCAAAACCACGTGGGTTTAAATGTTAACCCTGAAGGTCCCCAGAGACTTTTGAAAAGTAAGTCGTTAAGGGATCTCATAAATCTCACTTGCTAAACGTGAGCCACCTGCTTTGATCGCTGGTCGTAGAAAGGTTTTGAAGTGCCTTTCCCAATCTCTACTTTGACCCCATCCTTAGACCATAAGCTCACTAAGGTGAGGCCCGCTCTGTGTTTCATCCTTGGAATCCTGCCAGAGCTCAGCTCAGGGTCTGACTCATAGGAGGCTCTTAATAAATGTTTGATTGGACTGAACTGATCTCAGTGGTAGCTGTTACGTCTTTTCATTGATAAGGCCTAAATAGTCTGCCCTGGACTGTGACGACATGAGAGTCACACAGGCAGATCAGAGCTACCTTGTTCATAAAACAAACATATTCCTCCCATGATCTAATCTCCTTGGTTTGACAGAATCTGCCAAAACAACAGAGAAGAGATGTCGAGAAATTATGACAAATGGAACTGAGTTGAAGCCAAAGATATCCAAGATACAGTAAGTTCAAATCCTAGTTCATAATTCCAAACCACTTATCTGCTTAAAAATGGATTACAGCAGATACCAAGGGGTTGGCTTTCAGCTCAGCCACAAGAGATGTTAATGAATGTGAGTTCAGCCCAGCTGCTACTGAAATCCTGTTGTTCTTCACAGAAGCACAAACATTCACTTGACAGCAAAGAAAATGAAAGGTGAAGCAAAAGAAAAAATCAGAAGACGGTTCAAATCTCAGCTCAGATGCTTAGCGCCTGTGAACAAGTCACTTTTCTTCCTGGTTCTCAGCTTCCACATCTACAAAATGGGGGGGAATCCCTAAATGACCCTTAAATAACCTTCTAGCTCAAAATGCGGTGTTCCCATAAGACAGTGTTCCTCTTGGTGTCCCAGGGAACTCTCTAAGATCATAAATCACAGCAAAGTTGCCTGTCTGCCTGGTAAGATTTCTCTGTGGGAGCTCCCTACACCACAGATCTGGAATAGCAACACTACAGCCCTGTGATGGCCTCTCCATATCATAGACGAGATTCCATTTACAAAGCTTTATGGCTCTCTTCCATCTAAAATAACCCACCAATTACTTAAAACTGAAAAAGACCCCCAGGAAAAGTCACTGGGAACCCAAACAGTTTAGAATCTGCCCGGAAAGGGAGACTTCCATCTTTCCTAAACGATTTCATTTAATTACACTCTAGTTGGTGATGGCGATGGACTCTAGATGCAAAAAGAGAAATAAAATTTCTTGGACAAAGACAATGTAAGAATCTGTTTTATCTGACCAGACACATTAATTACAAGGGTTTTTCTGTTCTTTTCTTTTTCCACTGGGGAAAGAGTAAGTGGGAGGGAGAGGAAATTTATTTTTGTTCACTGAAAAATAAATAAAATTAAAGAAAGCCTAAGAAAAATACAGTTATGGTTTGCTTAGGAGCGGCACCGTGTGTGGTTCAACCCATATTTAAAAAGAGAAGTGAATGTTTCCCCTACATTTATCGTCTGTTCAACGTCCCTTTGAAATCGGATAAAAGCTTTCTGGGAAATCAGCTGAACGATAAACAGTGATAAACAGAAAAGCTTCAGGTAGACTTATTGCATCATTAATCACACTGCTCTAGCCCATACTTTCCCATCAAGAAAACAGTTTAGGATACCTTAGGACTATTGGCAACATCCATCAATCTTTCCTCAGTCTGATTTCACAGAGAGGAACCACCAATCAGTCAAACAAAGACACTCGTGAAACGGGCCGGGCGTCACTAATGTGTCTTGAGGGCCTGTGGTCGTCCTGCTGCTAAAATTAAGGAAACTGCCGGACCCTCGCTTACTGGTGTCCGAAAGACCTGCATGCTCACCCTCCTCTTCTTAATTCAGACCCACACAATGGGAGACTGGTTTTAGGCACACAGGATGAATGCCTCAGTGCTAGAGATGCCCCACTCTCACCACTGACCCACAATACAGTGGCTAGTTACTGTCAGAAGGAATAGTCTGGGTCACTTCTCCCAAACACAAGATTGTTATGTTCACTAGAGATTCTCTGACGTTCTGGTAAATGGTGCTAACTAAACCCATCCCACAAGTCAGTTCAGTTACCTCTGCAGTGGGATGTGACAGAGATGACTTTCCACTGGGGCCTGTGAGGGGAGAGCCCACCTGCCTTAAAATCAGACCTCCCATAGCCAGTCATGCCAAGAGATTCCTTCACCAATGATATCCTGGAACTCTTGCCCTACACATTCGGCTGCCTTGGTGCTCCATGGCACAGAACTCAAGGTTCTTGGCCAAACCTCGTGCAGATGCTTCAGAGAATTCCTGAGGAAAACACGAGTTTCAGCAAGCCTACCCGTTATTCACAGAGGTCCTGAGCTATGCTGGGCCTCTGTATGAAAGCTCTAAAATGTTCACAGCCAAGAGACAGCTGGGCCCACCTGAAAATATGGCTCCTTCAGTACAAGCATGGAAGACCAAGAGCCATAAACTGAGAGATGAGTGGTCAGAGGATGCGAACAGTTAGCTTTCAAAAGAAGAAATGCCAACACCCACAGACAGCAGGAAGGCCCTAATAACGAGAGAAAGGCAGATTCAAGCAGCGCTGAAGTTTGACCTCAGTCCCCCAAAGCAGCCAAGATGTTAGCAGATAGGAATCATCAACACCAGGGGAAAACGAACACGCTAATACACTGTGAGTAAAAGTGTGAACTGAAACATTCTGGGAAAGCAAAGCCCAATTCTGTAAGAAAAACTGGATGTGTCCTTTGGCTCAGCAGTCCCCCTGCTGGGTGTATTCCCCAAGCAGGTCAGACACAGAACAGAAGGCCCTGCGCATATCACAACACACACAACATAACTTCTGTCGTCCCCCAAAATGGAAATAAAGTGGGTGCCCAGGAGCTGACGCTAAGCAAGAGATGGTACAAGAACTCAATAAAATCTTACTGCACAAGAAATAACAACTTCGAGGAATTCATGAATACATGGGAAGCTTCAACGGACTCCTGCAGAACAAAGTCAACATTGTCCCACGGTCAGGAGGCACGGAGGCTCCCGTGACATAATGGAAACACCAGCAAAAGGAGGTGGGAGGAAGCCCAATTCATTCTAATGCCCAACCCCAAGCCCAGAGAACTGAGGATGGAAAACACCTCCCTCTTCTAAGAAGAGAGAGGCGGGGGGCTGCGGACAGGGAATGTGGCGTGTACTGTCTGTGCGTTTTGTTTAAATGTTTTTCTTTGATACAAGGAATGGTTAAATGGTGTGTAGGAGTTAAAAGGAAATGGTGTAAAAAAAAAAAAAAGATGCTAAAAAATCTTTAAAAATAAAAGCCTGGCTCTGCCTTTCATGGAATCTCTGCATTATAAGCATTTGTTGGAGAATTCCATCTTATGTTGCAATCTAACATCAATCACAGTCTCAGTAAAGATATCCCCTGGATATGTGAACTCTTCCTTCTTCTAGATTCTCTTTTTTCACTTCAGTTTTATCAATTTTTTCTGTTATTTATAGGTCACTTCCACTTATTTCATGAAATGACTCCTAAAACAAAGTAAAATCATTAAGTAAAATTAATAATACAGTGACCTCATCTGAAAATGGCACAATATTCCATATCTGCAGCACTCCCCTATATCCTCTCTATTTTAAAAATGAAGAGAAATTCAGTTTTCTCTTCCTCCTACCCTCTGTCTGGAAGGAAGGAAGGAAGAAAGGAAGGAAGGAAGGAAGGAAGGAAGGAAGGAAGGAAAGAAGGAAGGACAGAAAGAAGGAAAGAAGGAAGGAAGAAAGGAAGGAAGGAAAAAAATTCACATTTCTTATACCAAATATGTTGAGTCAAGAAAAACAAACTCCCCCAATGGCTGTCCACAAAGATAACTATGTCTGCTTTGCATCCTGCATCTATCAGCTCTCTGTCACGAAGAGCTTGTTTCATTATCGGTCTTCTCAGATTATGAATGGGCCTTATACTGATCCCAGTTCTTACAGTTACCTCAGTGTAGTTGCTGAGTAAACTGTCCTGCTCATTTCATTTTCCTTTCATCTACAAAGGTTCCCAATTGTTCATCTCTGTAATCCTGATGTTACAGTATAAAGTGATCTCCCAAGCCCGCTCGCTTTTCTCTGCACCAGCTCCTACAAGGCTTTCTCTTTGAAATCACCTCTTTCCTCCTTTCTTACACCACCACAGCCCTCCATACACAGTCATCACAACTTAGGCAGCCGTTCCTCCGTTGTTGGACCCCACCCCTGCCTAGATTCTCTGTGCTATCTCCCTATATTGTTACATTACTAAAAGGTAAATTCCCAGGAACATATTATGTCCGTCCACCAGATAAAAACATTCACTATGCCTTCAGCCCTCCTAAGGCACACAGAAATGTGTCCATTCAAATAGTGTTTATACTAAAACCATAGTGAGCAACACTGTCTACTACATTACCCAGTGTTCTTTATAAAAAGGCCAATCTATTCTTCCTTCAGTTCAGAAGCAAGAAAAACACTTTCTACAGTCAAATTTGCTACTCTTTTTGTCAACAAAACTATGGAATCCAACGTTTCCCTTTTTTGCTTAAACTAAAAATTCAGTGCCCAAAAGTAGCTAAAGGTAAGTACCTGGAATATCATCTTCTCCTGCTGTCTTTTTAAGGACTTAATCTTTATTTTATCTTATCACTTGGGCAGCCACGTGGCACAGTGGATACAGCACTGGGCCTGGAGTCAAGAGGACTCCTCTTCCTGAGTTCAAATCCAGGCTCAGACACTTACTAGCTGTGTGACCCTGGGCAAGTCACTTCACCCTGTTGATCTGCTTCCTCATGTATAAAATGAGTTGGAGAAGGAAACCACTCTAGTATCTTTACCAAGAAAACCCTAAATGGGGTCATGAAGCATCCCTGACATGACTAGAAACAACAACATCTTATTACTAATTGTTCTAGCATATACAATGTTTGATTCTGCAAACTGCCCTAGAACCAAGTGGCAGAAGTCAGCATGCACATGCTAAGGCCAGGCCTGTTCCCACTCCCTTGCCTTCTCTTGTCAGTCAGCCTTACCTGCATATGAGTCTGTTCTTCACCAATGCCGTAAAGATCTCTTGAAACAGTTTATGTTGTGGATGTTTGCTAAAATTTCTTTCATTCTTATAGTTTACACTGAAACAAAAAAACAAACAGAAAAACATCTTAAATGCTCACATGCAGTGTCTTCTTTGAAGGGAAGGGAATATGTCATAGCGCAAAATTCAAAGGCATCTTACTCTTAGTCGTCCACAGTCAGCAATTTATGTGAACATCTATTACCTGGATAAAGTCATAGCCGGGAATGCATTGATCAAATACCATCCCATTCTCTAGCATCCTCCTTACTGAATTTAATCAATGAGCTCCCTCTTTTCTAAAGTAAAATTTAGCTTCTAAAAACAGGGACAAGGAAGGGCTGGAGGGAGGGACTGGCAGGGGACACAGCTTCACGGAATGCTAGCCCATTCTCTCCTCAGACAGAATTCGCGGCTGGCTAGCGTGGTAACTCCAGTAGGACCTGGCTGGCGTGGTGGCTCCAGCAGTGGCCAGCAAGGGGCTAACTCTGACTGTTCTAGTTCACTCCTCCAGAAAGGACCCCAAACCCACCTGCCCAGGGTCAGAACCATGGGTGGCTATAGTCACTGAGCTACTTGAATCTTCCACAGTACAAATTATAGAAAAGAAGACCTATTTCAAAGCTCTATGAAAATGTGAAAAAGAAGAAATTAAGTGGGGGAGAGTGGTGGTGAGAGGAGGGGAAAGATCTATGGTTTTACCCTGTGGGCCTCAGAAGAAGAAAGGAACTTTAGTATCTAGGGATAACATGTCCATTCCAGGGACAGAGGACATAGGATAGGACATAGGGATGGGCCAAGGGCAGCTAGCTGGTATGATGGATGGTGTTGGGTCTGGTGTCCAGAAGACTTGAGTTCAAATTCAGCCTCAGATACTTACTAGCTATGTGACCCTGGGCAAGTCACTTAACCTCTCTCTCTGCCTCAGTTTCCTGAACTGCAAAATGGAGATAATTATAGCACCCACTTCACAGGGATCAAGTAAGAGACCTATAAAAAGGCTTACTACGGCACTCAACACTCAGCAGGCACTTAGTGAATGCTTGGTCCCTTCCCTTAGAAAAAGAAGAAGACCTGAGAACAGTCGTAAGATCCTCTCTAGAGTCAGAAGGGCCTTCAGAAGACACCGAATCCCACCCCCTCATTTCTCAGTTCTAATTTCACTAGAAAGAAAAGGGTAGGGAGGGATTTTGGACCCTGGAATTAAGCACTGGGTGGGGCCCTGGAAGTGAGCTAATTCAACACCCTCATTTTACACACTTAGAGGAGGGGAGACTGAGGCCTACAGAAACAGAGGCCTTGCTTAACCGAGATGGGACTCTCACACAGGCCTCTTGCCCAAAATCCCAGGGTCCAACGAGCACCACAAGACACTTCCCTCCTAATAGCATGAGTTCCTATGTTACCTTATGTTCAGTAAGGAATGCGAGGCCACTGGTAGTTTTCTGAATACAGGGGGCACTAGGAAGAGTATTTGGAAGTTGCCAAGATACAGATTTCAGTTAATTAAAGCTGCCCATGAGTCCCAGAGGCTGGGTCAGGAGGTAACAGGTTCTCCATCACCAGAGGTCTTCATACAGAGCCTCAATCACTACCTGCTGGAGATGCTGTGGAGGGAACTTCTGCTCAGACTTGGGTTGGTTTGAGGAGGCCCCCTTTCAAGCAGAAGGGTCTCTAATTCCATGAATTACAGGAAGGGAGTTATGGGAAAAATTCAGTATAGAAGAAACAGATTTAGGAGTCATTGGCATCAACAGAAGGCATAATGGAAACCTTGGCCATGGGAAAATGCACAAGTTCAAAGTGGGAGGAAGACGAGGAGCTAGAAAAATGACTGTGATAATAGCTTTGGTATCTCAAAAGAAAACAGTAAGGAGGAGGGAGCGGACAGCTGGCAGTTATCCAGTGAGAATGAGACATTGTGGAGGCTGAAGACAGGACAAAGACCACTAGATCAGGCAATGAGGATATCTGTACTATAAAGGTTTGGGGAAAAAACCTCCATGAAGCCAGGGATGAGATAGATCCTCACCCAAGTTTTGCCTTGAGATCAGTGTCCAGCACAGTGCCTGCAGAGTAATCAATGAACATTTGTGAAATGAACACCCTTGCATGCCTCCATGATGGGCCGCTCCCTAAATGCTGGAGTCAAAGACAGACCACGGTGAATGCCTCTATACTTAGCTGTGCCCATCAACCAATAACAACTTTGAGATTAAGACTATTAAAGAGGTGGGCTCCAACTTCCTTGAGCATGTGTTCCCGAATTTTAGAAAGAACGAGGTCTAAAATGAAAGCACTGCCCCCATCATGTGGAATGTGCTGGCAATTAGAGAATTCTCTCTTGGTTTCAAATGGACATCCAAGTCCATTCAGGTCCATTCAAGATTTATGTGGCCCTTAGTGACAGGGCGCTTAAGCACTTTAGAAAGGCAAAGAGAACTCATTCTTAGAAGAGGCGTGGCCTCTATGAATGAGAAGTCTGCAGGAGGTCTGCGGGGTGATGGGGAGATAAACACCGAGACAAGAGAATCACATTCTAAGTCAGAGATGAAGAGAGTCCATTTCTATAGCTACCAACAGAAATCTTCTATTGTTGTGACAACCAATGTATTTATTAACCACATCCACCCAGATTAACTGCTTCTTTTAATTCTATTTTGTTATGGACGGGAAGTAGATTGTTCAGAACAAAGGTCAGATTTAAACTGGACCCGACCAGATCAAAAATTCCTTAGTTGAAAAAGGTCCAAATGTGTATATATCAACACTGTGCACAAAGACATTCCAGTCCTGTCCTGTCCTTGGTCCCCGAAATGACCCCCTATTGTGTTCCCAGGCCTGGATTAAAGCATTGCTTGAAGCTGGTAGAGGAGGCTGTGAAAAAAGGTGAACCCACAGAGGTGGGGGTTCAGCCTCAGCTCGATGGGGGAGTCAAAGGCTCCCGGGGTGAGTGAGGCACACGCAGCATTCCATACCTGAAGTTCTCCAGTTCAACAGCCTCTGTTGACTCTTGCCACTGACGGCGACTTCTATGTCCACCAGCCTTGATGGTGTGTTCCGACTTCGTCATGCTATTCTGGGCACTGTCAAAATTAATGGCTGGGAGCTGCAGGAGGGGCAACGACAATGAAGGGGACAAAAGCTCATCTTTATTCATTTATGTATTTATATATATATATATATATATATATATATATATATATATATATACATACATATATATACATACATATACATACACACACATATATCAATACTTTCTAATTACAAAGGTCTTTCTATCGCCACAAACAAAATAATGAAATATAGGGCTTAAATCAGCTGCCTGCAGAGAGGGGTTTTCAGTGTAACCTCCCAGACAGACTCAGAAGAAAGGCTAATAATAGTAAGCCCCCATTCCTACAGGGCTTTATTAGTCTACGAAGCACTTCACATGGGTGATCTCAGCAACCCTGGGAGGTGTGTGCTCCTGTTATTCCCATGTTACAGAGAAAGGAACTGAAGCTGCAAATGTTTGAATGACTTCTCCAGGGTCTTATCTAGGTAGGATTTGAACTCAGGTCTTCTTGACTCCAAATCCAACAGTCTAACTACTTCACTGCCTCCACGCCCCCAAACAAGGTCAAATGTGCAGCTATTAACGCTGCACGAGATATAATAACACGAGAGAACTGTAGTACTGAAAACTCCCATTCACTCTTGGCACCCCTGGACCCCCGCCACACATTGGGCAAGGTCAGCCAGCCTCACAGGCCTGTGTTTCAGGATCCAGCTGTGAGAACACAGACCCCTTTTCTCCACAAGAGGAATTCAGGTCTGAATCCCAGCCGCACCCCAAGAGGCAGAAAACACCGATTCTGGCTCGCCGCTGGAAGAAAAGTAACCAGGCAAAGATGGAACAGCCAGAACTGGTTAATGGGGAAGGGGACACAGTGGCTAAGGGAAGGGAGACGAGCAGCCTTAGCTGAGCTGAGTCCTCTCCACACCGTCTGCTCTGGGCAAGGAAGGACCTGGCCCCCAAACTGTCCAAGACTGGGCAGCTGAGGAGGTGCAGCCTCGGGTCAGTCCAGGAGAAAGTTAAACATGACAGTGAAAAGAGGAAGGTGGGCCCAAAAGCAGAGGGAAAGATGAGAGTGGAAAGGAAAACAAGAAAAAGAAAAAAGCCCAAGGGAGAAAGATTAAAAAAAACAAGGAAATTCACATAGACAACAACAAAAAACAATAAAAATTCAAATTCAAGAACAACATGACACGTTGCATGAATTAGCCCCTCTGAAGGACAATGAACTTTAAAAGCCTCGTGAGAAAGAGAATCACACGGATCCCCCAGGGATCACGAGGCAACCTGAAATTCCAGAACACTCCAACAACGGTAACAAACTTTTAAAAGTGGACATGAGGATGGAAATTAAGCCAGAAAGCTGAACTCTCCAAGCAGAATTTAAAATGACAACGGAGCAGGCATCCTAGAACACGTGATGAAAACTATCTCCAAAGTAGCAGGGGCCGAAAAAGAGAAAGACAGAATTGGAGCTTGAAAATCCAGACAAGAACAAAACATTGGCAGAAAAGAAGCAAGTGAGTGTTTTCAAGGAATGAATACATTCTATTAGAGGCAAGGTAGCTGACTGGGCATGTGGGACAAGGGGGAAAGACAGAAGAAACTGAGGTGTCAAAGGCGGAGTGACTGAAAGAATGATGGCAACCCCTTCCAGACAGGCCAAGGAGGAGGCTGGTTTCGGTAGGACGACCACGAATTCTGCTTTGGATATGTTGAGTGCAAGCTGTCTGTGAGACCTCCATTTCAAAATGCCTGAAAGACATTGGTGGCGGTAGACCGGGCCCTAGAAGAGAGTCTAAAGCTGGAACCCACTCCTGCACAGACTAGAATAGAAGAAAATAATAATGCAGAAAGCACAAAAAATAATCTAAGTGGAAACTTAATGAAGATTTCCTGAGTCAAAGAACCAACCATAGACAAAATTATTAATTCTGAGAAAGAGAATGACTACAGTGAGACAACACAAATTATTTTCAGGAAGTTTAAACTAAAGCGGTCATCCGGTGAGAAATTCTGTCTTTGAGAATACACATTAAAGGGGCAGCTAGGTTGCACCTGGGGGAGCTAGGTGGCACAGTGAATAGAGCACTGGCCCTAGAGTCAGTTTCTTCTGGTCTCCTTGTTATAACAATTCATTTATATTAGTTAAAACTGTCATACAAAATTACCGTGATCAGCATTGGTGTCATTTCAGCTGTCCATTAATCACTGATCATTTAAATAGCTACTAACTTGAGTTCAAATTCGGCCTCAGCCACTTAACACACGCAAGCTGTGTGACCTTGGGCAAGTCACTTCACTCCAACAGCCCTGCCTTCCCCCCTCCAAAAAGGCAAAAGAAAAGAAAATATACATTAGCAGAATTAGTAAAAAGTTAAAAAAAAAAAAGAATATTAATGAGAGAAAGACATCACATGGAACTGAAACAACTAAATCCTTAGGTATTCAAATCAGTAATTCCAAAAGAATGATGAAATTAATAAAAAAAAATTAGAAAAAAGAATGAAAAAAGATACAATTGAAACAATTCAGTCTCTAGCTATTTAACCAAGTAATTCATAATGACTAATCCCATAAAGATTTTGTTTTGCTACAGAGATAGGCATGTAGGTCAGCAGTTGTTCAGATTAAGATCTCATTGATTTTTTTTGGCATCACTTAGGCCCAAGATTTTTTCCCACATCATTCTGTATTTTCTCCTCCTTCATGTACCTTGTGAAATAATCTCTCAACATCCTCACCATTGTATCTCTCACAGCACAGACACCCTTCATGCATACTTGGTCCAGTCCGACTGCTTTCCCCAATGTGCTTTATTCAGTATCATTTCTACCTTCTCTAGAAGCACATTTGGGAAACTGAGTTCAAGTGTGGCAACTCTTCTGTCTTCAACGGTCAAAAGTTTGCCGTGAAGATTTTTGCTGATCTTTCTCATTTTTCCCTTTTTTTTTTGTCCTCAAGCACCCCTGGAGAACTTTACTTCCTTGGATTTAATGCCAAGCTCTCTAAACCGGTTTAACCTCCCACTGCTTCTCTCCTCTCCTGAGACAACACTGCTCACAGTTATCCATCATCCCTCTTCAGAAGGCTTTGGCACAGACATCAATATTCAAAACCAGCGCCACCTTCCTTTAGCAAGGAAGCCTAGGTTATGCTGACTACAGTGGGCTTTTTTTAGTTTCTTCTGGTCTCCTTGTTATAACAATTCATTCATAGTTAAAACTGTCGTACAAAATTACTGTGATCGGCGTTGGCGTCATTTCCGCTGTCCGTTAATCACTGATTATTTCAGTAGCTACTAAGTAATGACCAAAATGTTCAAATAGCTAGAGATTGAATTGTCTCAGTTACTTATTATATCTCCTTCTCAAGAGTATTTTGTTCTAATTTTTTTTTTACTAGTTTCTACTCATTTCATTATGAATGACTAGTTTAAACAACTAAGGACTGAGTTATTTCGATTGCATGTGACATCTTTTTCTCATTAATACTGTTTTGACTTTTTACTAATCCTGATCTTTGGTGTAGCAAGTTAATGGCCCAACTATACACAAACAGCTGGTTCAGAAAATTAGTCAATTATTTGAATAACAGTGTATGATCTGCTATATGCTTTTCAAATATTTTTGGTCATTTCAATATGGCATAAAATTAGTCCAGGTGTGAAGGCACCCAAAGTTATCCTAAGAGAGGGCTCAGAGCGTAACACGCCCAAAGGGAAGACCAACTACCAGCTACCTAGCCCTTCCAGAAGACTAATGAGGGTGGTACCCAAAAGAACTAAGACATTATGCATAAGGTACCTAGACTACAATACACTAACTTCTGGTTTCTCAACAATGCAATGGAATCCTTATAGTAAGCTCTCTCTCCAAGTTGTCAGCGGAATCCACATTCTATGGCACTGAAGCCTAGGATGAAAATACAACATAAATTACACACCCATCAAATGGCCTCACAATCTTTGGGGATACATTTGTCACTAGGGAGCATTTCCTTCATTTCCTTGTAGGAACTCCCTTTCTGGTAAAGGGACGGTGAGATGACTATTAGAGAGAAAACAAGTCTCACTTCTCTCAATGAAAAGCAGAACGAATTCCTCAGGGAAGTTCCTGTGTCTGCTGGGACAGGGTTGGGGGAGAAGTTGTTAGAATCCAGCATCTCAGAGCTCCAAGGGGCCATAGTTTTCACTGAGATTTTCATATGCCTAGCTAATATGGAAATTTGTTCTATGTGACTATATGTATTTGTATCAGGTTATATTTTTCTTGCCTTTTCAATGGGTAGGAGAAGGGGAGGTGGGGGGAACAGAATTTGGAAGTAAAAATAAAATTTAATTTTTTAAAAAAGATACTAATATTACCCACTCCCACAAATCCCTTAGATTGCTTTGTCTAAATTGAAAACACAAGAGTATCAGCCCTGGAGTCAGAAGGACCTGAGTTCAAATGTGGAGTTCAAATCTGACCTCAGACACTTAACACTTACTAGCCATGTGACCTTGGGCAAATCACTTCACCCCAATTGCCCTACCTTTCCCTGTCCAAAAAGCTAAAAAAAATTTTAAAAAAAGTGGCGCAGTGAATAGAGCACCAGCCCTGGAGTGAGGAGGATCTGAGTTCAAATTCGGCCTCAAATACTTCAAATCATGCCTCAGACACTTAACACTTACTAGCCGTGTGACCCTGGGCAAGTCACTTAACCTCAACTGCCCTGCCTTCTCTCTCCAAATAAAAGCAAAAAGTTTAAAAAAATTTTAAAAAGAGAGAGAGAGAAAGAGTCAGAGGAACTCTTGGAACAATGGTGAATCTACTCCCCAATCTATTTCTCCCTTATGCTTTATGCTGGACCCAACAGGCAATGTCATTTACTTCTAATAATTTCTCTGCTCTTTTAAATTTGTCTATTGGATGCTTACATTTTTATCATTTTTCTAGAAAAGAGAAGATAATATTAATTTTATCAAGAATTGGTATCTAATACACATAATGTGGATATGGAAGGAAGCCACTGGTTTTTTTACTTACTACATATAATTTAACAAGCTGGGAAACCTCATTTCCCATCAAAAAATTACTTGGGATCTCAGAGTTTTTGTGAATTTTATTAATAATCTGAATTTTTAAGCTTTCTAGAGTTGCACCAAAAAAAAGGAAACCATGTAGAATCAAAACTCATGCTCCAGACTTAAAATCTCAACGTACTTTGAACGGGAGGTTTTGGGGTTTTCTCCAAACCCTACTCCAAGAGGTTTCAGCCTATGTCACTTGAGGCCTATTCCAGCCCCCAGGCTTGGAGGAAATCATATGAGCATCTTACAGAATCACAGACTCAACATTTTTCAGATCCTGCAGGGACCTTAGTGATCACCTCGTATAATCTCATTTTAAAGGTGATAAAATGGAGTCTAAGTAGGTCACATGACTTGCCCAAGATGACAGATGTCATCTGGAATATACAAGGGGACCAGGACCTGGGTGTCCTGCTTCCCACTGAACACTCCTTCCACAAAAGGTAAACCAAGTAGCCCACCAGTTCAATCACAGATACTGATGTTTGAGCCTCTTTGAGTAGCCAAAGGTGAAGGCAAAAGAGGAACATCCAAACCATTTTTAATTCTTCCCAGACAGTTCTCATTCCCTCACCATCGGCTTCAACTCCACTGCAGAGACGGACTTGAGGGCCACTTTCAGGGTGCAAAGAAGACAACTCCATCTCCTTCACACTACATCTACAAGGGACCTATAAATGCCATGTGACATCTCGAAAGCCTACTATATTCTCTTTTAATGAAGTCAGTAAGAATACAATATTAGACTATAATGGCCTGATGAAAATATTACTTTTAACAATTCAAATTCTTTTTCATTGATCCTGGGGTCACCAAACAACATTAGAATCTCAATTTGTCTTCTAGTTAGCACAGGGAAGGACATATCCAGTCTCTAGAAAGGTATTTCCTTCACTGTATATCAAAAAATTAACACTCAATTATATAAACCAGGCTTCTGTAACTTTCTGAACCATAAAAAGATCCTCCCCAAAGTACTGTGAAAAGCAGAAAGAGATAGAGACAGAGACAGACAGACAGACAGAGATCCAGCAAAAAGACCATCAATTTCACCTTTTCAAAGAGACAGAGAGAGAGAGAGAGACAGAGAGAGAGGGAGGGAGGGAGGGAGAGAGAGAGAGAGAGAGAGAAAGAGAGACAGAGAGAGATCCAACAAAAAGACTATCAATTCCACCTTTTCAAAAAAACTCATTCTTTCTTAGACTTTTTTTGGTAGAAATATAGCAGGCTCCATCTAATGATAACCGTATCAGTGATACTAATAACACTGCCTGTTCCTTACACAGCATATTCCGGCCATTATATTGAACACTCGAAACATTAAAAGATAAATTACAGTACAGTCCTGTTATCTATCTTCCTTTAACTGTGAAACAATGCAGAATGAGCATCAAGAGTAGTGTTATGGCATGGGAAAGAATGTGATACACAATGCTCTGGAAAAATTCATTTCCCTAAAGTTTTAATAAGCCAGTAGGACAGGAAGTCAATAGGAGATAAGCACGCATGTGTCTAGACTAAGCAGTAAAATCTTGGATAATTAGGAACGATTGAGGGTAAAGATCAGCCTGAATCAGGAACAAATATGAATTTTAGAAGACGGCAGTGAGCTAAAGATCGGGCCCTCAGGCATCGGGCACCTTCAGCCATCTGAAACAGACACTGCGGATCAAGAATTAAACAAAATGCTTGATCTAGCCCGAGAGTGTGAAAGTGGCCGAGATGAAACTCAAATACACAAATGGATCTGTAGTCTTAGATGCCATCTCCAAAGAAACCAGGCACAGCCTGTCCACAACCGCCAGCCTGGTGATGCTGGTCTATATCCTCTTCATTCCACACTGGAAGGCCGCCCAATCCCAAGGCTGAAGGCCCCCACTCCTGCCTCTTGGGAGCCCTCGGCTGGGATACCTGTCCTCCAAGGACAGCTCCACCATCGCAGTGGCTGGATGCTTGTGACTAACAAATGTCCCCGTTTCTGCCTTGCCTAATGTTTCTGAGCAGAGGATCTTCAACCAGAGTTCTTTTTATTTCTTCATGTCCTTTAAAGAATTGTGAGTGATTTCGATTTACAGATGGAATGTACAGAGAGGCTTGAAGGCAGTGTTTTGCCTTCCCACTTCCAACACCTTTTTCATCATCAACAAACAATGAGCGCTGCAGGACTTTACGCTCTCTACATCTTTCAGTCAGTTGCAGAACAATAAAGATGTGATCCATTACTGACTATCTCTTGTGAAAGCCTATTTTTTTTTCCCTGCTAACACACCCATTAAGGATGTCCTTGATTCATATGTACAGGACTCTCATAAATCTCATACAGATGGAAGAAGCAGCATATGGTGGTAGTTGTTGATATTCTGGAGAGACACTAATTTTTTTATATTAATAAAGTTAAAAAATATTTCTCGACTTTTGGTATCCTTCTTCCCAATGCCTCAATTACTTCTCCTACAGCACAGATCACATCTATAAACCTTTGGCCCAATCTGGTTTCTTTTCCATCTTGATTCTGCTTAATACCACTCCTACCTCTCCTATAGGCACATCCTAGACTATGATGTTAGGGCCCACTGTCCTTGAAGGGGAAAGCATGTTTGTTATAAAATTCTCTGGAGAATATCTCCATTTTTTCTCTACTTATTAAACTTCCATTTTTGTCCTTAAACATTCCTAGGATAACTTAAATCCGTTGGATCTCCTGCCAAACTTGCTTTTGCTCTGCTACGGCTATCTAGTTTCTACAATAATACTAACCATAAGCATACAATTTCCTTCTTCATCATGTTTTAGGAGTAAATGGGTAGGTACTTTGACACAGCTTGGCACGAATAATTATTTAAGTAAGTCGGGCTATGACTCTTTCTATCAACTGCCCCCTGCCATATCTTTTCTCCCATTTTTATTCTTTCTTCTAGCTTTGCACTAATTCTGATCTTTCATCTAATAGACAAGTGCTTTGCCTGCACCCAAACAGTTGATTCAGGAAGGACTCCAACATCAGCAACAAGTCATTTCCTGCCTCTGAAAACATAATGAGTTTCATTCTTTGTAATGTTACGGTGTGTTTGCCATATCCAGTTGTTTTCCAATCTCTTTCTTTTCAAGAAAGAATTTTCATTATGTAAAAGAGCGAGGCTTCTGTGGAGCCAGTAAGGCTTTGGCCTCTCTTATTCCTCATTCCTATTTTCAGACTCATTTTTACCATTTTCACCAACTTCTGGCCTCATCACTCAAATTAAACTGTTCACTCTAAAGCCACTGATAATCTCTTAATCGACAAAAGCCATTGGGTCTTTTCTACTCCTCATGCTCCGCAGTCTATGTGCTGCCCTGGACACTTCTGACCACCCTTTCTCCCAGATATTCTCTCCTCTGTGGGCTCCTGTTTGTCCTGCTGAATGTCTAACCACCCCTTGCACTGGCTCATCAATCGGATCTAACCCCCTGGCTGTGGGGATTCCCCAAGGCTTGGTTCAAGGCCCTCCTCTCTCCCCTCTCCATGATCTCTTAATGACCTTGTCATTTCCCAAGTGTTTATTCACTGTCTCTGCATAGATGACTCCAGATCTGTAGGACTGGCCTCAGTCTCTCTCCTGAACTTTAGTTCCATGACACTAGCGGAAGGTCTGGAGACATCTGAAACTCAACTCACTGACTTTTCCCCAAAACCCTCCCTCTGTCCAGTCTCACTTACTCTGCTGAAGGCATCACCGCTTGTCCAGTCTCTGAGGCTTATAACCTCGTCACTATCCTCAGTGCCTCACTCTTCCTCCTCCCAATAACCAAGCAATCCCATGACACATCTCAGACCTATGCTCTTCTTTTTATCACTGACCAACTGTCTGACCTTAATTCACACAAGAATGTTCTATTTCTCTCCCTGCTTCAAGCTCCTCACCACTCTACTCCATCCAACAAATTGCCACCCAAATGATTTTCCTTAAGCACAGGCCTGGCCATGTCATCCCCTCCTCATTCGATTCTCGTATAGCTCCCCCTTCTAGGATCTAAAAGAATCTCTGCTCTAGGATCAAACAAAGACTCTGTTTAGCTTTGGAAGTCCTTCACAGCCTGGTCTCCATCACCTTTTCTAGTTTGGTTGGATAACTAACTTACTGCACTCTTGTGATCCAGCCAAACTGGGGTTCTCTCTGTTCTTTAAACAAATCACTCCACCTCCCATCTGCATCCCTTTGTCCCGCCATCCACTTACACCTAGAATGGACTCCCTACTCACTGTCACTTCATGGATCCCATCTTCCTTGAAGTGGCAGCTCAAGCATCTCTTTCCACACAAAACCGTTCCTGACTTATCCCTTCTCCCAATAGCCAGTGCCCTCTTTCCCAAACTACTTTTTATTTATCTACTTGGTATCTAGTGCCCTTCTTATTCTAGATATACTTATATATGCACTTGTTGTCTTGTTCACTAGGATGCGAGCTCCTCACGAGTTGGAACAGGTTCAGTCTTGGTATCTGTATCCTCAGTGCTTGGCACAGTGCCTGGCATTCAGTAAGCACTTACTTAATAAATGCTCACAGATCTTCTCACCTCCAACTCTTGGACCCCCAGCTCTCTTTAAGGCTTAGTTGCTTAAAAGAGATTTCCCAGCACCCCAGCTGCCAGGACATCTCATCTTGAAATGACTTTGTCATTATTTTGTATATTTTATATTTACTGATCATCTGAGCCCAAAGAAACAATGCCTCTCATCGCTTCACCTACCTTCTGAAGTGGAAAATTGTAGAAAGTCAAAATTTGATCAGCTAGTCCACTCTTAGTGGTCCAAGATTTCTATCAGATGTTGAGTCAACTGAAGTCACTCTTCACTAGTCAACTAGTATCTTGTGCTAATGTGCTAATCATGTTATCTTGCCATTGCACCAGTTTTTACTTATATTAAGAAAATATCATCCATATCCTCCATCTGTCTGGGTGGTTTGAACTATGATTTCACAAAAATTTCATTTCTTTTTCCCTATACAAAAATCAGGCTGGAAAAGATGACAAAGGAAGAAAATGATAAATGTTGGATGACCTATGGGAAAAAGGCACATGGGTGTATTGTTGATGGTGCAGAGAATTGGTCCAACCATTCTGGAAAGAAATTCGGAACCACACCCAAAAAGTTACTAAAATAAGCTTAGCTTTTGATCCAGCTATTCCATAACTATGCCTACATCCCAAAGAAATAAAAGAGGAAAAAGACCTACATGTACAAAAAATATTTATAGCAGCTCTTTTCTTGACAACCCCAAATTGGAAACTAATGGGTGATCTATTAGGGAACAAACTGGGGCATGTGAAATGTGATAGAATATTATTGTTCTGTAAGAAATGATGAAATAGTTTCAGAGGAAACTGGAGCAAACTCTAAGAACTGATACAGACTGAAGTGAGCAGAACCAGGAGAACAATTTATACAATGACAACAACGTTTCAGAGAAAAATCAACTTTCAAGTGTTTTTGAACTTCGATCAATACAATGATAAGCCACCAGTCCAAAAGAATGAAGAGGAAGCAAACTACTCTTCTCCTGATAAAGATTTGATAAACTTAAGATGCAAAAATGCACATTTTCAGACAAGAGCAATCTGGGAATTTGTCTTGCCAGACTATAGAGCTATAGATTAAGAGCTTTATTTTTCAGGTTTGTTTTTTCTTTCTGATTTGCTCAACTGGGATAAAGTAGAGAAAAATGGAAAGACATAACTTTTTTAAAAAAAGATCATAGAAGCATTTTAGGCACAAATCTTCCAGGGACAAAGTTATTAATTAAATCATTCTAAGCATCTTTGTAAGAGAAAAAAATCCAAAGTGACGGAGATTCATCCTGCCTTCTAAAATCTCACTGTCACAAACCATTTTCACTCAGTTTACGGTATTCCCAAACAAAAGACAAAATTCCATATAAGGTACAACAGTCACAAAGTTCATATAAATTTTAATTTGTCAACAAAAACAGTCACTTAACTCTCAGCACTTCAAATGAGATACTATTTGTAAAGGGCTTAACGGTGCCTGGCATAAAATAAGCACTTATAAGTCCTTCTTCCCTAAAGCATCATTGACCTAAAATCATTCAACCATTCTTTAAGCTCTCCCCCTATGGATCCTCCCTTTTCCCTGGTCAAAGATGAACTCAAGAAACGCTTCTCTAAATAAATCAGAGGGACTTCCTTCCCTTGGCCTGAGTAGTTTCAGGAACGAACCCTCCTGGGTTGATTGTTCTCCTCTCTCTTTAAAAACTGGACAGGCCTTTGATAAAAATAATATTAAAATATTTCATGGCAGAGCATCGTTTCAGAACTTATAGCTAATGAAAGTTTAATGAAAGTTTGATAAAGTGTCTCATTCAAAATAGCCCAAGTACTTCAGACTAAAAGGGCAAATCAGGTTGGTACAGTGAATAGAGTGCCACAACTGGAGTCTTGGTCAGGCAGATTCATCTTCCTGAGTTCAAATTTGGCCTGAGACATTTACTAGCTGCGTGACTCTGGGCAAGTCACTTAACCCCATGTGCCTCAGATTTCTCATCTGTAAAGTGAGCTGGAGAAAGAAATGGCCAACCACTCCAGGATCTCTGCC
Organism: Pseudochirops corinnae; assembly: GCA_028646515.1. Taxonomy (NCBI): domain Eukaryota; kingdom Metazoa; phylum Chordata; class Mammalia; order Diprotodontia; family Pseudocheiridae; genus Pseudochirops; species Pseudochirops corinnae. The sequence continues at coordinate 530,852,075 of CM053585.1, forward strand.
AAGAAAACCCCAAAAGGGGTCACAAAGAGTCAGACACAACTGAACAATAACAACTTCAGGCTAAAGTGCTTTCCTACAATTATTTTGTGACATGAAGTCTAAAAAGGAGTCCATTTAATGGGTATGAGTAATGACAAAAGGCTGGGAGGGATAGCCACTGTGTTGGGCAAGAGAATCAGGATTCAAAATGACCTGATAATAGGTTGGAACAAGAGGGCAAACCTGACGAGGTAAAATTTAATTGGGATTATTTGTAAAACCCTGCACTGTATATGTGTGTGTATGTGTGTGCAAGAGTGTATATCAAACACAAATGTACAATTAAAGGAATACTTAGTTTAAAAGCATTTCACATGAGAAAGATCTATGCGTTTTAGCAGACATTAGGCTCAATACAAGCCAACAGGATGAAGTGGCTTCCCCAAGAGTTAATGTAAAATTAGGCTACAGATTAGAAAATGAGATCCCAGAACAAGAGAGGCAGCAGTGGTTCCATACTCTGAGCACATCTGGGTTGGTGGGTTCCCTTCTGGAAGCTGCTTTTGAAGAGGACAAAACAACAGGAACCAACTGAGAAACAAGAGAAGATGCAAAGAAGGGACCCCAGGAAAGGCAAGGACCCCATGTGACGTGAGTCAGAGTTGAAAGAATTGAGGGTGGTTGGCTTGAGAAAGAAAAGGCCAAAACATCTAAAGGAGAGCCAAGTGAGGAGCTCCAAGGACAGCAGCAATGGTGAGAATTTGGAGGGAGGGATATTCCAACTCGGTGTCAGAACATTTTAGTTATTAGAGGTATTCAAAATTAGAATGGGCTGTCTTGGGCACTACTGAGCTCCACATCACTGAGTGTTCCAAGAAGAAACTGGCTGCCTGCAGGGGAGACTGTAGGAGGGCGGGATGGGAGAAGAGAACTGCATGTGATGTTCTCCAATGTACCTTCCAACTTCTCCCTCGGGCCTCTACCACATCCTGCCCAAGTGACCCTGGGTCAGTCACTTCATCTCTCAGTGACCCCGTCAACTCTCAAAGGCTCGTGTTGGGGAGCAGGGACCAGAGAGCACTGGTAGAGGGAGGGGCTCTCAGGGGACTCTCTACACCAATGAAACCACAGGGCTTTTAAAATAACACATTCTCTCATGTTATCATAGCGTTCTCCAGATCACTACTGAAAAAATACCTGTTGTTTGCTTGACTGAACGTTTAACAGGCACTGAAGTCTCTTCAGATCGGAGTAGTCTCTGGGATAAAGAATAAGAACATAACCTTAATACAGCCACGTCTGTGAATGAGTGTAAAGGTCACACTGCCTGTTACTGAGGACATTACCCCCCGGCAGGGTGACCTTGGACCTTCAAACTTTCATGCGTGTTAGAACGCCTGACAGCCGCACAAGTGACCCCGAGTAACAGCTGCCAAGCGACTCTAACAGCATTTTTCATTAAGGAACCAAACTTGGGCAACTGGTTCCCTTATCAAGGAGTAAGTGCGTAAGCCGAGCCATCCCAGCGCTCAGCGTACTGTACCTAGTGACGATTCCTTGTTGTTTCTTATCTGCTGATTTCTCTGTGGTCTTCACCTTTTTGTCTTGATCAGGC
>CM053585.1:530853768-530882066 GCA_028646515.1 Pseudochirops corinnae
CTTTGTATATGTTGTGTAATAATCTCTTACCATGTCTACAAATATTATAGGATGGTCTGTGAAATTATGACACATGTATTTAGTGGAAACTGAATGTTGTGATCATACCTCATCTGTTGCCACCTGCCCATAGTATGAGCTTTCTCTTCACGACCACCTCCAGGTTGTTGAGAAAGTGCCTACACTACACACAACTTGAGAAACCTGAGGCACCTAAGAGAGGTAAATGCTAAGAAGCAGAGCCCCTGGTGGGCCCCCTCCGGCTTCGCCTTCACAGAGAGATCCCGCAGAGAACTGAGGACGATACAGAACGGCTCCTTCAGTTCCAGAATCCCTGGGCCCGGCCTGGGCCCGGCCTGGGCCCGGCCTGGTCCCGGAGAAGCCGTGACGGCCCATCTAACAGCAGAAGTCCTGGAAGGAGGGGCCCGACTCGAGGGCACTGCAACAAGTCGGGGTTCACCCCTCTGGGTTCAGATCAGGCAGACTTGCCAAAAGGCCTGCTCTGTTTCTGAATTTTTGTCCTGTTGTTATGACTTTCACACTCCCTGAGATTTAGTGACATGTCTTCATACTCAGTGGCCCCTTGATCTTCTGGAGGGGTGATCGTTGCCATCACCCAGATGGAGCCTCTTCTGTGGCTGTCCAGGCTGTGTGCTGTGGATCCAGTGGTTTTCTCTATAAATATGCCACAATGGGGGTGGAGTGTAGGGGAAGGGACAAGAAAGTCTCCAGTGCCTTCCTTTAGCACCACTGACATGGAGGGGTGAAGACCAATGGAGCTCCTAGAATGTCTACTGGCTGCTCCTCAAGCCTTACTGATGACGGGCTCATCTTTTTCCAAGTCAGGCACTTTCCTTATGACACACTTCCTCATGTGAAAGGTGTCCCAGGTGCTCACACTCACCGTGCATGTCTCCACTGCTCTCTGAATCATCCCTGACTTCACTTATTCAAAGACTGTGGCATTCCATGACTAACAGCCACGAAATGTCATTACAGTATATTGGTCATTTAAAAGATGGCCCTTAATGACATGAAGAAGCTTGGAATCACTAAGAAAACTGTGCTATTTCCCGGAGGCAATTCATGCTGCTCTCCCATTTCTCCTCAATTCTGGGTCTGGCTAATTATCTGGTTAGAGCATCCGTGTAAAGCATAAGTATCCATACACATATTTATACACACTAAGTATGTATGCACACACATACATACAAGCTCTAGACATGTCCATCCAATTGCATGCCATGGTTTGGACAAGAAGAATCCTTTAGGTACTTGGTTTTTCCTATATGGATCATTAGTTCGACACACTTTATCGCATCCTGGAAGCTAATCCACACAGCGGGATTCCACCATCACCTCCATGAAGAGGATTCTCAGTTCTCTCTATCCAGCCCTTACCTCTCTCACATCTCCAACAGCCCACCAGACAACTTGACCATAGCCATCATCAACTCAATGTGTCTGAAATTAAACTCATTATCTTTCCCTGAGACCCCTCCCTCTCCCTAACTTCCTTCTTACTGCCAAAGGCACTACCATCTTCCCAGCCCCCAGACTCTCACTCCAATAGCCAATCACTTGTCAAACCCAGCTGTTTCTGCCTTCATAACATCTCTCACATAGACCTCTCCTTGCCTCTGACACCATGACCACCCTGGCACAGGCCTCCATCACCTTACAGCTTGACTCTTGCAACAGACTTCTGCTTCGTGGCCTCCACACCGCAGACATATTGATCTTAAAGTACAAGTCTAACCATGCAATACCCCTGCTCAATTAACCCCAGCGGCCTCTATTAAGTCCAGGACCAAATACAAAAATCGGTTTGGCTTTTCCAGCCCTCCTAACCTGGCTCCTTCCCACCTTTCCAGGCCTCTCACATCTTCCTCCCTTCCACATACTCCAAGATCCAGTGACACGGGGGCTGCTGGCTCCATCCTCTGAGAGTGAGCATTTTCACTGGCCCTCTCGAAGGCCTGGAACACCCCCTTTCTTATCCCTATGTTCTGGTCTGTCTGGCTTCCTTCAGATCTCAGCTAAAGTCTCCCCTTCTACACAAAGCCCTTCATAGCCCTCCTTCACCCCAGTCAGTCCCCTCTGATGCTAGCTCCAGTTTATCCTGTCTATTATCTTATCTGGACACAGTTCTTTGCTTTCTCTCTCCTCATCAGACTGTGAGCTCCTTCAGAGTAGAGGTTGTATTTTGCCTTTCTTGTATCCCCAGGGTTCAGCAGTGTGTAACACACAGTAGGCACTTAAATGTTTGTCGGCTGCCTGGTGCCTGCTTGCCCGCCTCTACGAATCTTCCAGGATTGCATGCAATGTCATCAACAAAACAGAGCTTCTGGAGGACTCACCGATTGTGGGGCATCCTTCTCCATCTCAGAATCTACCCCAGGAGTCTCTACGCAACAATGGGGAACACGGACGAATGTGTATGCCCCTACTTTTTGCCTTGCTCGATATTAATAATCAGTGGGTTACTGAAATTGACTTCCTTGCAATGTCTTTCAGGGAATCCGGTATGATTTGGGGGTGTGCATAGCAGACACCTTGTTAGAAGAGCATCTTGAAGACTGGGGTTCTTAATCATTTTTGCATCATATTCTCCCAAAGCTGAATCACTTAACGAACAAAACCCTGCTGTTTGGGTCTACCACAAATGCGCCTTATTGCAACTGGACCCTTAAATGCTGCACAACAATCCTTTTATTCTTTCCTTCCTGACTCTCTCTTCAACTAGAGCTGTTCCAAACCTCCTCTTTCTCCCAGTCCCATATGCAATTCCTTCAATCTTCCCTGTTAGAAGATGACTTTGCCTCCTTCTTTATCCAGAAGATAGAGGCCAGCTCCTTTGTGCCCTCAATTCTATCATATCCCATCTCCACTCAGAGCTGCCTCTTCTCTCTCTTTTCAGACTTTTATCTTCAAATTCATTTGTTCTTGCTTACAGACAAGTTCAGATCTCCCTCATCCTTAAAAAAAAACCAACTATTATCAATTATTATAGATTTAATTACTGTCTTTACATAACTGACTCTTAAATAATTCAGGTCTCATCTATATCCTGAATTACTGTTCCACATTCCCAGCTCTCTGCTGGACACTTCCACCTAAACATTCTCAAGGGCATTTAAAAATCAGCATAACCAAAGCAGAACTTGCAACCATCCCCCTAAATTCATTTATCTTAGAAACATGCCTGTCCCTGTTGAAGACCATCCTCCTCTTCAGCTGGCTTTACATCTCTCCCTAACCCTCCCATCTCTGCTAAGGCCTGTAAATTCTGCCTCAATGATAACTCTCCCGTCTGTCTTCTTTCCACCTGCTCAGACTTAGGTCAGGTCCTCATCAAGCATCTATGATGCAAAGCCAGGAGGAGGACACAAGAGAATAAAGCTTTCAACAAGATAGAAAGATGGGGGCTGAGCCAATCCAATGAAATGCAACAGGGACAGGTATAAAGTCTTATACTTGGCTTCAAAATAATCCATTTCTGAAGAACAACATGGACAAGGCATGGTGAGCCAAGAACTCATTTCATACAGATCTAGGGATATAAGTGCGCTGTAAACTTGATGAATTAATAATATCATTGAGTAGCAGAAAAAAAAAATGAATGGAGTATTAGCCAGGATTCACAAAGGCCCACTGTACTTCGCTCTGTTCAGATCACATCTGGAGTTTGGCTTTCAGATTTGGACATCATCTTTGGGAATGACACTGATGAGCTGTGGAGTGTCCCGGATAAGGCAACCAGGATGGGGAAGGGCCTTGAGATCATCAGACATGGGGGTCAGCTGAAAGAACTTGGGATTTTTAGCCCAGAAAAGAAGAGGGTAATTAGTCAGACAATCATACAGCCTCAAAGCTCTGTTGGACTCTGAGCCCCTGTCATGGGAGACAGCGAGTCAGGGAAGGAAGAGTAAAAGGACTGCCTCGCCTCGGGAAGCGCCCAGCTGAGATGATAGCACAGGTCCAGAGTGGACCCGGCCAAAGGATTTTCATGATTTTTTCCAGCTTCACTCAGCAGCAAAGGCAGGGGGGAGTGGGAGGAGTCCAGGGCCGAGGCCTGGATGGCTGGGCCTTGATTTCAGTCTTCTCTACTACTTTTTACCCAGATGTATAACATCAAAGTACTTTGTATATAGTGAAAGGGGGGAAATGAGCCAGAGGACAAGAGCCTCTGTGTGAGGTGGGCACAGAAGACTGAGGTGGCCAGCATCCTGAACTATCTGCTGGTCCTCCCTGTAGTCACATAGCTGTTGGAACACGGAAGAGACGACACTGATGTCCTAGATGATGCTAGTGGGGTGTGGGGTTGGTGGCCATGACTATGCAGGCACAATCACAAAGTCTGGAATATGGATGAAGCTAAATGCTTGGGTCCTCTCCCCAGCATAGATGCACAGATTTATAAGTAAAGACATGGACAGGTCATGGGGCAGTGTCTGGGTACAAGAACAGTCCACAGGCCTCCAGACTCTGATCGTGCAAATTCAGCCTACAGACAGTGATATATGGTTCCCACATGGCTGACTTCTCTCCCTTTGTTTTGTGAGTTGTTTCAGTCTCTGTCCAACTCTTTGTGACCCCATTCGAGGTGTTCTTGGCAAAGATACTGGAATGGTTTGCCATTTCCTTCTCTAGCTCATTTTACCGATGAGGAAACTGAGGCAATTAGGGTAAAGTGACTTGCCCAGGGTCACACAGTTTGTAAGTGTCTGAGGCCAGATCTGAACTCAGGAAGATGAGTCTTCATGACTCCAGGTCAGGCACTCTATCCACTGGGCCACCTAGGTGCTCTTCTCTCTATGTAAACCAGCTCAATTCCAGTTCCTGGCAATTTTTCCTGGCTCTTTCTTGCTGGAAGCCCTGCCCTTCATTAGACTTCACTCTCCCAGAAGGCTGGGCTTGTATGAGTTGACCTCCAGTGAGATTCCATCCTCCCCCTGATGTTCCCCACCCTGGTTGACCTGTGACTGTAACATAAGGAAGAGCCTCAGCTTTGGATACCAGGAGTTCATCAGAGTTTATGTTACATACTGTCCCTAAAGTTTTCGTTGTTCCTAGATCTACCGGCCACCCTTCCTGGTTTCATATTTCACCTTCCAGCACACTGAGTCACAGAAGATTGGATCATGCCCTATGCTAAATACAAAATACTACGTTAAAGTAATCTCTTGCCAACTAAATTGTGAAACATGAAAAATTTCAATTCCCCTCAATCAAAATGAAGTCAATTATGCTATAAATTCTAGCCAAATTGGGCCAAATTAAATATTAGGAAGAAAGCTACATACCTTTCACACCTTCGGTTTAACAGACTTACCAAAAAACTCTATTATAAGTAAACACAAGGAAACTGGACAGCTCTTACAGTAACGATTCTCTTCAGTAAATTCAGGTAAAGCTCCTTTATCTGGTATCCTAAGAGAATGATGCTCTGCATAAATTAATCTTCCAAATTCCTGACTCCTCTAAGTACCAAACCATAAAAAAATTCAACATTTTAATCCAACCTTTCACCAACAGATAATATACTTAGCCTATCCTCCTAGAGTATCAAGAGGATAAAGTTAACTTTTGAATGACTCAGGCTTGATGATGTCTATGCTAACTTTTAATCTAAATTCCTGTGATGCTAATAAACACTAATTATTATAATATGTTTAAATATTGTGATGTCCTGTAGGCCTACTGAGTCGAATAGGCCCGTTTGCCCCTACACTAAATGGCCCCAGAAGGAAATGCTTTATTCTTTTTTCTTGCATTGTTGAACCTACTTTTTTTTTTCTCTCATTCTTTACTGCCAGAATATCAGCAGTTAATGGACATTTGCATTCCTGTTTCTAATTTATCATGGGCCAGAATAATTAGATAACCAGACTTAAAAGAATTATGTCTAGACAAGGAATAACCTGGATTTGAGTGGTGTCCTGATTGGCTCTTCTAGACATAAAATGCATGATCAGACTTTGTAATGTTTTTACTGGTGAGTGAGAGACCCCTTCTGTGTACTTCTGTGGTCTAGGCCAATGGTCTCCAAAGTAGGTTGCAGAGGAATGGTAATATGGATTGCAGATATCACTGTATATTGCCCATTTCCCAAAACTCACCCATCTTCCAAATCTCTCTATTCCTATCAAGGGAACTGCCACCCTTTTAGTCACTTGGGTCTTCATAAACTCTCCCTTTCCCTCACTCCATATATCCATATGCCAACCAGATGCCAGGTCTTGTCAATGCCCTCTCCATATCTCTCACCCCTCTCCCCTTCCATTTACACAGCCACCGCCATAGTTCTGACCCCTCATCACCTGTCTGCTAAACGGATGCGACAGCCCTCTATGTGGTCACCCTACCTCAAAGCCTCTCCCCAGGCCAATCCATCTCCATGAGACTGACAAAATGATGACACCTGACCATGTGACTCTCCTACTAAACAAACTCCAACTCCTTCCTATTAGCTCCAGCATCAAATATCATTTTCTCTTTATCTCAACCTTTTTTTAGGCAGCTAAGTAGCACAGTAGATAGAATGCTGAATCTAGAATCAAAACGACCTTATTTCAAATCTGGTCTCATTCACTAGCTGTGTGACCTTGGGCAAGTCACTTCCCCTCTGTCTGCCTCTGTTTCCTCATCTGTAAAATAGAGATGACAATAGCACCTAGCCCCCAAGGTGGTTGTGAGGATACGATGAGATAAAAAAAGTAAAGAGTCGTATATATGCTCTACAATTTTTGTGTGTTTTATGATGTATATCAGAGATGTCAAACGCGTGGCTTGCAGTCCACAGCACTCTCCACTATGGCCTAAATCAGATTAAAATGTGGTAGGGAAATATTTAACAAAACAAATAAAAATAAAATAAAATGTGGATATTTTACGTCCAAGTCAACGTGTGGTCAGCAAGGACCTTACGTATGGATTAGTGGTTTCCACATCTACTTCAGCTTGACAGGCCTAAAGAATAGAACTATTGGTACAATAGTACAAGGACATCATTTATAATTCAGCTGATACACACATAGGGACACACCTCAAAAAAAGTTTGCCAATGAGGTGAGCAATCAAAGAAGTCTGGAGATGATTTTCTAGGCTATGTTATAAAAAACTGAGGTTGTTAAGTAGGCGAATCCTGGATAAATAAGGTGATATCATACTAATAAGTTCTGATAAGAAGCAATATAACAGAAGTAAATAGAGCCACATAACAACAAAACATTCCAAAATGCATTTTTCAGCATGGAAGCAGTCATTAATGACAATAATGATGCTATACTTTATCACAATTCATAATTTTCAATACAATTCGATAAGCATTGATTAAACCTCTACCATGCCCAGAGCACACTGCCTCTAGCACAGTGCTTCTCAACCTTCCTAATGCCGCGACCCTTTAATACTCGTATGTGGCCATATCTGTATGTGGGTGGACCCACCTGGAGACGGATAGAGGAGCAGTGTCTCAGTTCCTAAGACCATCAGAAAAATGTGTTTTCCGATGGTCTTAGGCAACCCCTGTGACCCCTGTGAAAGGGTCGTTCAACCCCCAAAGGGGTCGTGACCCATAAGTTAAGAAATGCTGCTCTAGGGAGTTCATAATGGTCTGCACAGTAAGTCGGGAGGCACGGTTCATATTCCAGCCCTCTGGGTAACCTTGGACAACATGCTCAATCTTGCTGAGCCTCAATTTCTTCCCCTGTAAAACTAGGGCTTATATTTAGCTAATGTATAAGGCACCTTACAGTGGAAAATTCCCAGTTTGGTAGGAGAGAAAAGAAATGTAGGACTAATGCAAAATCAATCATGATCAGTATGCAAGAGAGATACAAAGAAAGTACTATGGGAGGTCTGGGAAGAAAAGATTGCTTCCTTCTGGGGTGACCAAGAAAGGCTTCACAGAAGTATCATCTGAGGTGACCAATGAAAGGCTTCATGAAGGTGTCATCTGGGGTGATGAAGAAAGTCTTCATGAAAAAGGTGATACTTGGGTTCACTCTGTCTTAATGAGCCAGGAAAAAACCTTCAAACAAGAGGAGATAATAAAAGATTGAGAGGCAGCAGGCACCTCAGAAGGGAGTTCATGTCAACCCTTCATTTCGCAGACAAGGAAGGTGAAGCCCAATGACGCGAAGAGACGTCCCAACGGTCACACAGGTGGTGAGTGGTAGAAAAGGCCTCCCATTGCAAATCTTAGGCTCTTTTTACTACCTTGGGAAGGAGAGGAGTGTGTTTCTTATGGGAGGAAATGAACAAAGGCCCAGAGGTTACTGAGTGTGGTATGTGTCTGGGTTATGTCCTGGTTGGCTGGAGTATAGTACACAACGTAGTGAGAAAGTAGGGTAAGAAAAGGCCAGAAGAATGGGCTGGTGTCAGTTGTGGGGTCCTCGAATGCCTGGCTAAGAATCTGAGAATTTATTTGTTATTAGGTAAACAGTCTTAATGAGATGTTGAAGAAATATACAAGAGCATGAGTGCATAAGGATTTAGTTTCAGAAATATACCTAGATCATAAGCTATCACATACATCACAGCAAGTCTAAAATTCCCCCTCTGAATGAGGACTACTCAAGTAGTCTTGGAATGGGAAAGTTAAAAATTAGTCTTTAACTTACAAACAAAGCCATAACAAGTCAAATCTGCATATGAATCTAAAGGTGATACATACATTTCTAAAAATTAAAAAAAAAAACATTTTGAGCACCACCACCACCACTTTCTAAGGCCATAAGCCCTAAGAATATAACATTTTGTAATAATCCCGCACATGTGAGGAGACAAATTTTAACACGTTTTTACATATGCTAAAAGATAACCAAACAATGTCATAATGCCAGCCAATATACAATTACCGATCACAGCTCTGACTCATTATTGACTTCTCATAAATAAGAATCCAAATCATTTCAAATTCTGATTTTCCTATTGTCCACAGATATCTGGGTTACCTAATGCTGAATAAGTCCTCCGAGATGCACACCTCATTTGCTGAGGTCTCTGGGTAATTGCCGTGTAAACATGTATGACAGCCAGAGAAATCCACACAGCAATAAAATTGTCTGATTACCAGTAACTGATAGAAGTCATATAATGTAAACATACTTGGGAGATAATGACATGAGAACTTTTATGCTGATGCCATTTAAATCCCTAACTGAAAGGGCACTTCCTCCTTTCTGAAACACAGCCAATCGCCTCTTTTCCGATGCTACTTGAGTAGTCTTGTCTGCACTAAACAAAAAAAGAAATTAATTTACTGATACATGCCACATTAAGCAGGTGTTCAAATTTCACAAAAAGGATCATGGATTTCAATCACTGTTTCCAGTAAATCACATTAGAGTAACTTCTACTCCCACAGTTTCTGGATGAATTTACTTGAACTAAATAAAATGGGAAGTTTACCCAGAGATCACCAGCCTATATGACTGGGAAAAATGAAGGGGCAAACACAGCATTAGGAGTTTGGTAGGGCTGAGGTCCATTGCTCTGGGCTGTCAGCTGGTGAAGAGTCACCTTTACTGTATTCAAAACTTCACAATCTTTATGTAGTTAGTTATTCATGTAGTGAGACTAGATGAAACTCACCATCTAATGGGCATGCACAGACCCGCAGGTGCATACATACACACACACACACACGCACACACATGTATACACACACACACACACACACACACATTCTTAGGTTGTAAAAGGTTTCTCAAATCTGGAAGTTACAGCTGCCCACACATAAACAAGTTTATTTCCTACATTTTATATGCAGTCATCTTCCCCGATGGCATCAGTACTCCTGGAAAGGATCACACGTCAGAGGCCATCTAGTACAGTGCCCTGATTTTACAAAGGAGGAAACTGAGGCTCAGGAAGAGGGTAAGTGATTTGGCCAAGGTCACACATTAAGCATCAGAAGGAACACTGGAACCCAGATCCTCTGACTCCAGAGCCAGATTACAAAGTGGCCAATGAAAGGCTCTTTCAGTCTCATAATTTCGTATTTGAAGAATCATCATGAAAAACTATTTCAGAACTCTTATAAAAGTGAATGTTGGAAACCAAAAATAACTGATTTTTTTAAAAAGAGAAAAATTATTTCGAATTCTCCTTTGCTATCAGTATTTGACAAAGTATCATTAGGAAGGAAATTCTTTAATTAACGTGAGATGTAATTTATATAGACTGTCTAGAAACAGGGAGGCGGTGCAGTGGATAGAGTGTCAGAGCTGGAGCCAGGAAGACTGAAGTTTAAATCTGGCCTCGGACACTTCCTAGCTGTGTGACCCTGAGCCAGTCACTTTACCCTGTTTGTCTCAGTTTCCTTACCTGAGAAAGAAATGGCCAACCACTCCAGTATCTTTGCCAAGAAAACCTTCAATGGGGTCACAAAGGGTCAGACACAACTGAAAAAATGAAAGAACAATCCAGAAACATTAAAAATATGTTGAAAATGAACTGCTTAGAAGACTTTTTATTCTTTGATTAAAGCACTCTGGGAACAAGGTCTGGTGATACAACTACAGAGTGCATAGCCCCCGGCCAAACTAACTGTGTTTTGAAGCAGGAGCACATCAACCCCACGAGGAATCCGAAGAAATAAGTGAGAACTGTTTTGGACAATTCAACTGAACATCAATTATGTTCATTCAACAAGGGTGCAACAACCTGGAGGTGGCGCATTCAGGCTCCACCCCTGTGGCATAGAGAAAAGGCCTATTTTCAAGCTGGTGGGCTTCTTTTGGTTCAGTTGATAAGCCTTTTAAAAACAGAGGCCAGACTGAACAGTGGTTAAGTACAGTTTACCACAGGGGCCTCCCTCAGTCACAGATGGGGGAGGAAAAGAAGGAGCAGGCACTGGCCCTTTGCCCAAGCCTAATGTAAGAGCAATGATGATGGATATTTATCCCCTCTCCCCCTCCAGGACCTCAGGGCACTTGATCAACATTCGCTCATTAATCCTCAGGGTACCCATGTGAAACAGGTAGGTGGCGCATTCTAATGTGTATTTTGTACCAATGGGAAACAAAACAGTTTGCTAAAAATATGGCGGAGAGCCAGAATGTGGCAGGATGGAGCTGTGAGCAAACACAAGGCTTTGACTCACCATCCAATGGCTTGTCCAGGGCAGTCAATTTTAGAAACTGTTTATTTTAGAAGTCGGTTTTCTAATGGATGAACCAAACCCGTGGGGGAAGGACTAGAAACAAGATGTTCTCCACATAAGATGCCCATCACATAATCACGTACTTTTATCATGAGTCAGCAAACACTTAGTAGGTACTTACCACAGTACCGGTAATCCACTAGGAGCTAGCACTAAAAAGGAAACAGACAAAGAGGCCTTGCCCTCAAAGAGCTTACATTCTAACATGAAAGACACACACACACAGCTACAAAGTAACCATGGGGGGCGGGAGGGTGGAGGCATTAATAGCCCTGGGGAACAGGAAAGGCCTGATGAGGACTGAGCTGAGTCTTCAAAGGAATCAGTCCAAGAGACAGGGGCGAGGAAGGTGTGCATTCCAGAAAGAGATGACCGCCATGCAAAGGTGTGGGGATGGGAAATAGAGGCTGCATCAGGAACAGCGAGGCCAGTCTGGCTGAACCACAATGGGAGTGATGCCCATTAAAGGGAGAAAGGGGGTGGCAGGCAGGCCATGTAGGACTTTAAATGGCCAGTTGAGAGGTTTCCATTGGATCCTTTGGGTCAGTGGTTCTCAACCTTCCTAATGCCGCAACTCTTTAATACAGTTTCTCATGTTGTGGTGACCCCCAATCATAAAATTACTTTCGTTGCTACTGCATGACTGTAATTTTGCTAGTGTTATGAATCTATCTGATATTCAGGATGTATTTTCATTGTTACAAACTGAACACAACCCACAGGTTGAGAACTGCTCTGGGTGATGGGAAGCCACCGGACTCTGCTGGGCAGAGGCTGGACCTGCACTGCAGGACGCTAGCTTTGGCAGCGAGTTGAGGAGGGAGGGGAGAGGAGAGGCATGAAGCAGGGAGGCTGTTGTAAGAGTCAGCTAGAGGCCGTTAGGGAGCGCCACAGTGCCCAGAGCTCCAGGCCTGGAGTCAGGAGGATTCCTCTTCCTGAGTTCAAATCTGGCCTCAGACACTTACTAGCCATGTGACCCTGGGCAAGTCACTTCACCCTGTTTGCCTCAGTTTCCTCATCTGTAAAATGAACTAGAGAGAGAAATTACTCCAAAGTCTTTGCCAAGAAAACCCCAAATGGGGTCACAGAGGGTCAGACAGGACTGAAAATGACTGAACAACAAGACACTGTAAAGTCGAGCTAATAGGTGAGAAGGGTCTAATGAGGCTCACGAGTGCTGTGGAGGAGGCTTCAGGTGATTCTGCAGGCCCAGAAGACGGCCAGTGCCCATGGTGGCTCTGGGTGCCCCCCTTCTGTGCTGATTCTCTCTGCGGCCATCCTCTACATTCTCAGAAATGTACTGGTCTCCCCCTTAGACCACTCCATCACTCTGTGTCTGTCCCCAGTGTCCAGCCCTGTGCATGGCACATTCCAGGCCCTTGGACTGAACTGCACTTCACACAGATCCCCTTCATAAAGCGTGGGTTCAAAGGGCCGTCCCTGAGGACCTAGAGGGCCCCATGTGGCCTAGAGGCTGCTGGCTCCTGGCCCTGGACGAGGCACTGAGTAAATGCTGGCTGGCTGAGTGTGAGGCGGCTGTATGATGCAGCTTGAGCTCAGAGACAGACTAGGGAAGGATCTATAGATCTGGAGGCATTGAGGGAGATCTGACCACTGAACACCTGGGAGAGGGCGAGGTCACAGCCTGAGAGCATGGTTCAGACTGGTCAGAGCTGCGGAGCCCATCCACAGGCTATAGGAAGAGAAGAATGGGGAGGGGAGAGGAAGGGAAGGAAAGCATCTCTTATAGGCCAGGCACTGGGCTAAGTATTTTTTAATTATCTCATTTTAGACATGCAGAAAGAGAGTCAAGAGACAATAATTTCACGAAAACTCAAAGGAGAGAGAGCATCCATCCAGCAGGAGAGGGTGGTCAACAGAGCCAGAGGCTGCAGAGTGGACCACAAGGATGAGGAGTGAGAGAAGGCCGTTGGATTAGGGAAGCATGAGTGAGTGAGTGAGTGATGAGGCCACAAGTCAGGCTGCAAAGAATCAGCATGGGAGGAGTTTGCCTGGGAAAGGATGGAGAAATACAGAACGGGAGTTTTCAGGAATGGGAGAGTCCAGTCAAGATTTTTCTAAGGATGGAGGGATTTGAGGAGCCAGAGAAGAGGGAAAGCTTGAGAAGGGGGGATGTTTGTAGGAACAATTTACTGGAGAAGATGGGATCAAGGTGAATGTACAGGGGCCAGCCTGGCAAAGAAATGGACTGCTTCCCCCTAAAAGTCTGGAGTAAAAGAGCTGGTGAGAGATGGTATCACCCCATCCCCCCAAAAAATGTTCAGCCTCCAGACCCTGAAACCTCACTCCCATACTGACTTTCCATCCTCAATTCCTCCCTATTATCCTAGGCCATAACCCCCATAACCACTGGTGGCTGTGCTTGCATCCTCCCCAGAACTTAAAGAATAATTTCCTTAAGGCCCAAGCTGGGCCATTTCAGCCGCCAGTGGCCTGCTGCCTCAAGGACCAAACACAAGAACCTCGGCCCATCATCAGAACCTCTGGATCCAGCCACACTGGGCCAAGAGATGTTGCCCAGACCCTTAGTCTTCCTCTTCCTGCCTTCACAGTGGCTCCTTCCCCAACTTGGCCTCTCACGATCCCCATCTTCCTACAGGGCTTGTTTCAAACACAGCTCCTCCATGAGCCTCCTCTCAGCCCCCAAGTAGCATCTGTTTACCTGTGTATGCACTGTACTCTCTTTAATGACAGTCTTCAGGGTATAGACTGCCTAGATAACTGAGGGGTTAAATGACCAGCCAGGGTCACACAGGATGTGTCAGATGTGGGATGGCTACCAGTCAAGCTCCCTCAAAAATAATCATAACAGCAGCTAACATTTATGTAGCCCACACAATGTTCTGGGCATGTGTTTTCTCATTGCCTCCTATGCTATGGCACCCCTCTATGGATGCCATAGGACTGTAATGGATGATCATTGATTGACTGTGGGCCATTTGTAAATGTTTGGTGAAGTCGTGGGTGAAGAAATGGTGTCAGGTGTGACTGATACTTAAGTCAACCTTAACTGGGCACGTTTCAGAAAATACACAGCCTGTCAGTATCAGAGGAGTCCTGAGTGCGATGATGAAATGGCAGATGTATGAAGACCTGATGGTGGGGATGGGAGGATGTGCCAGCCCGGACCACCAGTAAGGCCTAAAGTAAGAGGGAAATGCACC
Source organism: Pseudochirops corinnae (assembly GCA_028646515.1). Lineage (NCBI taxonomy): Eukaryota > Metazoa > Chordata > Mammalia > Diprotodontia > Pseudocheiridae > Pseudochirops > Pseudochirops corinnae. The sequence continues at coordinate 530,868,127 of CM053585.1, forward strand.
AGGTGGGAGGAGCCCCGGGTCCAAATCCAGCCTCAGGTCCTTAGAGCAGAGATGCTGTATTCAAGGCATATAAAACCTCTCATTCTTCATCTCCCTGGTAAAAGGGGGGAGGGGTTGAGTTTCTGTTACCTTCCTGACAAGAGGGAAAAACCCTTGTAAACTGCTGAATGAAACATAAATGTAAAGCACCATTATTACAGTAATAACATCCTCAAAAAAAAATTCCAAAAGTCCAAATGACCCAATATCATTTTTGTACATTGCACATCCTACTTGGATGAAAAAAAAGGAAAAAAAAAAGTCAATAACAATCTAAGAGAAAGTTGTTTTTTTTTTAAAAAAAAACAATTTTCATGACGAGGCCTGGGATCAGACAGATTCATTCCAGTCTCCTCCGCCTTCTTGGTGTTTCTAAAGTACACAACAAGGATCATTTCCCAGGCTTATTCCATACAACTCACTTTTGCAAATTCCAGAGTTCAGTCAAACCCAGATCCAAGAATCTTTCACACAAACCCCTGCCCATGCCACTCTCCAAGTTCTGTTCGTCACAGTCCTCACCTCCCTTCAAGGCTCAGGTCTGACGCCCCTCTCCTCCACTTTCCTCTCCTCCCATCTCCTCATTCCTCCCCATCTCCTCTCCTCCTCTCTTCCCCTCTCTCCTCTCCTTCTCCATCAAACTCTGTGGAGCCTTCCCTGAAATCCACAAGTTATGAGAGCTCCCTCAATGTTCCCAGAATTTCCCAAGTCCATTGGAGAAAGGAAATGACAAAACCACTCTAGTATCTTTGCCAAGAAAACACCAAAAGGGATTACGAAGAGTCAGACAACTGAAAAATGATTGAACAACAACAAATTCAGTTGTGCATTGTATGTTATATTTATTCAACCAAAGAGCAGGCCCGTGCTGGGTGTGAGGACCCAAACACAACAAAGCACACCATGCCTGTAAGCACATGGCTTCATGAAGGTGTACTATGCATGCTAGGCACCATGAACAATGACAAGCTCTGCCCTTGGGGGGCTTACAAGCTAAAGGATGAGAAGGGGTTTAAGATAAGGAACAGCGTAGGAGATGCCCCAAGCTATCTTGAATAACTGGGTAAATGATTTGGGCCATGAATTCAGAATTCATTTTTAGCTTGGAGTGGTCAGAAGAAGCTTCATGTAGATTTTGAAAGACCAAAGCAAGGCCTGGAAAGAAACCCAGGATCTGGACAGGCAAGAAGAACAGTGGGAGCCAAATGGACTGGCTGACCTCAACAGGCCTTCCAACTGGAAAGTTCAAAGTGTAAGCCATAGTCACTGGACACAGTCTGTCCAAAACAGAGGCTTCGGGCAAATCACAGGTCTTTAAAGCTGAAGGGACCCTGCTTACCATCTAATGCAATGCCTTCATTTTTCAGATCTGAGACCCAGACCTAAATAACCTGACTTCCCCAAGATCACACAGCTAATAATTCTCATAAACTTAGAATGATAGAGTTGGAGGCATCTCAGGGATCATCCAGTTTGGGAATTCAGGTCTTCTGAGCAAGCCAAGGGCATTTCTTCCACAGGAGGCTGGGAAAACAAGTGCAGGAACCAGATGGGGAGATGCTACGAATGCAAGGCTGAACTCTATCTCGTAAATGACTGCACCCCACTTCCTTGAAAACTGGGGATTCACGTATGGAACACAAACTCACCGGAAAATCCAAAGCCCAGAGCAGTGTGTTCCTTGGAGTCCTATGTCAGAGTACTGCCATAAGTTTACCTGCCTTCAGGACTTCCCGGCAGTATATGCTTGGACAGGTTACATCACTAAACCTTACTTGCCTCATTTGTAAAATGGGGTTGTTGAACAAGGCTGTTAGAAAAAAAGAATGTTGTCCATAGGAATGTGAACCACCAGCTACCACAACGTGAACCACAATAAGCTGGAATTTGCTTTATTCCTGTTTAAACAGTAGACATGCTTCAATGAAACAGTCTCATCCCAAACACAAGCCCTAAATGCAGCACTGGAGAAGACTCCAGTGGGAACCAACAAGTATAAAACATGCTCATGGAAACCAAAACCTGCCAGAATATCAGGACTGGGAAACCACATTTGCTGCAGATGACAAGGGTCTAAAAAAGATAACAGCAGTCTGATTTTCTCCCCCCACCCCACGCCCACACCGTCAGGGAATCTCAATGGGAAAAGCAGCCATCTAGTCCAACTCACTCCTCCAATGCAGATGATACCCAACACTGGCTTAAAGGCCTCCAAGAAGGAAGAACCCAACTGCCTCCTAGGGCAGGCCTTTCCACTTTTGGAGAGCTCTGAACAAACACCAAAGTTTTTTTTTTCTTTTGCACCACACTTAAATTTGTTTTTCTGCTGCTTCAACCCAAGGCTCCTAATTCTGCCTCTGGAGGCCGGGCAGAGTAGGTGTCTTTCTTCCACTCCAGAGCCCTTCAAAGGCAGCTCTGAGCCTGCCCTGAGCCTGACCCAGGCAGATTAAACATCTCTGGTGCCCTCATCCATCCAGTCCTCATGCAGCACAAACATGGGGCCCTTCACCACCTCGGTTTGCCTCCTCAGAAGGCTCTCCATCTTTTCAATGTTGTTCCTAAATTATGGAGCCTAGAAGGAGCCCAGCCTTGGAGATGTGATCGGATAGGGCAGCATGAGCCTCAGCTTATCCCCAAGTCCCCAAGGGCTTTTCCAGACAAAGCATTATCTAGCTGTGCTCCCGCCATCTCGTCCTTGTGAATCTGACTCTCTGAACCCAAGGGTAGGTCTTCATAATCATCCTTATTAAATTACCTTCTATTTGGCCCCCTGTTTCGACCCTCGATAGACATCTAGGTCTGTCTAAAACCTGACTCTCATTCTAGAGTCACTTGCAGATCCGATACATGGCCATCTAGGGTTCTCCTATTCAAATCACAGATAAAAATATCAAGCTACTTAGGGCTAAGGACAGCACTTCAGCCCCTCAACGGAGACTTCCATCGAAGCTAACAATGAACCACTAATGATGCTGCCATTTAACTAAGCTCAAAGCTACCCAACTATACTACTTAGTAGTACACACCTCTTCATTTTTCTACAAGAATAGTATTTAGGATTCTGAAATGTGTTGCCAAGAACTACATAAACTGTCTAGAGGGAACCTTAAAAAAAAGGCCAGGGAGATAAATGAAGATGGCCTGGCAGGGTCTGTTCTTTCATCCATGCAAATCTTTGAGCTCAAAAATATTCTCATTGAGAAAACCACCAGTGTCCTCAGGAATTCCAGTAGCCTTTTCAAAGGCCTCACCCTTCCAGACCTCTCTACAGAGTGTCACATTGTTTACCATCCCCTCTTCCAAACACACACTCCTCCTCCAAGGGGGGATCACACTGCTGCTCTCTAGGGTGCCTCCTAGGGAGATCACTCCTCCTCTATCTCTTTTGCAGCAGGGACAGTATCCTGGTCTAGTCTCCTCTGGGTGGACTTTTTTCTTCTCTCTCACTGAGTGACATTACCAGACTCGATGATGTACAAGACTCCTCAATCTACCTGTCCAGCCCTGATAACTGTTCTGAGTTCCTGGTCCCCATCACCAAGGGGCTGCAGGGTAACTCCAGTTAGACTCCCTATAGACATGTCAAACTCAACATAACTCAGTATCATTCCCCCCTGACGCCCTCAACTTCCTTCTAACACCCTGAGTTCTGTCAACCGGTGACAGCTTTCGTCCAGCTCCCAGTTCTGCAGCCTACCCTTCATTCTCACTCACCCTCATGTTCTATTGGTCGTCTGGTCTTAGTGAGTCTACTCCCTCACTCTCCATTCACACTGCCACTAATCCCATTCGAGATTTCTCACCCACTCCCTCACTTTATTGCCATAGTTTCCTCATCGGTCTCCCCCAATCCAACTTCTCCCCACTCCAATTCATCCTCCCTCCAGCTGCCAAGTAGGTAAGTCTGAACTTGTAGGTCTGTTACTTCTAGGATCAAACACAAACCCCTCATTCTCCAAACCTGGCTCCTGTCTATCTTTCTAGGCTAGCTGCATGTTACTTCCCACCCCTTACCCACTCTAGTCCAGCCAGACGACCCTAGCTGCTTTCTCCCCAGCTCAGGCTTGGGATTTTTTCCCCCTAGCTCCCTGCAAGCTTCTCCCCAAAGAAGCCATTGTCCAGCTGTTAATTCTGCTCAAACCTGGCTGCACTCACACATCCGGAACCGGGAGTAGGAACTCATTGGTCCCTACCACCACGCAGGCACTTAAATGCTTGATTATTAGTAACAATGGGTGACTGAAGCACAAAGCTCGGGCTGGCTGGCAGGCTCTGACCTGCAGGGAGCACGATGGGCCGTGTAAGCGACTTTTCCAGATAACGGGTGCTTACCCTTTAAACACCCAAGTTAAAAAAAAAAAATTTAATAACGATAATCTTTCTCAAGTGACTAGCGTGTTTCTTAAGTCGAGCGATGCCCCAGGGTTAATGCCGATGTCCTCGGGGGCTCTTCCACGGTGCTTTTTGTTCCTCTAAGCCCCCTCTAATGTGTGCGCTCTCTGCAGAGCCCCTCCCCTCCTGCTTTCAGGCAGGGCCTGGGACTGCAGCAGGCGCTCGACCTCCTCGGACTTTGGAAGTCAGCCCTCACAGAACCGAATTCTGCTTTTCCTCTCAGCCCGACCCCTAAAAGGACGCGCCGGACGGACCTCCCGGGGCGGCTGCTCCGTTAACCGCTCACTCTCGGAGGGTGCAGAGAAAGTGAGTCATCGGACCCGGGCGCCCTTCCGCGACGGTTCCCTCCCCCCGCCCCGCGCCCCTAGAGGGATGGGTGGAGGGGGAGGGGAGGGAGGCGGGCCCCGAGAGGGGCTCCGGCCTCGGCTGCTGCATCCACTCCAGGCCCTGCCGGTGGGTCAGTCTGGCCATACCGGACTCGGCCTTGGGCTGCCCTGTGTTCCGGAAGCCCCTCTCTCACCTCGGCCTGGAGGCCTGCAGCCGGGGCTGCCCGAAACCGCCCCCCAAGCACCCTGCTGCGTCCCGGACAAGCGCCCGCCTTTGGGGACCGAGAAGCCCCAAGTGCCGGACCCAGAGCCCAGGCCAAGGAGCGGCCGGCCGCAGCCCCGTCCCCACAGTCTCAGTCTCCTCCTCGGTGCAGTGGGTCCCGCGCCCTCCCCCATCCGCCGGCCCTGCCCCACTCACCTGGCGCGGCGGAGGACGCCCTCCCTCAGGCCGATCCGCCGCTCGCCATGTTCGTCCCGCCGCCGCCGTCCCACCCCCTCCCTCCCCCGGCCCCAGGCGGGCCTCGCTCCCGGCCGCCGCTGCCCCTCAGCCCTGGGGGCGCCGCCGCCAGCGCCGCCGTTGGTTTTCAGCCAAACGCCACTTTGGGGGCCACCAACCGGCGCCCGCCGGACCAATGCCGAGGCGCCTTCCTCCGCTTGGCCGGTCCCCGCCGTCCAATCGCGAGCCGGCATGCTGCGGGGTACGCGGCGCCATGGCGACAGGTGACGCCGGCTTCACGGTTGCCATGGCACCGGGGGAACACGCAGGTTCCAGGCCCGACGGGCAGCCCCGGGAGGCGAGGAGGCGGCGCTCTGGGGCTGGAGGCCCCGCCGGGGCTCGGGCCGCTCCGAGGCTGCGCCCCAGGGGGTCTCCCAGAATCTGCGGCGATGCGGGAAGGGCGATGATGACCCTCCTCCCGGCACTTGCTTCTCCCGGCCCGACGCGGCTTCTGGGGGAGGAACAGAGGAAGCATCTTTCTGCATCCCTGGAGCCTCCGAGGGATGCTCTCAGCTCAGAAACGTGGCCCCTTCGAGACGCCTCCAGCTTTCCCATTTGGGGTATGGGTAATTTCTTCAGTGCAAGCAAGTCCTTTCCACTTCGACCAGTCAATCAACAAGCATTATTAAGCGCCTGCTGTTAGCCCGGACCTGCGCGCTGGGACGCCCGATTCCCCACTCCCTGACCCATTACCCTCCATCCCCTCACCCAAGTAAGTGCTAGTGCTTTCTCTAAGATTTTAACCTTTTTTGTTTCATGTGTCTCTCGGGCTGTCTGGGGAAGCCTACGGACCCCCTTCTCAGGTTTTCAAATGCAGAAAATGCAATATGCAGGACTACAAAGAAAACCAATTCTACTGAAATGCAGCTATCAATATTTTTAAAGCCAAGTTCCCGAACCAGAGATTCAGAACTCCTGTTCTAAGGCTCCCTCCCTTCCATCTGCTCCATCACTATCTGTGTACCTGTGATCTTCCCCAGTCCTCAGAGGGCAGGAATTGGTTTGCCTGGCACATGGTAATCTCTTAATAAATCTTACCGATGGGTGGGGAGGACCCAGTGCTGAGCTAGTGCTTAACTTAGGTCATTTGGTCCCTAGACGAGGGGCAAAGTCACCCCACCCCCTTCAGTACTCGATTTCCAACTTGTGCCCCGTCTTTGAAGAATCCGGTGGGACCAGGAGGCAGCCCAAGGGTAGGAGCTTGGGGCAACGTTTCCTATACAACACTTTAAAAAATTGGTGGTGGGCTGGATAGAGCTAGTTTTCCTGGAAACTCCGTGAAAGCACTCTAGAAAACTTAGTGTTCTCACTTTTCTTGCACACTATTCACAATACTACTGTGTCCCTTTCTCTGACTTGGTTTGATATATGCCATGGTGTAGCAGGCTAGTTAACAGGCAAGGATGGGCTGGGACTTTGGGAAGGGACAATCATGAGCACTCCTAAGCATGCTAATACTTCTCCAACAGCTTTACATGCTAGCCAGGGAGCTAGGACATATCCACAGGAACTCCTCAAAGCAATGGTAAAGCTCGTTCAATCAGACAGATCACATCTAGGGAGGGCCAGTTTAGAACTAAGCTGAAGGGCTTAGATAGAAGTAAATGCAGAGGCCTTCCGGAAAGGCTGCAGGTGAGAAGGCACAGAAGCCAATACATGCAAGCATGCAGAATCAACTGAATCATATACCTCAGGATTTGGCAAAAACAATTTTTAAAAGGTCTAAAACAACCTTCCTGAATGCAGGTGCCCAAACTGGAAAAACATAAGCAACCAACCCCCCTCCTTTCTCAGTCAGGGTGATCTGATTCTTAATGAAATCTCAACTGCAGGGAAACTGAAGTTGACGGGTCAAACTAAAAGTTAGGATGCAGTCATTATGCTCTTGAATCGTGCCTGACCTGCAGCTTCTAAGTCCAACCAAATAAACCCAAACCTGGAAGCTGACAGCTATGCTTCAAAGTCATGAAACCAAGGAAAGGTCTCTCACAGCAGAAGTTCTAAGTGAACTTCTTAGGCTCTGAGGTGGAGGAAAACCAAACAAGAATCTTTGGGGGCTTCTACCCAACCCCAGCTCCCTACCAGAGTGGGAGAAGGTCACTGGAGGAAAGTGGGGCCTTTTCCCACATCTATTCCTCATCTATCTCCTGGTTCCTCCTTCACAATGACATTCACAGGAAGGGGAGAAAATCCTAATTCATTTTCCTTCACTGGCATTTTTCCTCATTCTCCAAATTCCATGCTCATAATAGATTTTCTAACACCAGAATTAAAATACAAATTAGGAGAAAGCAACATTCAACAAAATAGTTCAGTAGACTTTTATTGCTTTTGTCAAATTTCAAAAAAATAGTTTTCTTCTAATAATTATAAAACAAATTTGAAAGGCAGGATCTTTCACATTATAGACGTGTTGGAGAGACGTGTACTTCATACAAACAAAATATCAGTTCTACATTTAGAGTAAGATTTACCTTGCACTGGATTTTATTACAAAACAAAAAAAAATGCTATTGTAATTATAAAAGTCATAAAAAACTGGAACTGTACTGTGTAATTACACATTACCAAATAGTATATAAATGAACACTAAAATTCAGTTTCTGTTCACTTAAATGTGCTGAACATTAGAAAACACCCCACACACAAAAAACCATATACAATGTTTCAATAAAAGAAAACAGGTACAAATACCAAGTGAATCATTGTTTTAATAAATTTGATTTTAAAAAAGGAAAACAACTAGGTGTTTAACACAGTACTCTAAGTCAGCTTAGAACGTCAGAATGTGCTAATTCAATAAAAGAATCTTTATTCCATTTAAACTAATGGTTTTCCTATAATTGACGCCTATTTTTAAAGTTTATCAAATAAAAGCACTTTATATTAAAATATCACTAGACAATTCTTGCATTTAGAACACTATTTCGGACTCCAAATGTCCCTGAAGTCTTAAATTTACTTTCTAGGAAATAAATTATTGTTGGTATAAAACAAAAGAAATTTTTCACATTTGTACTGCATAAGATGTGATCTACATGAGTAATTTAAAATGTTAAATTAATATAAAAAGAAAATTAGAATCATCCTGGTATTAATGGCCTAAACATGTGAAATCTGTGCATTTAAAAACTCACCATTTAAACTGCTTAGTACATTTACAGAACTTATGTACACAATACAACCCCTTTAAATTAGCAAGCTCTCAGATTACACCCTCAATTTCAGATAGATTTTTAACAGAACTTTGAACCTGCCACATGAAAGGGCAAAAGTTACCGTATATACATATGAATGCATTTTGGAGCTTGAAGAAAGGTTTGGCTAATTGAATTGGCTGATATTTTTGATGGGTACAGAAATATAATTTTTAAAATACCTGCATTCGTGTATTTAAATTAAGTCCTACAAATGTTGCAAAGACTTGGCAAGTATAAACTTTTTGAATACCACTGCTTTTTTCTTCCTTAAAAACACATCAAAAAACAAAAACCCCAATAGTTTAGAAGATCAGAACAATCTCACCTCCCTCCAAATAAAAAGCAGGGGGAAAAATGAATAATTGACTTCAGCATATCTACTAAAACTAAAATACAGAATCATCCTTTTATTATGAGAAAGTTCGTATGGTTAATTAAGAAGGAAAGACTGTTCAGAAGATAGCTAAACCTCAGTTGTTCAAAATCTGCTCTCATTATATTCTACATCTATAAATACACAATCAAGGGAAGTGAGAGGAATGTCCTGAGGTGGCTCAAGCAGCCAGGTATATTCAGTAGCAAAAAGCTCCAACCCTGGCAACCAATGGCATCAACAAAGTGCTGGATTATTCCTTTTCATGTATTTTCCAAATGGACTGTGGATTGGCTTAACTGTTTGCACCCTGAGGTAAATCAGTGCATAGTCATTACTACTGCTCATGTACACCCATTAAGGCCACATTTTCATCTACACAAAGCAAGTCATGTCCTTCACTGTCTTATAATGCATATCCCATCCATGATTTTTCTTTTTAAAACAGTGGAGAAAATAACACTTAAAATAAAGTAAATTAAGCAGTAAATCACTTAGCCATGAGTTACCACCAGTCTTTTATGGAGTACTCGTATCAGGTCCTATCATCTGTCAAGGCAGTTTAGATGAAGCAGAAAACATCAACTATGAAGAACACAGAAAGATGATTTTGAATGTAAAGTGTTTTGAAATTCATGGTTTTTCTGGCACAAAGTAATTACTTTACATAATTAAACAAAATCACTAAAATACTATGATCCTAGGGCACTTTTCCCTTTAAATTTAAAAATTACCTCCAGTAAAATGGCCTGGATTATGAACCCTTTGGTGTCCCATATCCAAGTTCAGAAGGCTATGAAGAAATCCTAGCACCCAACACAAGATGTTTAAAAAGTTTAAGATGAACAGGAAATATCTGGGTCTCTGTAAATGATTATACTGTTGAAAGTAAAGAAGAATTATTTAAATGGAGTTACAAGTGAGTTACAAGCACCATGGATAACGTTCTGTAAATCAACTGCTGGTAGAGTAATGAACACTCTTCCCTTATTCAAGAGGGCCAAAATGCGATGAGCAAATGCTGGCAATGTGGCTTTCTAAAAGAAGGAAGCTACATTTCTAACCTTTCATTTGAGGTTAATCATAAATCCTTATGATTGTTCTGTATTGACTAAAAACAGATAGCACAGAGAAGATAAAATGCCTAAATAATGGAAGAGAAGCATTTTTGTTTGTGCATGAAATAGCAGTCCAGCAAGAAGCTCTGGATAGTCTGAAACGTGATTTTACTCATCATGGGTTCCAGTCCTACAGCATGATTTCTGATGTGCTACAAGGTCCAGCCTCCATACTACTCACTCCACCTTCATTACAAAGAAATCTCAGGCTATCAGATGGAGCTGGATTTTTGTGTCCCTGCCACCATTTCATATCTTTCGATACTACCTTAAAATATTGTTGGTTTTTGTGAATTATCCTCTTGCCAAATCAGTTGCCCAACCCCATGCATCCAGTCCTACAGGTTTAGTAACAACAATATTTATTCATTTCATGTTAGGAGTTAACTCCAAACAAAGATTATATAAAAGATGACCAAGAAGATGTGCTAGCATGGGTAAAAAGAAACTTAAAAGAAAATAAAGAGTAGTAATCCAAGTCATAAGTAGGCATGTCACCAGTAGTCTGAGCTTTACATAAAATGTTTAATTTCCTTGAAAAACACTAACATGGCAGTGTTTAATATCAAATCTGTGAAATCTGTCAACTGTCTTCTTTCAGGGAATTAATCATAAACGTAAGAGCCCCAACTATTTACATGAACATATTTACTCTACCGTGTATGCATTACGTTAAGTTTTTGTACAGAATTTAATCTTTACACCAATTAAAATAAATAAAATGTTTAGAAACAAAACCAAGGTTAGCACTGTATTAAATATATTCTGTACAGTGGAAAGAATGGAAATGTAAACAGAAAATCCAAGGTAATTCTTAAGAGCCCATAAAGTAATACTGATCATAAACCCATTCCAGAATTCTGACTCCTGATTATTTAATCACACTTCTTTTTAAATGAGAAATAATCAAGAATTGAACCTGATACTGAACTAAAACATTTTAAGAAAAAGAGCAAAAAATGCTTTATGGGATGAGAGAACATGTCCTTTACACATGTTTTCCTAACTGACATACAAGGAAGAGAACAGCTAACAAGTATGTGATGCTCTACTGTAACCACAAGGATTCATGAAAAAATAAAGACTGAAGTAAAGCCTGACAGGTTTCAAACTACTGAAAACAGTTGTGTTAGAGTGTCTAAAATGATAATTATGAGTACACAGAATAGCTAACACTGGCATGGGAGTAAAAGTCTATTTTAAAATCACCTACATTTTTACTAGAGTATTATGCTGGAAAACAGAGGATGGATTTTTGTTGTTGTTACTGTTCTTTATAGATTAAAAAGTAAGGTCATAAATACAAATCTTCTAATAAATATTTCACATTTACCTCTGGCTAAAAATCCACCTCTGGGGAGTATCAACATGACCACCTGCAGAAACTCCACAAACCCGAGGAAAACCAAGATGCTGCTTGTCACTGAACATGCACGCTACCTCTTGTTTCATAAAAACCAACAAAAAAGCTGCACTGTTTTCCATGAAACTCAAAACAGTAACTGGAGAAAAGGTTAAATTTTTAAATAACTCAGGTTAAAATTCACAGAGAGCTCTCAATAATAAATATTTGCACAAATATAAACTAAGTTGATTAACTTTAGGTACACGTACAGATTTTCAAGAAAAAAATACACTTATGCTTTTCCCCCCACATCTTCCTATTTCAAAACTGAAAAATAATTTTTCTAATAGAATAAATATTCAAAGGATAATTAAGAACTATGTACCTTACTCAAAGAGACCCACCTCATCATATATACAATCACTACTGTGCTCATAACATACAAGGCAAATACTTTCAAAAGCACAGGAGTCAGACTTTGGTGGTATGGCAGCCAAAAACAGTCTATACAAACACACAACACACACATACACAACATAATTCTTCTTGGTTTAGTTCTATAATGAAGTTTCAGCATCCACATATTTCCTTGTAGGTTCATCTTCGAGATTTATTTTCACACTCACTGGTTTTTCTGGGCTATTTAAAACAAAGAATAATAATGAAGGGTTTAAAAATAGGAATAGGGTATACATTTCATTAAGTGTTAACTCTTAAGCTATCAATAATCCTTCATAAAATATAAAGTGATCTCCGCATATGAAACATTCAACAACCACTGTGAACTAATGAGTCTGGCTATGACTGTGGTTCTGTTTGAGGCTAATTTAATAGCAGTAAATCTTAGTGGAAAAGAATATTATGACACCATTATTCCTGAATCTGATATCTATTGTTGTGTGTATGTGAACTGACCAGACAGAAGGAATTAATAATCCATGGTTCATTATTTTTAAATGGTAAAAAAAATTATTTTTAAAGTTCACAATTTTTTTTATCTGCCTAAAGGAACCCCTCTACAATCCTTAATATACAAGCAGGCTTGATTAAATCATTCTTGTTGGATTTCTGTACTCAGTAATATTTAACTTTGACTGAATACTGATCAATCTTTTAAAAACTTAATCCTTCTACTAAATATTCAAAAAGTTATTAATAAAAGAATTTAAAATATTATATCACTAACGAATCATAGTTGGAGGAATTCTGAAAATACAGTATAACAAGTGGAAAAGAATAATAATTTTCCCCAATTCAATTCAACCTGGCAAGTACTGTGCACAGTAAGCATATATATGCTATACTTTTAAGGAACAGAAAACCAAGTTTTGGAAATGTCCCAAGTAACCTCCCCTTGTATAATATGGACTGAAGTAAAACACACATACGAAAATCCAGATAGTGCAGACATGTTGGGACATTGCTTTCACATACATGTAAGCAGTACAACATATATTTAGAAGGTACCATGCTGGGTAAAATGACCTGCTGACCCCAATTTTAAGAATTTTTTTAAAAAAACAAACTTCAGATGAGACTCATATGTTTTGTGACAAAAAAATGCCCCACTCCTCAAAAAGTAAAATCCTGATGTGAGGCAGACCTAGATGTGATCAAAGCCAAGTGTAGGATCTCAAATGTTTAAAAATGTATAAAAGAAGACAAGAAAGAATTCCCCAGAAGCAGGATTTGGTTATCTTTTACAAGGTAAAGGCACACTTACCTAGAGGTTGTCCAAACAGGGCCAAAATGTTGACTGGAGGATGAGAGGAAAGGTGAAGAGGGAAGGATGAGCTGTAAAGAGCTAAGAGGCAAGTGAGTTCAGTGGAGGTTTCAGAAAAGAGAGCAGGAATGAGGGGTGAGCTGGGACAAACAGTCCCTTACAAGAGACTCAGGAGCACAGACAGGAAAAAGGTGAAAATGAAAACAAGCAGCCAGAAGGAAAGGAACTCAGGATACACCGGCACAGGCAGGCCAACCAAGTAAAACCGAGTCAAGAGGGAAAATCTCCAAAGGCTGGCAGGCAGCTACCTCCTGTGGGCAAAGCCAAGAAAGAAATTCACCAGGCTAACAGGTCAAAACAGCTGCCATGAAGGCAGTTGTGACCTCCCACGAAAGAGGGCTTAGAGAAGCAAAGACTCCACTTCTTGGGGAGCCCAAAGGTCTGCAAACAAGATTTCAGCCAAGAACTACAAGTGAAGGAGGAGACAGACCAGCAAGAACCCTGAGCCCAGGGACTGAAGAAGCCTCCTACTAGACAGGAAGAACACAAAGGATGCTGTAACCAGGTGCCACTGAACAGTAGGAGAACATACTCCTCGGACACCAGCATCTTTTCAGTGAACTTAAAGCGTGGATCAAACTACAGTGGACGAGAAGCTGCTGCCAGAAAAGAAAATACCTCAAACTCAGTCCCTGAGGCTTGAGAGAGTCTCTAGAAAGGGACCTAAAGACAGCAGGAAGGAGCACATGGAAGAGAGAAGCCATGAGAGCACAATGGTTCAGAGAGAGAGAAGGGGGGGATGGGGGGGTGAGGAAGAGAGAATGTGTGTGTATGAGTGAGAGCAAGTGGGTGTGTGAGAGAGTGTGTGTGTAAGAGAGTGAGTGTGTGTGTGTGAGAGAGTGTGTGTGTGTGTGTGTGTGTGTGTGTG
>CM053585.1:530882566-530903935 GCA_028646515.1 Pseudochirops corinnae
GAGAGCAAGTATGTGTGTTAGAGTGTGTGTGTGTGTGAAAGAGAGAGCAAGTGTGTGTGAGAGCATGAGTGTGTGTGTGTGTGTGTGTGTGTGTGTGTGTGAGAGAGAGAGAGAGAGAGAGAGAGAAAGAGAGAGAGAGAGTGAGAGAGAAAAAGAGAGAGTAGGGGGAGAGAGTGAGAGTATGTATGTGTATGAAAGTGTGTGTGAGTGAGAGCAAGTGTGTGTGTTAGAGTGTGTGTGTGTGAAAGAAAGAGAGCGCAAGTGTGTGTGAGAGAACATGAGTGTGTGTGTGTGTGTGTGTGTGTGTGTGTGTGTGTGCACGCGTGTCCCCTTTCTCCTCATAACCATCACGGGAGTCACGGGTAAAATGCTACATCAGAACACAGGCAAGGAGATGATTATAGCTACCTCATACTTGGCCTGGACACTTTGGCGCTCTCGGTGCTCATGGCAAGGGCTCTCCACTGGGCGGTTTTGGCCATTTCGTCTGATATGTTAACAACTGAAGGATCAACACTGCAGAGCAAACACACTTCTTGGTTAGCGGATGGTACCTGGCAAAGTGCAAATGCTGCTTGTTACCCAGACTATGCATACATAATGCTTGTTTGCCATCAAAATGACAAGGGAAAGAGTCACCAAGGCACTTAAAAGGCCTAAAATGTTCTTCTAAAACTATGCATAAAAGCTCATAATCATCCTGTAGATATCAAAGCCCAGAAAGCACATTTCTAAATATGAAAAATATTGCAGGTTGCTTGTGTCACTGGATTCTCTCCTGCCTGAGCTACCTTAAGGCAATTTGTTCAGCAGCAGGCACCACACTGAAGGAAGGATAGTAATAAACCAGAACTGTGTCCAGGACAGATAATCAAGATGGTGAATCCAGGGTCCCAAGTCAGTTCCATCTAAGCATCATTTGAAGGAAGTGGGAAGAGAAGGAGGAAAGAAGGATTATAGCTACCTTCAAGAATTTAGAAATCATGTGGAAGATTAGCTACACTTGTTCTACTGTCTCAAAGGACAGAAATTAAAAAGAGAAGCTTGAATTCAGGCTTGAAAAAGGAAAAAATGTCCTAATATGACAATTCAAGCTATTCCAAAATGAAATGGGCAGCTTTGGGAGAGGGGCATTCAAGTGAAGGTCAGATGGTCACTGTAGTCCTTTCCAATTCTAAAATTTCAGGAATCCATTCAAGACAAGGATAGACTGCACTATTCAGACAATATCAAGTTTCAAATGTTTGCTGTCTCTCGTGGCTAAGATCAGCATTGAGGGAGGGAACATTAACACAAAAGGACATTACAGACTTGAGTAGGTACTGAAGTTCACAAGGACAACCCTTCAAGAGCTTGGGAAGGAGTCCGGGGAGGGGGGATGGGGTATGTGACCAAAAAGTGCACAAAGAGCTGGGGAAAACATCAGTGCTTCCTAATCCACTCTGTTATGAATACTACCATTTCCTGACCCCTTTTTAGGGTCATCATAACCTGTGTAGGAATTTAAATTTATGTGCATCACAACAAATATGAATACTGTCATATTACCCCAACAATATTCTGAGAAACTGACTGTGAAATTTCCGGTGGCGTATTTATGTGAAAGAACTACTTCAAAACTGTTAGTCCGATTTAGACATCACAAAGGATCTGGAAAAGTAGGGCACAAGATAGACACAAACATATATAAATCAAGTGGTCAAAATTTAACCATGAAGTTCACAAAAATCATGCATTGAACCAAATGACTTGTATCTTCAAGACAAAACAAGCTACCAAGATAGATGTTGAAGAGCTAGCTATGAAATTCCCTATTCTAAATTTAGTAATAAAAGGGCTAGTCATGGATACTTATGAAGAAGTCATTTAGAAAGTTAAGCTTGTTTCTCACAACTGAATTAACATGGCTGAAGCATGACAGCTACTGATGCCATTTCACTATCACAGTCAATGAATAAGTTCACAAAATTTACAGCCCAATTCTACCTTTGAAAAAGAAGTACAAGCAGTGAAAAGAAAAAAAATCATCCTCTTTTATAAACTTCTCTTACCCTGAACGAGAGGCTGTTTGAGTGCCTGCAAATCACAGAAAAAGTGACTGAAAAATGTTCTTACTTACAGGATCCATTAACTTCTAAGCTGAATTCAGTTCATGAAATGAAGCACGGAAAGGTTATTAAGGAAGTGTTGTCACAGGAAAGTTCCCCTTTGCACAGAAATGACTCTGGTCATAAACATCAGACAAGACATAAAGAAAAAGAGAGATACTTGACAAAGATGTCTGCCCCGAGGACAGGGGCAGCACGGCACCAAGAGCTGGCTAAAAGGACTTTCCTGTGGCTAGTGACACTGCGCCGACTGCATCATGCCAGAAGACATCACAGTGCCTCGTAGAAGACATCTGTGATAGTTCAGAGGAAAGACGAAGTGGATGACAAATGTTCACTGCCCAGTTTGCACTATACAGTTGTGTGGACACCTACAGAGCACTGTCCATAAGCATGTTTTTCTACACCAGACAGTCCAGAGGGCAACACACAAAGGTGCTTTGAATAAGAGTTGAACCAGATGCAGCAGAGAGAGGGCTCAACTGCCCCCCAGGAAGTTAAAAAGGAAAATGACTCCAAGCATCCCATGAATCCAAAGGTCCATCTTTTAATACCAATATTCAGTGTTTCTGGATACCAGTGAATCATGGATGAGAACAGTTTCCAAAGAACTAAAACTGAACATCAGAGGGCAATGGAAAGGTTCACGGGCATGTGGAGCAAACAGCGATACATAATCAACCTCAAAGAACAAGAGCAAGATGTCATCGAGGAATTATCTAATATGAACAGAAGCCTGTGAGGGCCGCCACTGTGCACTGGTATCCAACTGCCTACAAGTGTTTCCTGACAGGTGGTCCCATAGGTATCTCAAACTCAGTACATCCAAACCAAATGATAATCTCTCAGCCCAAACCCACCCCTCTCCCGAGCTTCTCTATTTCTGACAAGGTACAATCGTCCATCCAATCACCCATTTTTCAACCTCATTCTCCTCCTCATTTGTTCCCTTTCTCTGACCACCCACATCTAAGCAATGTTTCTCTTCACCCCATCTCTCATCTGCCTCCTCTCCACACAGCCCCACATCTAGAGCACCACAAGAGCCAATTTAGCTGCTACTCTCTCCAGTCCATCCTCCACACACCAACCAAGAGGGCTTTCCTAACACACCAGAACCATGTCACTCTCCAGGGGGTCCTTATTGTTCACTGAGTAAAATGCGAACTCCTCTCACCTTTACAGCCTTTCATACTGTCACTCCAGCTTATCTTCCCAAGGTTATTACACATCACCTCGCCCTTCATAAACTCTGTTCCAGCAAAACTGGCCTATAGCCCTTCTCTCCATTCAGGACAGCCCATCTCCATGCTTCTGCAAAAGCCATCTGTCCCCCAGGGCCAGGAAAATGCTCCCCTCTTACCTCTCCCTCATTTGATGCCTAGCTCCTTTTCGAAGCTCAGTTCCAGTGCCACCTCCTACAAGGAGCCTTCCTGGGTCTCCCCGGATACTACTTGCTCTTCCTCCACCCTCCCCCACAGAACCCGCTTGGCAGTTATTTTGTATTTACTTGTACTTGCATGTTGCCCACACTGTCCCTCCACTGCACTCCTCACACACACACACAGCCCACCTATAAAATAACGCTAAGTGCCACAGGGCAAACATTTTTGGGTTTTTCTGCATGCCAGTGCCTGCCCATCCAGCTTGATTCATGAGTCTGACACAGGAGCCACCCAACATGGCGTGAGCCTTCCTCAGTTCTCCGTTCTGTCCACTGGCTATCCCTCAACCCTACCACATAAGCAGCCTGTGTCTTCCCTTCCTATCTTGGGATGCCTGGAGACTGTTTACTCCTTATTCAAAGTTCTTCATTCCTTCTCAGAGCCAGCCTGCTTACACAGACCATGTGCCTTCCCACTGCCTCTTGGAGGGACTGACATTCATTGATTCTTCATAGACAGCTTTGCTACTACACAGGAACACCAACAGGATGCTGGCTTTGATGTGTCTTTATTTCCATGGGAAAAGGGGTCAATAGAGGTTCTCTTCAATTCTCTGAAGGCAATTAAGCCTGCGTTCTTCTTCCTTTTTTGACTATGGGGCTGAATGCCTCTCTATCAGCATTACCTGTCTCACACGGACACAAGTGATAATTAAGCTCCAGAAACTGACCTTTCCAAATGCGTGCCCGTAATATGAGCAAACGCCATTCTTTTTCCACTTGGTATTATCTGTTTGAATGGCCTAGGAAAACTTTTAATTACCTATCTACTGGAGAAGGTCTTGCAACAAACAGGCCTTCCAAAAGATGTTACCATCCACAGAGTTCCTCATCCACTTGTCCTTTGACCTGGATCTCCTTGGCCCTGTTTATTATCTGCCTGATAATTATGATCAAAAAGGATCACTGAACAGCACTGTTCTGTGCTTTTATCATGAATGACTCCGATGTTATCGATGGGATACAATTCATTAGAAAAGAGGCTGTAAAGAGGTTTTACCTCTTTGGTTTTACCAAAACAAATGCTCTTTTCATGATCTCACAGTAAGACTAGTGAGATATTATATTACCTAATCTTCCAATAAATTCTGAAATGGTGAAGATGTTTTCATTTATCACTTATAAAAGATTTCCCCACTACTGACAAATTTCAAGGATACCCTCTATTTGTGTATAACGACTTTCACAGAAATTCTGTACAGGCCAGCAATTGCTGATGAGCTCCATTGATATTATCCAGTGTTAATGAGGCCTGACTTCTTTCCAGGCCTTCAATATCCTCCCTCCTTCACATACCTAGCATTTTTAAGCACTCAGTGCTTTCACGATTGTTTCTCCATCAAAATTTTTACTAGTTATCTTTATAAATATTGTCCATTTTAATTCTATTTCTTGTCCTTCCAGGTTTGTCCTTCAATGCCACTGGGCTGATTCTTGTTTTAGTTGGGTCAATTGCCATAATTCTTAAAGCTGATAAACCCATTTGCTACTTTTTTTTATGCTTTATGAAACAATACTGCTCATAAGGCTCACAATTCTTCTCTTTAAGACTTTATAAATGAGTTTATAGGCTCAAGTGGTGCTTGTTGCCTTCAGCACCCTTTTTTTTCTCTGCTTGGTAAACAAATCAAGTGTTTGCTAAGTTGCTTTTTGAGATCTTTCGGTCTTTCTGAGGCAAGAGATCTCCATCAGTTAAATGTCAGAATCAAGGTCATTTCTGTTGCTTATTTCTTTTTTTATTGATAATTATTTAATAGTGTAAGATTGTTTACCTTATTTTTTTCAATTGTATACCATGTTCTTTTCTGATTATTCTTTCTGAATTTTATTCTGATCTTTACCCTGAGAAGTCAGCATTCTGACTGAACAAACACATAAAGCAGATTCAGGGGTAACTCTTAAAACAATAACAAGTCTTTTCTTTCTGTTAAAATATATTTCACTTTCTTTATTGCTATTTAGCTCTCACCACATCCAGGGCCTACCAACTATTTCCTGAAAGAAAGTGATCCTGTTGGAAACGTCTGAAGAATTCTGTACAGACCAGAAGTCTCAGATTTGTCTCATTCCTTTTCCCTGAACAAGGTCTTTCCATATGCTTTTTTTACCTTCCTCACTTTTTCCCCCTTTTGCACTGAAGTCAACGAACAGCAGAGTGTATGATGATTTATTCTGGAGTGTTTTTATTAAGTTTCTCATACAATTTCTTTATCCCTTTTTATCCTCAGCAACTAATATTGATATATAAGCTGCAATTCTTTTCACAGTGATCTTTCTGCAAATACTTATCATCAGTAGTACAAGAAGACCAAGTAACTCATGAAATAATGTATCTTACTGATCCTGAATGTAATGATAAAAGTAAATGTTACCAAGTCCTTTCCAGCTCCCCAGGACCAAGGCTTCTGCTGAGCTGTGCTATCTACTCACTGAACATGCATCTAACACTTGCAGCACCAATTACCAAATTCAAGTTCACAGACAAGTTCAATGCTGTGATGCTTTTCCTTCTCTGTTCTTTTTCCTGCCATTCTATCACTGGCATAGCCTGCAGCAAAATAAACATGTAGTAAATTCATGGTATCTGATTGCCCAGGAAAATTCAGCAAAGATTCAATTTATAGATGGACTCATAATGAGACAAAGGAAATGATGCAAAGCTCTTTAATATGGCCTCCCAAAGAACGAACACTTAAACACTTTCCCCAGCATCCTGGATGGCCAAAACTTACAGTCGTGGATCACAACAACAGCAGGGATCTTCCAAATCATCGAATCTAACACCTTCATTGTCTAATTGAGCAAACAGGGTTCTAGAAGTGAAATGTCTTCTCCAGGATTACACTGCTATTAGTCAGCAGAGGTTGACTCGAACCCAGAGCTTTAAACCCCAGGGTTTCCAAGTCCAGTATTCATCCTCCTCCTCTGCTCCTTCTCACTTTGCATGCTGCAAGGATTAGGGCTTTTCCAGTCTCCTCTTCTCTTCAGCGTACATAAGGCTTACACTAAAATCTCTCAAAAGCCTATGAGAGCAAGCTCTATCAAGCGAATGATGACTGGAGACAGGGAACAGTACAACAAAAAATTGTAAGGCAAGGTGAAAGTAGGTATGACATTAGTTCTCTAATAAGAATTTATGAAATAACAAAAAAATAAAAATCACACAACTAAAAAGATAAGTTACTTTCAGGAACAACTTGAAATCACATTGACATGAACAATGATATGCACGCATGTCCAGGCCTAAAACTATGCTGTAAACAGCAACCATCAAAATCATCTGGTATCGGTTTGAAAAGAGAGAAATTGTAACCAATGAAATAAACCAGACAAGGAGAATCAAAAACAACTGAGCTCAATAAGCCAGCGTGAACTAAAACCTGCCGGGAAAAGTGGAAAGCCCTCCAGCAAAAGCGAGGCTCGGTGCAACACCTTCTCATCTATCCACAAGGCAGCCTAAGTGGATGTATCTTCAATACCAAAGACCGCACTATAAAAAAACTACAAGAAAATAAAATCATACACCTCTCCTAGCTGTGAGTAGATGTATACTTAAACAAGGGATAAAATGAGTCAGAAAAGATAAAATCAGGAACTCTGATCACACGAAACTGAGAAGTATCTGCACAGACGACATTAATGCGCCGAGGACAAGAAGAGAAGCAATCAAACGGGACAAAAATGTTTATCAAAAGTGAAACCCATCTCTAGTCCAACAAAGCCCAGAAAGCCAACAGGAAGGGTCCGCTGCTCCGGGCTGGGAGCGAGCATAGTCCAGCACGGCCTGGGCAGCACAGACCTGACCAGAGCAGGCCTCAGGGGGACTGAACTGCTGGCAGCAGTGACGGTTTCCAGACTTCTCAAACCACAAAGGCCAAAGACAAAGTAGAAGATCAGTGGGGAGCCATCAGACCTGGGTGAGCCCCAGCCCCAGGGTGGTGCAGAGATCAAGTGGCTGATCAGAGTGTGACTGCAGAGATCTTGTGGCTGATGCTGAGGCAGGCTTCTATTACTTTGCTCTGCTTGGATTTGGGTCTCATCTTGGGCAGTGGTCCTGGGGCGAGGAGGAGCACTGGTGGTGGAGCTTGTGGCTCTGGTGGAGAGGGAGTCCTCCTCATAATTCCAAGGCAGAAAAGAGTGCTTGTAGTCACTCACAGACCAGAGCACAGACCAGGAGAGGAATAATCAATCACCTCTCCTTTGATCATACCACCTTAGAAGAACTGAAAATTTACAAGAGCCTAGAAATAGCTCTGACAACTGCTATGCAAAACCCCTGAAAATTGGGACAGAGCATTCTCCATTCAGAAAGCAGAGCCTTACCTTGACAAAGAGATAGAAGGTCAAGTAACTGGCTGGGAATATAAGCAAACAGCATAGAAAAAAATCAGACTATAGAATCTTACTTTTGTGACAAAGAAGATCAAAACATACAACCAGAAGAAGACAACAAAGCCAAAGCTCCTACATCCAAAGTTTCCAAGAAAAATATGAATTAGTGTAGTGTCAATGCAATACTTGCAGTGCTCACGATCACGATAAAGACCATGACTATATGTATTTCATGATGTTCAATCACAAAATATGCCAAGCTCTCCAGATAATTGATAAAGCAGAAGGATTTATTTAGACACCAGAAAACTGAATCCCAAAACCAGTAAGCCGAATCCATCATCATACCAAAGATATTCAGAAGCCATAACAATGCTGAGAGCCAGGCCATCCTTCCTCTTCCAGGCCAGCCTTCCCACAAACCAATACAACAAGATCAACATTTACTCACAAAACTCTCTATCTCCTTGTCTAAGCTCCTCTGTCTCCAACTGTCAGGCTAGCTATCATGTGGGCTCTGCTTCCTAAGAACTCCTCCCACCACAGGCTCCATCTGACTACATTCAGCCTATCAGGGAGCAGAGTTTATCTTCATAGCAGGGAAGCTTCAAACTCCCCCCCAGGTCTATTAAGGGGCAGGGAAGATCTTGAAATTCCCACTCCCACTACAATTGGTCACAGGTCCTAGAGGAGCTCAAAAAGGATTTTGAAAATCAATTAAGAGAAGTAGAGGAAAAATTGGGAAGAAAAAAAAGTGATGCAAGAAAATCACGAAAAACGAGTCAACAGCTTGCTAAAGGAGACCCAAAAATACATTGAAGAAAATAACTTAAAAAACAGACAAACCCAAATGGCAAAAGAGGTCCAAAAAGCCAATGAGGAGAAAAAAGCTTTAAAAATCAGAACTGGCCAAATAGAAGAGAAGGTCCAAAAGCTCACTGAAGGAAATTCCTTAAAAATTATAATGGAGCAAATGGAAGCTAATGATCTTATAAGAAATCAAAACCCATCTTGGAATCAGGAGGACTTGAGTTCAAATCCAGCCTCAGACACCTGCCACTTAACTAACTGTGTGACCTTGAACAAGTGACTTAATCCCAATTGCCTTGCTTCTCCCCCTCCAAAAGAGAAAGGATAGACAGATGGAAGGACGGGTGGACAGACGGAAGGAAGGAAGGAAGGAAGGAAGGAAGGAAGGAAGGAAGGATGGAAGGATGGAAGGATGGATGAATGGATGAACAGACATTGAACTGAAAAACAGATCCAGAATAGAGAATTTTAAAATTACTGGACTACTTGAAAACCATAATCAAAAACAGTCTAGACATCGTCTTTCAATAAATTATCAGGGGGGGGGGGCAGCTAGGTGGCACACAGGAGGAACTGAGTTCAAATCCAGCCTAGGACACTTAACACTTACTGGCCCTAGGACCTTGGGCAAGTTACTTAACCCCAAGTGCCCTGCCTTCCTCCCTCCAAAACAGCAAAAAACAAAACAAAACAAAAAAAGAAATTATCAAGAAAAGCTGCCGTGATAATCTAGAACCAGAAAGTGACATAGAAAGAGAAATAATACACCGATCACCTCCTAAAAAAGATCCCAAAAAGAAAACTCCTAGGAATATTATAGCCAAGTTCTGGAGTTTCCCAGGTCAAGGAGAAAATACTGCAAGCAGCTAGAAAGAAACAATTCAAGTACTGTGGATATACAATCAGGACAACACAAGATCTAGCAGCTTCTAAATTGAGGGATCAAAAGGCTTGGAATATCATATTCCAGAGATTAAAGGAACTAGGATTAAAACCAAGAATCACTCACCCAGCAAAACTGAGTCTAATACTTCAGGGGAAAATATGGTCATTCAATAAAACAGCAGACTTTCCAGCATTCTTGATGAAAAGATCAGAGCTGAACAGAAAATGTGATTCTCAAATAAAAGAATCAAGAGAAGCATGAAAAGGTAAACAGGAAAGAGAAATCATAATGGACTTATTAAAACTGAACTGCCTACATTCCTACACAGAAAGATGATATTTGTAACTCATGAGACTTTTCTCGGTATTAGGGTAGTTGAAAGGAATATATAGACAGATAGAGAGAGACAGACAGACAGACAGATATAGATATAAATAGATATAGATATATAGACAGAGGGCACAGGGTAAGTTGAATATGAAGGATAATTATCTAAAAAATAAAATTAAGGGATGAGAGGAATATATTGGGAGAAGGAGAAAGGGAGAGATAGATAGAATAGGGTAAATTATCTCACGTAAAAGAGGCAAGAAAAAACTTACAATGGAGGGAAAGAGGAGGGAGGTAAAAGGGAATGAGTCAGCCTTACTCTCATTGGATTTGGCTGTAGGAGGGAATAATATACACACTCAACATACTCAATTGAATGTGTTACCCCATAGGAAAGTAGGGGGTAAGGGGATGGGGGGTTGGGAATAAAAGGGAGGTCAGATTGGGGTAGGGGTAGTCAAAAGCAAACACTTTTGAAAAGGAAGGGACAGGATCAAAGGAGAAAACAGAATAAGTGGGGGGGTGGGATAGGATGGAGGGAAATATAGTTAGTCTTTCACAATATGACTATTATGGAAATGTTTTACATAACTACACATGTAAAAGCTATATTGAACTGCTTGTCTTCTCAATGGGGGTGGGCGGAGAGAGATGAAGAGAATATGGAACTCAAAAGTTTTTAAAAACATATGGCAAAAAAACTTTTTACATGCAGCTGGGTTATAAGATATACAGGCAATGGTGCACAGAAATCTATCTTGCCCTATAAGAAAAGAGAAAGGAGATGAGAGGAAAGGGGTCGATAGAATGGAGGGCAGACTACAGAAAGAGGTAATCAGAATGCATGCTGTCTTGGGGTGGAGGGTAGAGGAGAGAAGGGGACAAAATTTGCAACTCAAAATATTGTGGAAATGAATGTTGAAAACTAAAATTAAATAAATTCTGGGGTAAAAATACATTTTGCTACATAGGATGGCTCTCAGAAAGAAAGAGGAGGGACACTGGGGAAAACTATGGTGACCTAAAAATATATCAATAAAACTTATTTTTAAAATGAAGATGAAGCTGGATTTTGCAGATGATGGAAATGAGGCTACAACTTTTTAAAATAGTAAGTTAACACAAACACTTGTCTTTCTTTCATAGGGATTCCCAAAAACATCATTCATTGCTAATACAAAAAAAAATCTACTGATTCACTAAAATGCAAAGATCTACACATTCTACATGATACAAATATTTCTGAAACTCCACTAGTTTAAAAATAAGTCCAAACAACTTCTTAAATATGAATGATTCTCATAACTAGTCAGAGGAACAGAATTTATACCTCCTCTAAACTAAAGTGTTTCTTAGCTCTGAATGGCTCAAGAGTAGACTAGATCTAACTTTCTAGGTTTCACATAGAATATATGTTGGAAAGAACTAAAAGCCTTCCAGTCCAAACCATGGCTGAACAAGAATCCTCTTCATATCATACCCAAACACGCAACAAACATTCATAAAGTACTTGCCAGCCCTGGGTTATACTCTAGGGATTCAAAGACAAAAGAGAAATAGCCCCTGGCCCCAGAAGCCTATAGTCTGGCTAAAGGCTAAATCATGTATGTGTGTATACACACACACACACACACACACACACACACACACACGCACACGCACACGCACACGCACACACACATTATGTGCAACATGCAAAAAATACTTAAATAGTAAGTTTGGGACTAGGCATAAGAAGCTAGAGCAGTGGTTCTCAACCTGTGGGTCATGACCCCTTTGGGGATCAAACGACCCTTTCACAGGGGTCACAAGGGTCACCTAAGACCATCAGAAAACACCTATTTTCGATGACCTTAGGAACTGAGACACTGCTCCTCTATCTGTCTCCAGGTGGTTCCACCCACACGCAGATATGCCCACATACGAGTATTAAAGGGTTGCAGCATTAGGAAGGTTGAGAACCACTGATTTAGAGGAATCCAGAAATGTCTTCTGTGGAAGATGTGCCTTGAACTGAACTGTAAAGAAACCAGGTTTGAGAAGCCCATGCCCAGGTGTGTGGGGCCAGCCAGTGAACAGGCACAGAGAGAGGAGAGTCAGTGGCACGTATCCAGAGGAGAGCAATGAGCACCCAAGCTGAAAAGGAAGGCTGGGGCCAGGCTGACTTCTTGGACTGAAGCCCTCCAATCAGAGGACAACAGATTACCTACCTTTCAAAACTAGCAAGAATTTACATTTGGACATAAGGACACATATTCAATGGCTTACATTACAAAATTTACATACAATTACTTAATTTTCAAGTTACAAATCTAAATCATTAAATATCAAAGCCAAAACTGTTAAACACCACAGGGAATCCTACGGACAATTCTTTTCAAGTCCTTCATAGCAGCGATCACTAATAATAACACTTACTCCAAGGCTCCCAGGCAACTCCACAGCCTTGACAATCATAATTATTTTTTAAAAACAGATTTCATTGGGTTCTAATCAGCCTAAATCTGCTTTCTCACCCTCTTATTCCAGCCCACCCTCCCCCAATGACAAGGCAAACAAGGCAAAACCTATACAATATGCCCAGTCAAGTAAAACAACTTTCCACGTCAGCAACATCAAAGAAGAATTCATCTCTTTCAGCATTCTGAGCCCTTCATCTCTCTATCAACAAGAGGTAGCAAGTTTTCTCACTAGAAGGACTATAATTCTTGAGGAATGGAGCTATCTAAAGCTGTTCCAGGGAGAGAGGACAAGAGGAGAGAATAATTCTGCCATTTATGTTGAGGGTACAAAGCTACATGGAGTCTCCATATGGGGGTTAAGTATCCCTGAGACAGAAATTTGGACATCCTAGAAAAAGATCAAAGGAATAACTAAGAAGTCTGGCCTGAGACAGAGTGCATGCCCCAAGGAAAACTTCCGTCTTCCCACCCAGTGCTGGACTTAGACAGAGCTCTGCCAGGAGCTCCCTTTTCAGGCTGCATGAGCATCCCTCCAAGACAACACCGATTTTTAGGATAGCATGATACAGAGCCACCTCCAAAGGTTTCATAGGTTAACTCTAAAAGGTTACATAACCCCCCCATGAAAGGAATATTAGAAAGTTGACTAACCCATAAAGAAGCATTTATAAATCACTTACCGCTATTTAGTTTGTCACCTAAGCTCCTAGGGATAGGAAATGTGCTATTTAAAAATAAAGTTCACTCCTACCTGTACTTAAGGGCCTTGACTGGAATCTGCAGGAGACTCCCTCCTTCAAAGGGAAGGTGCACAGTTTCGCCATCATCGGCGTGAAGCAGTCGCTCAGCCTCCTGGGGAGACAAGAGCAAATGAAACCGTTCTGCTCTCTAACCTTACCTTCTCCCTTCCCTGCCCAGAACACTATGAAAGATTAAGATGCTGGATTAATGTTCATTTCAAAGAGAAATTTAATACATAAAACAGATTAACTAATTAGAAGTTAAAACAGCCAAACTATGCAAACAAAATATTAATATAGTTGTGACTGAAATATTTATTTCAACAAGAGCTTCATGAAAGTTGTTAAACCCATGGCCCACATGCAACTCAAAACATTTCCAAGTGAAGTCTGAATATTTAAAATGTACTTGGGAAATATTTAACAAAATTTTAAAAATACAATAAAATATTAATATTGTTAATATGTGGTTTTCTAAGTCAATATAACTGATAGGAGGAATTCTTATATATGGTTTAGTGGTCCCTGTTTTGAGTTTCATACCACCAATCTATATTATTATCTATAGAATATAGTGAAAAAAATCCTTTTGAAAAATATGTATTTTTAAGTTAACTTTTTCTTTTATTAATAAAAATTTCAACTTTGATGAAAAAAGTGTCATTCAATTATGAACACTTGTATACTATCAAATTTGCCATTTTCAAGGCTCTTATCACTTTTGATATAATAAAATGTATTTTTTGCAAATAAAACATAGAGGTATAGATGGCTCTTTAAAAATGGATTTTCGCCACCTAAGAAACAAATAGGAAAATCTCCAATTTTTAAAAAATTATCTTATTCCAGAAGACTGATCAGGGGTGGCTAGGTGATATAGTGAATAGAGCACTGGCCCTGGAGTCAGAAGGGCCTGAGTTCAAATCTGACCTCAGACACCTGACATACTTACTAGCTGCATGACCTAGGACAACTCACTTAAACCCAATTTCCCCTCCAAAAAAGAAAAAGAAGACTGATCAGCAGAATTCAAACACACACACACACACACACACACACACACACACACACACACACAGAGAAACTAAATGAAACCATTTAAATGTTCTACAAATGATTTTATTCAGTTCCACTGAAGTTATGCATTGCCATGAACTTTAAAGAATAAAAATAAGGCAAAGTAACATGGCTCAAAGTCCAAATTAAAATTAATTGTTTTGATTCTTTAAAAGTTGTAGAGAAAATCTGTTGGTTATGAGAAAAAAGGATGGAAGTAAATAGTATCTTTTTGTTAGTTACATAACCACATCCCTAAATGAATCTGGTAAAAATAAGATAAACTGTCCCACTACTGGAGAAAACCAGTTTAAGTCACGATATAGATACCCCATTGTATGGTGCCTTTGAGAAAAAAACAATCATCTTAACTTTTAAAAATGTTAAGACCACAATTCAAGTTACCCCAGGACACCATTTCCGTTGTAATTTGATACTTGTAAATACTACTGAAAAGTAAACATAATTTTAAAGTCTCACAACAGTTGCAGAGATATCAGCATTAACAATAATGAACAGTTTCAGTTTCCCAGGATCAGCAAACGTGGTATTATACTAACATAATTATTAAAATTATCTGGTAATGCTTTTTAATCCTGAACTGATCATATAGCTGAAAATAATAAAAAAGAACAAGAGCTTAGTTTCTTAAAATGTACCATTCAATTACAATACTACTAAGTATGAAAATGAGGCTTTAAAAAGTTGAATTTCATGGCATAAAAATCTACATATAGTCTAGTTCTCTGTATTCATCATCAAAATGTGCTTGAAATTTAAAACGTAAATAGTAGATACCTTTTTATTTTGTCAATGACTCAAAATAAAGCTAGAGATCTCTCTAGAACGTGCTAATGACAGTAAGTATATGTTGTTTCCCAAAACAGAGCAGCATGATGGCCAGCCACCACTCAGCTCAGGCTAGTCCTTCTGGCAGCAGCTCACAGGAGCTGCCTGGAAACTGTACCCACTCTGGCATTTGGAAAATCAGTGAGCTGTGCCTTGACAGCTGCCCAGCAGACTTTAGGGTTTAAAAACCCCCATGGTTTTACATACCTCCTTTTCCTTTTTCTGTTTGTCATCTTCTTTCTTTTTTTTACTTTCTGGCATGAGATCATCAAGCCAGCTCAGTTCCCGTTTAGTAAAACACAAGTCCATTAGTTTGCGTATAAACACCAATGCAAGAACCTTAAAAAAAAAAAAGACACAAACCCTTAACCTCTTTTGAAGTCACAAACTGTTCCAAATACAACAAAATTAAGTAATCAAGAACAAGACTAAACAAGACTTATAAAATTAAAAAAAAAACAATCCAGAAAATAATGGTTTTTAGCATTTGCAAAGAAAAAGTACACAATTATAAAAATACAATTCTTAACTATCTGTCTGGAATAAATTATCACTGGCCTGTGCAAGTACTTCATTAAAAAGTATGTCTTGCCAAATGGAAAGGTATTAAATTTAGGAGAACCATGAATAGTATTAAAAATTGTTCCTTTCTGTCTCTACTGTCCTGTTGAGGGAAATAAAAATGGGTATTAGAATAAGCTAGTCTAGATCTCCATTTCTTTACTTTTTTTAATGGCAGATGGATATAAATAACTTTTTTTACCCTGCACAGGAAAGTATAACACTAACACTATAAAGCAAGAATACTAAATGTGGGTATTTATTTCCAAAATATCTCTATTCCACAAACTTCAACTGCCTCTCCCACGGCCATACAGCTCCCAAGCAATGGAAAAAGTCTCAAAGTTGGAGACACACTGGGCCTGGGTTCAAATCCCGGCTCTGTCACAGATCCACATGACAAAACCTTGTCACCAAGTCACAACCCTTGTCTGGGTTTCAGTTTCGTCTTCTATAAGGAAAGGAAATTAAATTTAACTGTCTCTAAGGTGTCCTTCTCTCTAGTCATCCATGGTGCTACGATTTGCCCAACCACTAAGCTGTGAACGTTAATGTCTAAGCAGCATCACTGCAGTATTGATCAGTAAGTACTTTTAAGCTCCCACTCTATGCCAGGCCCTGTGCTAAGCACTGGGCACACACAAAGAAATACAAAACCAGGCGCCCCATCTTCAAGGAGCTCACAATTTAATGGTGAGACAACAAGCAAGCATGTACAACTAAGCTACATACAGGACACATAAGAATGGAGAGGGGAGGCCCTGGAGTCAAGACAAGATGGGGAAGACTGCAGTACAAGTTGGGATTTGAGCTGAGGAAGGTGAATAGTTGGAGTGGAGGAGGGAGAGCATTCTCAGTCAAAGAGAAAGCTAGAGAGGCTGACCAGAGCAAGGAGATGGAGGGTCTTGCTCATGCAAAAAGTCAGGTCAAGGTGACTGGATCACTGAGGAAGGTGTAAGAAAACCGAAAAGGCAGGAAGGGGTTGGATCACAAAGGACTCTGAATGCTGAACAAGGCATTTTGTATCTGCTCCTGGAGGCAATAGGGAGCCACCGGAGTTTACTGAGTAGAAGAAGAGAACATGGTCTGTCAGACCTGAACTTTAGGAAAATCATTTTAGGGGCTGAACAGAGACTGGACTAGAGAAGTGAGAGACCTGTGACAGGCAGACCCACAGGAAGCTATTGCAATACTCCAGGCATGAAGTGACCAGGGTCTGCACCAATGTGGTGTAAGGTGGTGTCAGTGTCAAGAGGAGAAAGGGGCCTACTTGAGAGATAAGGCAGTGGTAGAATCTACAGGCTATGATAATGGAGGGGTGAGGGGAAGAGTACAGAGACACAGTAGGGAGTCCAGAGTGACTCCTAGGCTGTGAGCCTAAGGGCCTGGGAGGATGGCGCTGCCCTCTACAGTAACTGCAAAGGCAGACTGGCATAACTGCTGAGATGTCATTGGTCTCGGCTTCATTTTAATCACGAATTGCTAGTATGATTCAACGGGATGGGATGGGGAGTTCGCTGGTCCAAGTCCCCAAAGCTACGGCTCTCAGATACACTCAGACCTCTTTAGAGAAGAGGGGGAGCATCCCAGCAAGGTGAATCACCACGCATCCACGCCCACTCACCCTGTGGGACTCCTCACCATATTTGATCCACCCAGCCTGCCATGAGATGACCTTCATTTCTCCTACCATCTTGAGATTACAACCAAGAAGCTGGATGTGCATCCGTTACCCCTTTCTCCCATCAATTACTAGCCCATTTTCTACAACCATAAATTTCCTTGATGACATCCTTAATCTTGATTCTCCTCCATAATTTCTTGTTAGTTATAATTTTCAACTTGCTCACACTCACCATGTGCTAATTAGCCTTCTGAGTGATCCCCAACTTCAAGTCTTTGGAGACTACAGTGTTCTAAGACTCAGACATACAATACAGCTGGAGTTGCAGAGAGATTTTAAAGATGGGCTTTTATCCCGGCAAGTAACTTAAAGTTACTAAAAGAACTCTGCAATTTCCCACAGATAATCCAGCAAGCTTTCTCCTATTTAAGTCTGGGCCTCATTTGCCGTCCATTTGCAGCACCTTTCCAAGACACAAACACTAACAGAAGAGCTCTACAGAGTGCCCAGCCAATTAGTTTTTCTTATACATACAGAGACCTCTGAATGTGATTACAAATCTCATTTAGGAGGCTCCACAAGGTTCCCAAGCTTGAAGAGACGTCACCTGTACACAAGAGAACGTGGAGGGTCACAAGCCTCCTCTCCAGGGAAGCCCATTTTGCCTCAGACAATCCATGAGTTGCCAACTACCTTCGGTGACATATTCTGATTACCTCATTTAGGCACATCTTTGCACTGAAGCCATCAAGAATCAAAGCACACACTGATGCAATGTGGAGTGTTACCTAATTGGCCTAGAATGTCTCAGCTTCTTCATCCTCTGTATCAAAGTCTGACTCAAAAAGCAGCTATTACTATTTTCGTGGTAATCTTTCTTTTAAAAAGTCTCAGAAAATATCCTCAAAAATATAGAATAAAAAATTACTACTTAGAAGAAACAAAAACCAAAAACTGCTAACTACAGATTCCCCACTCACCCAAATAATTACTTAATTCCTTTAAAGAACCACTCTCAAGAGCCTATGATCGTCTGACAAGCTAGTTTGAAAAGGGTCAGGAGGGAGAAGATTCTCACCATCATGGGGAAAACAACAGCAGCAGCGGAAGCTTTGATGACCCACAAGAGGACCAGACAGGTGAGCTGGATGGCCGTGAAGACATGGACCTTCCAGAGCGGCACGTAGCGCAGATAGATCAGATCCGGCTGGTGCTTGGCGGGCATCCCAAACAGTCTGATGCGGTCAAAAAACTAGAGACAGAAAACCAGAGTAAAAACATCAAGCCAAACATCCGTGCGCACTCTTCTCCAAGAGGCGGCTTGTCACCAGCGCCAGGATCCGCGATTTCCCCACGAGCTCCAGCACTAGGGTTGCTCTGGTGCTCAGTCACTTGCCCAGCACGGGCCGGAGGTGGGACATGAGCCCGAGCTGTCTGCCTGCACTGGGGGCTGGCTCTCTATCACATCTGCATGGTGGCTGGCAAGCACCAATTTCAAGCTGAAATTTCACTAACACTTTTCCACAGTATGGGAAAGTAGGACAGATGTGAGTTAGCGTCAAGGTTCTGATGAGTTTTGTGAATAATGAATCCCATGTGATGTGGTGCATTATTAGAATTCCTATCACATGTTTCCATTGGACAGAAAACCAAAATACACTGCACATTTTATGTCATCATAAACTTGAATACTGCAGATTCAAATACATGTGATCACTTCAGGCATTCATTATTTGCATTAATTGGGATCTGGCTATATATTCCAGCAAAGTACTTTTAAATCTACGTAATACAAAGTAAGAAAGATAACTTGTGGTCATCTAATTTACCGAAATAAACACGGTCCAGAACCAAAAAACATACCACGTTACCACTATCTACCCTTAGTCCACATTAATAAACACAATATTTAAAAGATGTTCCTGAAAATACAAGTCATTTAACCCTCCCAATTTCTAGTTTCATCATAAAAGAACAAAATTATATGAAATGAACTCTATGATCCTTTCTAGCGATAAACTTTTGTTCCAAGGAATTAATCAGTTATAATTGTTAATTCTTCACTTTACAATATGTATGACCTAAAAGACTATAAAGGAAGGGTCCAGAATAGAGGTCAAAAATCAAAAAATCATCCAGAAGTAATTTCAAGCTAAGAACAGCTCCTTCAAAAATGGAATTGACTGGAGCAGCTAGGTGGCACAATGAATAGAGCACCAACCCTGGAGTCAGGAGGACTTGAGTTCAAATTTGACCTCGGATACTTGACACTTACTAGCTGCATGACCTAGGGCAACTCACTTAACCCTAACTGCCTTGTTGTCTTCCCCCTTCCAAAAAAAAAATTGAATTAACACAAAGACCAACATCTATATAAGCACAAATATATCTGCTTCTAAAAACAAAACTAAAAATTAAAACAGCTGATCAATTATTTTCCCTAAGTTTAAATCAACAACTTTCATGTGAAAACTGTCAAGTATAGCTATTTGTAAAGTGGTGAATGACAAGAATACCTAATAATCTGAATGTTCATTTCATAAATAAGAGATTCCTAAACACTCAGAAGAGGTTTTGAAAAATAAGTGAAAGCTATAAATAACTCAATTCCATCAACAAAACTCCCCACGTGAAAGCTTTCCTCCTTAGCTCCAGGTCATAACGGCAGCTCTCCTATATACCTCACAAAGTTGCTGTGGGAAATCAAGCAAAAGCATTCCAGTAGAGAGCTTTGTGAACCTTAAAGGACTGCACACAGATAGTATTTTCACTAGCTGTGCACTAAAGGGGAGGTTAGTCTCGATGTCTAGGACAAGAAGTTTTAATAAAGGAAACACTGGCTTTTCAAGCTGTATAAGGAAAAACACTTACCCAAAGGGAAACAGAATCACTACCATTTTAAAGACAATCTTTTAAAACAGAAAATATCACAATAAAAACAATTTTAAACTTTGAACTTGCCTGAATGCCTTTTAGTGAAGAAACTCCCATATAAAGAAAAACGCCATAGAGAACTGGCATTGGAATAAACTGCAAGTCAAAAGATGACAATCAGAATTCACACACGGAAAAAGGGGAAAACAAGAGGGAAGCACAACGTGATGCAGTCCCTGGATATCAATACACAAAAGACTCAAACAAGCAGTCCCGGACAAAAGACCAGGATACCCGACGGTGACTCAAAGTGTGTTCTATAAGAGAGTTTCAACAATTTCAACAAAGGATTAGCCGTGAAAATCTGAATTCCTAAGTAGTTTAAGCTCCCTAAATGAAAGGTGACTCACTGACATCCTTTGTGTTAAACTATCCCACCTGTGATGACCAGGCTTGAGGTGTGCCTGCAGCCCAGTGAAGACAATGCCAACCTCAGAAACAGCACACTTTGGTTTGGGTCTTGGCTGCAAAACCTTAGTAAGTTACTTAACTTTACTGAGAGATTCAGTATTTTCAACTACAATAAGGAGGCTGGAAAAGAATGATCTCTTTAGTCCCATCCAGTGATAAATCCTAAGGTTATATAATTAAATACAGGCTATGACAAAAGCATAGCCTTTCTATAAAAGCAATCAACCACATAATCAACTGTAATGGGGACAAAGCCTACAAAAAGCAAATTTAAAATTATCATGTCATATTTGGTGATAAAAGCAATTACTGCATTTTTTTCCTCAACTCCAAATTCTGGTCAATATTAAAATCTTAGATGAAATTAATGTCTAAACATTCTTACAATAAATATTTTACATTTATTTTAGGAAATGAAAAATTCAGATATAAGTAAAATAATTTGTGCTATTATAATGATATAGATAAAATTATTTGTGCCTTAGAAGTTACATAATCTTATTTTTATGGTTTCTCTACAACAGGAGGAAGAAATATATGACTGAGGTGGGGGAAAGCAGAAGTGGGAGAAAAGCTTAAAATGCAGATTTTTCTACCATGAGATTTAATACTCAAAAAAGTTTTTTAAAAAATTTGGCGTTTAAGACTGTAATAGTAATTAGTTTTAGCAGGACACTTAGCACTGTGCTAAGTGTGGAAGGTGCAAACTCTGTCCCACTGTTGAGAAGGCATGAACTCCCCTGTTGATGTGGAAGAAGGGGATTGGCTGAGGTGTGTATATAAGCAAGAATTCCAGAGACAGAGACAGACAGAATTGGAATT
>CM053585.1:530904435-530947769 GCA_028646515.1 Pseudochirops corinnae
ATACTGTGGCCACTGTAGTGAAAACTGTGTGGCCATTTTCTGTGATAAGATGTAATGTTGTGAATATTATAATGTTTTGAATGTTTGTCTTGATTTGTAATGGAATAAACAGAGTGTTCACTATATTTTGTAATCTGAACTCTAAAAGCTGTTCACAGTAGCATTCCTTTGGGAATCTGCTGGTGCATGGCATTACAAAGACACAGGTGGTATTCTTTGATATTAAAACCTACACATTATTCAAGAGTGGTAGATACATTCAGGAGAGGCTTCAGTTGGCAGGAAGGGTAGCTATGTGTTTATTCATGTGCCCAGCCAGAACTGCCTCCATGAAGGCCCAACGCCCTATCTGCTTTGCCATTTGGCTGCCTCAGTAACCTTGAGATTGACCCACCTCCACTTTGGGAGGTCCAAGAAGCAACCAGAGATGAGTGGCAGTAACTCAACAGAGAAATCTGGGCTGGAAATCCAGATCTGGTCATCATCTGCACAGAGAGGATTAGTGAAGCCAGGGAGCTGATGAGGTCCCCAAATGGGACCCCATAGAGAGAAAAGAGAGGGCATCAAGAACCAGTCACACAAACGGGAGGAAGATCCAAAGCAAACAGGTTTCTGAGAGAAAGCCTAGAAGAAGAGCTGTCCAAAAGGCAAATGACAAGCCTAAGAGAAGTAAAGGAGAGCCAGGACTGGGAAAAGGCCACAAAGTGTGGCAATTAAGAGAACACCGGCAGCTTTGGAGAGGGAAGCTTTATTTGAATTACGAGGCTGGAAACCAGATTAAAGATGAGCTGAAGAGCAGAAGTGGGCAACTTCCCCAAGAAGTGTAGCAGAGGAGAGGAAGCAGTCTGGTCAGATCAAAAAGGGGTTTTTTACAGACAGGAGAGACATAAACGTATCTGTAGGTAAGGAGGGAGGAGCCGGGAGAATGAGAATGAAGAAAAGGGAGAACAGCTGGGATGAGAATGAGGGAGATTTTCTAGAGAAGTTGGGAGGCTGTGTGATCAGGTGTTGACATAGCCTTAATTTTTTGTTATTGGCATCAATAAATGTATACATTTTGCTAGATAAGTGAGTAATAATTTTAGCCTAAACAAGGCTTCATATCACAACTGTTTTCCTATATTTTCCTCAAAAGCATAACATTGTCACATTTTATATTTCTAATTATTCCTCATGCCTTTCCATCATACTTGCATATTTTTTACTTAGTACTGGGGGGGGGGGGTGCTTTCATTCTCCATCATTATTATTTTTCCCACAATTAAGCTTTGCCTATTTTTATGCAATATTATCAATATTTTTATAAAGTTCTCTGTGTTTCACAGCTAACTCTTCCTCACTGTAAGGTACAGAGGCGGCTGCAATTTGAACCATGAGAGTTTAATTAACACCAATGAGATCATGGATACATGAAATTACTTAAAGCATTTCTAAATGGATTCTCCTCTACCTTTAGGCAAGCATACAAAAAAATCACACAACAGTTTTTAAGATTATATTCTAGATTTAATATGGAAATTCCTATCAATTAAATGTCATCTTTGAAAACTCTACACCATTTCAAAGTTAATAACCCCAATAAGATCTTTTGAAATTAAAGTATATTTAGTTATCTTAATTTTATTTTAATTGGGCCATTTTTATACTACTAAACATGAGTTTCAAACTTAAATTATTGTTCTTAAAACTATTTAGTGAAAAATTATCTTACCTTCAATACAGAAGTCATGAACACAGACAGGCCCATCAGAACAAAAATTAGTAAGCCCGTAACTCGCTGTTCCCGGATTCCCAAAAACTTAGGTTGTTCACCTGGAGCAGAACATTCAGATTCAACTTTTAAGCTGTTTACGTGACTTATGGACAGAACTGTTGCAGCCACAAACCATGGTAGACCCATAACTGAGCAAACGCCCAACATCACACCAACCATGAGCAAATCCAGATGGTATCCGGCTCCTTTCTGTGAAGTCAAGCAAAGGTTTCTCATATTCTCAAGGGCCCACTCAGTTCAGGAAGATATTTTCAGTTACAAATCAAACGACTTATCTTTATGCCAGAGTCATGATGAAAATACTAACAAAATAACTCATCTCAATTACTGAAGTAGAAAGAAAATTAAAATTTACCTTCAATTTATGTTCCTTTCGATTTATGATGACCGCGGTGATCTGCTGATCCATGAAAATAAGGATAGTACAAAGCAGCGCTGGAATAGCAGCTATTAATAACGTCCACCATGGGTTATCGCCCAGTGGGCTGATGATCCAACCCCTCTCTTTATGAGTAGGCTAGGGTGGGAAAAACATTAAAATAATAAAAGTTTAAAAAAAGAATAAGTTTTTAGGTCTCCTTCCTCCAATCCGTGGAAGCTAAAGAAGTACTTCTGTGTTTCATTAATGTTTGCTGAAAGAAAAGGCTAGAACTTTGTTGCAACCCTCATGGAAAACTGGAGTTTTCTATGACATCAGAGCATAAGGTACTCTATAAGAGGGCTCCAGGCTAGAACAGAAAGCAGTGTAACAGGCCTAAAACCCACGCCCCAAACTGTCTCAATACCATGGAGGCTACAAGAAAAGGCCCTAAATGTAAAGTATGAATCCCAGCTCTCTGCCACATAGGCCTAGGTGACCTTGGGCAAGTCATTCAACAAATCAAAGTCTGTTTCCTTGTCTAAAAAAAGTCAAGTTCCTTGACTCAACTACTGATCCCTGGGCTCCTCTCTGTAACTCTACGGCCAATGGTCCTTGAGAACTGTGGCGATCTGGACAAGGCCCAACCAAGGACAGGACAACAAAGAAGAGGGAGGGGCAGCACTTAGGAGCAAATCATCGGCTCCTGAATCCCCTATATATCATGAGTGTGGAGCCTGAAGCTTCCAAACCACGTGTGGCCCGCTAGGTTGCTGGGTGCATCCCTTTGACCAAGCCCAAGTTTTACAGAACAAATCCTTTTATGAAGGGAATTTGTTCTGTGGAGTGTGGATTCAGTCTAAGAGCCACACTTGAGGACCTAGAGGGCTCCCCAGCCCTGCTCTCTGTCCTCTGCCCTGACATCATGTCATAGGACTGATTTAAAGCAATCACATTTAACAGGAACTATTTGTCCAGAGGAGCTCTGTGCTCTAGTTATGGCATGAAGGGATCCTGAGGCACATACACACACATCTGTCTACATATGTTTTAATTTCCTAACACTTTTTGTGGGAATCACTTTCCCTCCATGAAAATCGGGATGATTACAAACCAGAAAGTACTTTACTTATTTTCATGACTTCCAAATTCCTGAAATTTTCAAGACCTCGGAAACGATTTCCTCATTAACCTAAATCCAATAATCAACGTGACAATGCTGATGTGCTTGCAAACATTTTATACTTTATGGTCTGTAAATTGCTTTCATTTTGGAACTGTTTCTTGTCTTTTCTCCCTCAATCGAATATAATTTCCTAAAGTAACACTCCCGTATCGTAAAATCACAGAATGTCAGATCTAGATGGACATTCAGTACAAAGCTAAGAAACGCCCTGGGTTCTGTCCTTTGAGACACCTGTCACTGTCATGTGAAGCCTTTACGCTTATGTTGTTTAGGAAGGTGCTAGCAGAAGGCTAAGTAAGCTCTGTGCGTAACAGCAGGGGCCATGCGCGTCTCATCTAAGCCCTGGCTCATGGAAGCCACTGATGTTTTGCACATAGCACGTACTTAAGTCAGTACTTCCTAAATGCACTCTCTCATTTTACAGATTGTTAAAAAATAAAGTTAAATAGTGGTGTAGTCACTGAAAAGAGCAGTGGATGTAAAGTCTGAGGACGATTAAGCCTTGGCTCAGTCTGCCAACTGTACATTCTTCAACAATCACTTTTCAAACAGAGGCCCGGAGAAAATCATTTGTAAAATGAGGGCCCTGAACTTGGCGTCCTGAGGTCCTTTCTAGTTTTAGATCTGTCACTCTACAAATCTATTTTTCTAAAGGTCATAGCTGTTAGCAACCGCGTGTACTCTAAACATATTCATAACAATAATGGATCTTGAAGGCTCAGAAAGCCCTTTATACGTATTGTCTCATTGATTCTCAAAACCGCGCCAGGAAATAGGTGCTATTATTACTCCATTTTACAAATGAGGGAGCTAAAGGCGGGAAAGGCTAAATGACTAGCCCAGCTTCACACAACTATTAAATGCCTTAGGCAGGATTCAAATTCGGGTCTTCCTGCCTCAACGTCTAACACTCAGTCTCCTACACAACTTGGCTGCCATAAATCTAGCTGGTTAACAGTATTTTCTTACCGTATGAATCAACAGCTCTCTACTTTAAGGCATTCTTTTTAAAGGTCATTTAGTATAAAGAGCTGCCAGTTAAATATGTGGAAATACTAAAAAGAAAAAAAAATTTAACTTAATTTCACTTCAAATTAACCCATGTTTCATATAAACTAAGGATATGTAGCATAAAATAAATTATTAAAATATATGAGAATGAGAGAAATAAGCCCTCGGTGCTACAACATTGCCCACAATATGTGTTGTTGGACAGAATCACTTCCTAGTAGACCAAAACACCCAACAGTGAGATCCAGTGTTATATGGAGCAGGCATCTGTACCTGAGAGGGTCCCGAACCTACTGCGGGGAGTGCCCTGGCTGGAGCACATGCACACACATGTGCGCAAACACACACATGCACACACACCCCCCACACTCACACACACACATGTACACCACACAGACACGCACACATACCCATGGGCACACCCCCCCCACATACACATACACACCACACAGACACACACATGCACACACAGAGACACTATACACACACGCACGCACGCACACACTTTCCTGTCCTGGAAGAACTCTAGCAATTCCATCCCCATAAAAAATAACTGATACTTCACTAACTCCCTGCTTAATAAACAATCTATAAATGATCTTAACCATTCCACAAGCAAAGATGAAGAGTCTGCTCTGCTCAAGGTGCTAGACGACCAGCAAAAGAATCACACACAGTCCTTGCTCTGCAGGAGCTAAGGTTCTATTGGTGGGCACAGGGTAGACAGCCTAACTAAGTACTATGATGGGATCTTCTGAGCGGAGAACACTAAGATGCCTGGTCAACAGGAAAAAATCACAAAAAGCTGAGAAAGCAGAGAAGGCCTGAGGAGGCCCTTCCACCCCTTTAGAAATACATTGTGTTTGAAAGCTCCAAGAATAACAAGAAAGGCCACAGTCCCTCCCTCTGGCTTTTTCACTGCTTATCGATAGCTCTAATCCTCACACATGTCTGCGTGCATGATCCTTACCTCAAATTTTTCAGGAACGTGAAGTTTAGGAGAAGGAACACCAACAAGGTAGTCAATGGCAACCATAGTTACTATTGTGAGAAACACAGCAAAATCACTGATGGTTGATCGGACCTAAAGTAAAGGCACCAAGTTAGTGTGTAAATGTAGTAGATATCATGCCCTCCTCCCAGATAACTCACAGCAGTCACAAATCATAAAGTGGGGAGGTGCAAGGCAGACTGGCTAAGAGTGAGGGAAATGTTTGTGAGCTAAATCTGGATATAATTCCCCAAAGAGCAGATATCTACTATATATGGGACTAAAACAGTTTTTCTCACAGATTCTCCTAAGTAAACTCAGAAACAGTCACATACCACATATACTCGCTATGCAACACAACATTCCTGATCCTCTTCTAATCTTTGACACAAACAAGATTGACCTCAATAAAATGTTAGTTCTAATTTAAATAAAAATTAATTTAAAAAAAATTAACATATATTAATTAAGCCTCTGAAGTTGTATTCAGTTACCTTGGTAGGAAAATAACGCTTGGTCTTAAATTGCTTCAGGAATGATGAGAGAAAAAATGTTGTGAAGAATAAGATGACACACCAGAAAAGCACATCAGGAATATAGGGCCCATGAAGACCACAGGCTGGGCCCAGGAAGACACCGTGGAATTCTTTACATTCCTGGGAAAAAAAGGAAAAAATTCTGGCTCTTTTAAAGTCAACTAAAGTCAGTATTTGCTCCTACTTTTTTCCAAACAGTGAAAGGGTGACTAAATCACCTATCAAGCACAACCAGTGGGAGCAGAGATGGTTATTCTGGAAGCAACTCTGCATCAACTGGATTTCTCCCTAACCTGTTTCCCACTAGAGGCAGGTCCTCAAACATAATAAAAAAGACAGGTCAAGCCTCAGCTGGAAGGAAGAGCGATGCCAGGCAGACATTTCACAAAGATGTCTTCCAACAGCAGCACTCTCATTAGAGGTCACCACTTCTTCTTTCTGCCTGAGCAAGTGAAAACCAATAAAGCAGAGGTTTCTGAGCCACTCAGAAAGACCAATTACAGGAGGAGTCTCTTATGAATTCTACGCATCAACAGAATGACTGGACAGGCTGGGTTTGTGAAGAAATGATGAGATAAAGAAGTTTCCAAGTGCGAGCCAAGCCGAGGGCATGGATTCAGCTTTCTTATGTCTCTCATCTACTGCTCAGGATAGCAAGCCAACCCTCACTGAGAGAAATGGTGAACTGGCAT
This sequence comes from Pseudochirops corinnae, assembly GCA_028646515.1. Taxonomy (NCBI): domain Eukaryota; kingdom Metazoa; phylum Chordata; class Mammalia; order Diprotodontia; family Pseudocheiridae; genus Pseudochirops; species Pseudochirops corinnae. The sequence goes on from CM053585.1 coordinate 530,910,984, forward strand.
TACTCATTGCCCATTGTCATTCTCTACCAGCTCATATAAACAGATTTAATTCAATTAAACTCCATTATATAGTCATCCACTTGCTCTGTATTACAGACTTGGCTGCTCCACAATACTTTGAGCTGCTTTTAACATCACTAAAGTTGCCCCAGAAATGGTAAGAAAGCTGTCTGGTACACCCTGACAGCAAAAGTTCTTCCAAAAGTAAATTGCATTAGCTGAAACATTTTTTTTTTTAAAGATAATACTAAATTTTACTACATTAAAAACTGGCTTTAAAAAAATGGAATGATTTTGAAAGTAATAATTTCAATAAATAATTAAGGGTCAATGGTTCAATCCAATGCAGATGAAATGGACTGCATTTGCCTGTACTAACTAGACAGTATTCTGCCCTCGCTGAACCATAATCCTCTTAATGCCTCTGACTCATCCCCCTCCGAGGGGCTTTTGTGAAAGGCTGATCTCAAGCAGGGATGATGCTCTGGGAAGAGCTCACTTTTATGACTATGAGTGTCTATAGCAGGGCCCACACCAGAAAGGCTAGAACGGCCTGGAAGAAATGAGAGCAGTAGTGTTCATCCCTGGGAATCCCTCCGGTACATGAGAAAAACCATAAACAAGTTTCCTAACGTGACAGCTCAACGAGCAAGAAGTAAGCAGGGAGTGGTGGGGCCCCTGCCGCAGCCAATCCAGTGGGAAGAGGCATTTTGATCAAAAGATCATTTCAATCCTTACACATTCTATTGTTGTGTGCTTTACAGTTTACAGACTTCTTTCCTCACAAAACCCCTATGATATAAGTGGTACACGTATTATTATCCTGACTTCATACCAGAGGAAACTGAGTCTTAAGGAAAGCTTAAGTGGCTTGTCCGAATCACAAGGGCTGGAACCTGAGTCCAGACCCAAAGAGAAAACAGGAGAGCAAGCCTCTTTCTGCAGCTCTTCAACCGCTATCTGAGACGTTCAGTCAGCTCAGCTAGAAAGGGAGACCGTTCTTTTCGTTGGTAATACTTTAACAAGCTGTCTGCTTGAGGCTCATCTCTTGTTACTGCTTTTTCCCCCCTCTTTACTTAAGTGGTTTGTAAGAAGATAAAAAACTTTATTGGACTCCACAGCAGGTTCAGAATCAATTCTAAACCTTATAGCTGCATCTTAAAAGTTTTCTAAAACCATTTCCATATAAATTAGAAAAGCAAATGGAGGTTAATGAGAATGAAACTGCCATCATGAAGTCAAAACTAACTTGCAAAATGAATAGTATTTCTCAAGGTACTTACTTTAACAGTGAGGTTGCCCCATGAAATTGTATGTGCTGACTGATTCATCTCTCTCCATTTCTTGAGGGTGTCATTGCTAGGATTCAGAGGCTCAGTACACAAGCATCTGAGAAACCATTAAAGGAAACGCTTTAGGTTCACGTGTTTAATTTTGAAACTTATTTAAGAATGCAACATGACCATTTTCAATATCTTAATATTTTTACCACATATAAATCAGATGGGAAAATATATCTTATGCCACTATTAAAGGGTAACAGAGAACATGGTCTTCATTATATATAATTTAACAAAACAAACACAAACACTGACTCAAAATACACACTTAATAGAGAAAGTATAGTTAAGGAAACCTTTAAATAGGATTACTGTCTAAAAAGAATCCAGAAGATAGTAAGACCTAAAGCAGACTATCTACCAATGCAGCCCAACTACAGAAGAAATGCAAATACAAACAAAGGAGTTAGTGTTAGAAGGAATGACTGTATCTTAAGAGAAGAGGGGGAAGACAGAAAGGAGTCAATACCAAATGTGCAGAATAATGGTGAGTACGGGAAGGAGATACCAGGTGTGTCAGGAATAAGGAAAAGAGCAGGACAATTTGAATCTCACAAGTGTGAGCAGGGGAGCTACATCCAAGAGAGCTAAAAAGATACAGGGAAACAGCTGTATATGGCTTTAAAAGCTAAACAAAGGAATTTTATTTGACCCTAGAGGCTATAGGGAAAGTGGACTTGACTGAGAAGGAGTCAAAGATTGAATTTGAAGGAAAATTGCTTTGGCAGTAAGTATCTGGAGGTGAGGAAGAGACCTGAGGCAGGAAGAACAAGGAGGAGGCTATGGCAATGACACAAGAGAGAAACTGGGACCTTGACTAAGTGAAGAGGAACTGAATGCATGAGACACTATGGAGGGAAAAAAAAGTAAAATCTGGCAAGTGGTTGTGACGGAGGGAGAGTGAAGAGTCCAGGATGATGCTGAAGTTAAAACCCTGAAAGACGGGGATGATGGGGGAGCCTTCAACAGAAACCAGGCCATCTCGAAGAAGAGAGGATTTAAGGAGAAAAACAATGTTGAACTGAAGATGTCTCCAAGAGTCTTGGCCAAGGTGGCAACCTGAATGGAGGTAGATCCCCCGGCTACCACACATCTAATGATGGCTGACTCTTGCCCTGCCTAAACTCTATCTGCCCAGTAACAGGGGCTCCATCTATTGACAAGAAAATCTTGGTCTGGTACGTGTAAATGACTAACCCCTAATGTCTGTGCCCATGCCCTGGAATATTGCCCATTAAAGTTTCCTGCTTTGTGACCACATCCCTAAACTGTTCTGTAAAGTACCCAACACACCTGCTTCCCCTTTCCTGACACTCTTCCCTGTGGTTAACTGCCCATTTGGGAGTATACTCCATCCCTAGATGAGTGCCCAAAACTTGGGTATAAAAGGAAGCCCCCCTCTTACGTGAAACTGCTAGTGCTCCCCAGGACTTACCCGTCACTTTTGCAATAATAAAGCTCTCTTGTCTAGGAAAACCTCTGCCCCCTGAATTCTTTCCAGACAACCTGACTCTGAACATCATCTACCTCTTCACCTAATTCTAGCAGAAACTTCTTAGTTTTTTCAGTAATACAAATTTCAAATGACCAGAATTTCTTCCAAACCAGAACTGCACAAAAAGTCAGCCATAAGCCCAGGGACAAAAGGAAAGAGAACAGCTGCAAAGACTGTGCCATCACTGGTAAACCAGGCAACAGCCTCCCAGCACAACCAAAGGTATGCGTAGCCTACAAGGCTATGTATCCTGAGACCACTATGGAGGTGCCAAGGTCCTAAGGTGGGCATCTTGGGAAGCCTGGGAGTGGCAGTGACCAGAGCGGCATGAAAGCACTCAGAACTGAGACAGGCCAAACTAAGGGACTCCAAAGTGCCCAACATTCCGCGCTGAGAAGGCACAAGAAGCAATAATGATACAGCACAATCAGCCTCAGAGATCTAAGGGGGGAAAAAGGAAACAGGAGATAACAGGAATACGTGTAGTTGGACATGGCCACTGCGCAGATTCATTTTCTTTGATCGTGCTTACTTATTGTAAGGAAAAGATGTTTTGTTGGTGGTGGTGCTGCTGCTGCCATTATTAAATAAGAAGGAGATAAGAGAAAAGGAAAGACAGATAGCAACAGGGCTACAAGAAAAGAAAACACCTGTACACATATGGAAATATAGGAAAGCTAAGAAAGAAGCACAGACATAAAGGAGAGATGTGAAGGGAGCATGTAGCGTCATACTTCTTTAAAAGATCATCAAGCAGACATAAAATGGAGTCTCGTGGTTTCAAATATAATTCCCTTTTTTAGGTTCTGTTGTATATAAGGAACTGCTTTCTTTTTTGGTATTACAGGTCAAAATAAAAAATATACAATAAAATTTTAAATTTTAAAATGGCAGGGGAGAAGAGCAGGAGTGGAGAATGTCACTGGGACATTTATTTTGCAATGTCCAACAGATAAATGGCAATATAGGATTAAAGCTCAGGAGACATATTGGGACTAGATATATATGTCAGAGAGTCTTCTGCACAGAAATGGTAATGAAACCCGTGAGAACTGCTCAGGTTACTAAGAAAGAGAATATACAGGAAAATAGGGCCTAGGCAAGATACTGGAAAACACTCACGGGGGGGGGAAAAAAAAAAATGATACAGATGATGAGTCAGCAAAGGAGCCACAGAAAGAATAGTCAGACAAGAGGAAAAGATGTGGAGGCACTAACTGTAGACAGCTCCATCTGAGAGAGAAAGAATAATGCTTCAATGGATGGTAGGGCAGGTTTGTTTTTGTAAAGGACAAAGGATATCTGGGCATGTTTAAAGGCAACAGGGAACCAGCACATTGGGAGAGTCTGAAAATTGGGAGTGGGGTTAGTAAGACTAATCACTGGGCATGCTGGGCAGGGTAGAGAGGGGTGGTGAAGAAGCTCACCTTGTCAGGTGTCACCTCTATCAGAGATGGGGGGGGAAGGGAGGGAGAAGGAAGCAAGATGAGAAGATGATAGCACAAGGTTCTGAGAGTAAGAGAAGGGGAGAAAAGGGAACTCACTTTGAATGGCCTCGATTTTTTCAGCAAAATTGTGAGGTCTGTGTGTTGAGGAAGTGTAAGTTAGGTTTTGTTGAATGGACAGAAGAGGGGGAAAAGAGCAATTAATGGTAGAAATTTTTGTTGGGAATGGCAAGCAGCAGTGAGGTCAGTGAAAAGCAACAGCTAAGAGAGATGACCACAGAACAGAAAGAGAAGGAAGTGAACAGCTAGAACTCTCGGAGGCAACAAGTGAAAGCATAAGGAAGTCATCTACGCATCAGTAATCTTTAAGGGTATCATGGCCAGAACAGAGAACAAGGAAAAACATATTAGAACACATTATAGCCTGGAAAGAGTCGATTTAAGGACAAATGACCCTATGCATTTCAATAGTCCCTAAAGACATCACTGTATTAAAAAATGGAAAAATAATTTACATCAGGGTGGTGATCTCAAGCCATTGATACGAGTTTAAATTTCATTCAAGATACTGTTAACTAAGGCTGGGAATAATATAAAACACTTTAGGGAAATCTTAAAATTTTAAATCTGTAAAATTTAACTAGTCAAGAAGCTTAATAACTAGAAAGCTTTATTATTTTTAAAATTTTTTAAATTTTAAGTTTTTTACATTTTTAAATTTTTTAAATAACACAAATAAAAGCACCTCTAGAAATAGGTTAGTTATACAAAAAAGAATTACTGATTTATCTACGGATAAAACTCAATGTAGTTCGAAGTCACATGATTCTAATTCTAGTGTCTTTTAGTTTAAAATTTAAAGTAATTGTTCTCCATGAAATATACAGGTGGTTGTTCCCTCTGCTACAAAAAGACACTAAAAAAAAAAGTTAACTCTTCTGTCATATCCCTTTGGTCTGACAGATACCAAAAGAAAATTAACTCTTCTGTCATATTTATTGCATCAAGAGGTCTGAATTTCTCTCATTTCACCAATATTCTAGCTTAACTTTAAATGGAAACAATGGAATAGAGATTATCACAAATTCCAATGGTGATAATGATGCCCTTGTGGTTACAATACACACACTGCACAGTCAAGACTGATGGAGAAATCAACAAGACAGCAGTAATGAAAGTGAATGCCTCTGGGTCTGGGGACTTTACAAAGGCCTAGCCATAACTATACCTAATGTTTTTGCAGTGTTTAGGAAAATACAAAAATAAATTTAAAACTTACATATGTAATACACTATATGTTTAAAAATATAGATTTGCAATGAACTGTATTTAATTTTAAATAGTTTAGAAAAAAATATAGCTCATAAAATTCTTGCAGATCAATTTGGCAATTAATGATTTTGTCCTATCTTTCCATTTTGTGTGTTACATCTTGTTAGTAGCAAAGCCAGGTCTATTAACTCTGAATTAAAATCAAACATGATATCTAATAAATGAACAAATTAAAAGAAACACTTACGCATAGGATGTCAGTTTGTCTAGGTCGTTGTGCATGTTAAATGCATAGACTTCTCCTAAGTGAAAGAGCTTTTCCAGTGCTTCATAGATAAATATGATGCAGATAAGAGCTGCGAAGGCCTCTTCAGTAAACCGAGTGATGTAACACACAAGGCTGCTTGCATCTGTTGCTACCAAGACAATGCACAAGAAGGCAGTCCAGAGACCAATGCTGGTCCGTAATGACAGATAGGAAAGACTGTAATCTCTGTTTAAAGAGAAACATGTACATATGCAGCACAAGTCAAAAGCAGCCCTTCCCTTCATATTCTTAAAAAATGTGACCAAAAATGTGTAACATCAAACTAAGCATCCTCAGAGACCTTAAACAGGCAACAGATGGAAATAAGAAGGCAATGAAGTCTTTTCTTCCCTTTGAGACTATCTTCCTTCCATTAACAAAATTAAATTTTATTTGTGCATAAACATTCATACAAAAAAATGACAAGGAGGATACGTATAATTGTAGATTCTTCAAGGAATATTAAATTCAAACATTTAAGAAATCCTAGTTTCCATAGCTTGAAAATAAACAATGAAACCTATTCCCCCTTAATTTTAGAAAATATTACATGAAGTTAAAAGAACTATCACTTACTTGCAGAATTTAAATAATATTTTTTCAAATACAAGAACTGGTCCTGTACTTCCTAAGATTGTAAGTGGCTGCCCAGAAAACAATGAATAGGCGATCCCAGTTAACGATGCTCCAAAAAGAGATTCTATTGCACTCTGGTTTTGGGAAGAAAGTCATAAAAACAAATGCATCATAGATATTCCGTTAATCTGCTATTAAGCATAAAGGCATCTGGAAAGAAAGTCTGAATAAAAATGTTAATCGAACAAAGGTATCCGATACCATCATTTATAGTAGTACAATCTACACAGTCAATATGAAAAAAAAAAACTATTCAATAGAACATGCCAGATCAAAAGTAAAAACTGTAAAAAACTGTAGAACATTCACACATGTAGGGAAATGTGCCTTTCCTCCTACAAGTGAACATTCTGCTACATACTTAAATTAAAACAATATGATACAATATACCAAACCTGAAATCATTCAAGAGGCCTTAGCAAAAACACTGACTGACTGGTACACTAAGGCTTTTTTATCTAATAGACAAATAAGAAGAAACCAATCCAGAAACCTAACTCTTCTTTGTTATTTGAAGTTTACGATTTTTCAATGAAGAGCTATGCTGAAACTAAAATCCTAAATATAAACTAGTCAGGAAAATTCTCATAATTTCCTAACAACTTTTTAGGATTTATTAAAATTTTAAAACAATAAGTTATCTTTTATTATTAAAGTTCATAAAAGGAAATAAGCCATAAAAAGTAGCCAACCTGCCTTAAAATTAAAGCATGCTAACTTAGAGCCACTATCAAAATATGACTAGGAAGGTGACAAACAGCTACTCAAAAGGAAAACCTAAGAAAAGGCTGGAGTTAATTGTTCATCAACACCCCAAGCCTTCACTAAACTGGCCTAACAACAGTATGAGGAAATTAAAATGAGGAGGAAAATAACTGTAAGAAAAGCAAATTTGGGTCGAATAGGATGCCCACTGCAATACGACCTCTTTCAAAATTTAAAAGTGACCTTATGCTATGTAAGCAAAATTAAGCTATTAACTCACACCTGGATTGCATCCGTAGGCAAAACTCCAAGGGAGTAAGCACCATAGGAACAAAAACATTTTTAGCTGTACAGTGGGCACATGCTATATTATGAAATAAAACACATTCTGAATTTGTCCTTGGATACTAGGTTAATACGAAACTGTCTTAACTCTGCTGAAATGCAAATCTGTTAGAACCAATCTCTGAAGCAGTGCACTTGACAAGAGAAATGCAGGCAAAATGGTGTCTGAGAAGAGAAAGCCAAAACTATGGCAAAGACAGTATGGGAATGAAGGGATAACATGGCAGCAAACAGGAAGAGTCAGGGACCACCTCTGGAACTCTTCTGCAAGGGTCAACATGTAAAATTTCGCATGTACCACTTAAGATGAATGCTTCCTCCCTTGGGAATGCTAATATGCAGGAATGTACCTGTTTATTCTAGCCTCTTTCTGCCCACAAATCTCATCCTGCCCTCAGGAGGGCTGGGTCCTCCCTTCTCACTCAGCCTGCTCAATGTTTATGCCGACAGGTTTCCTATTCTCTCTCCCCTAGGTCTCCTATCTACCCACCACTGCAGATATACACATCCGCCACGCTCTGGTCAACTGTACCTGAGACACACAACACTCACTTCCTTCCATTCCAGGACAGATCTGTGCTCATTTCTCTCTCCCTACAACTACCTTCCGCTCTACTACTCTACAAAATGTACCAGCACTGGAAGCAAAGTCCCTTTAACCAAGAACTATTTTTCTCATTCTCCTCTACTCCTTTGACCTAAATAAACCTGGCTCTTCTCGGAAATAATTTATACTCCACTGCCCCTTCCCACTGATGGGGCAACTTGACCCAATTCCCCCCCAAAGAAAAAATGAATCTGCCCTGAATTATCAACATGCCTTTCAAAATAATAATAAAAGACAACACTCTCTCTTCAAGTCCCCAACGTATTTCTGTCTGTGCTCTTTGAATCAAAACTGCTATCATCTGTTGTCTCCTGAATCATTTGCTAACAACCTTCCCAGAAGACTTCAGCATCCAGTCCACGTCCCTCCTTTTTCTTTCGTCCACAGCAGTGGGCACTTGAGTGATTTCAGTATTCAGGTCTATGAGCCTCAAACAACTCATGGTTCCTGAAACTCCCTGCTTTGCAGACCTCCCAAAGTACTCTGCAGCAGCAAGTCCAACTCTCTCAACTTTCTCATTACAAAAGCCTGCTTCAACATCTCCAAGATCTCCGATTCTCCGTGCTTACCAATCAGCCAATACGCATCATGCTAGATACAGGAGACAAGAAATAATCCTCTCAAGGATCTAACGGGAGACATACACATAGGTCAGCACAGTGCCCAGCACACAGTAGGTGCTTAATAAATGCTTGCTTATGATCACACAGACAGAAAAAAAGGCAAACAGAATGAATAAGAAGGAGGTAAACGCATGGCAGCTTGAGAGGGGCTGACGGAGAGAGGGAACGGCTTATTTAATGACTCCTTATGCTGCTGATTCTCAAATCTCCTCCTCCTGCCCCTCCCTCTCTACTGACCTCAGACAACTCCCCCTGGATGGCCAGGAGACATCTTAGACTGACTGAGTCCACAACAGCTCCTTCTCTTTGCACGCTGCCGCTACACCAGGGCAAGGAATCCGCAGCCTCCGAGGCCCTCCAAGGTCCAAGTACGGCCTTTTGACTGAGTCCAAGTTTAAGAGAATCAATCCTTTTATTGAGGGGATCTGTTGTGTGAAGTGTGGATTCATTCCCCACCCCCACCCCACCCAACCCGTGCCCAATGCCTTCCCTATCACAACAGAGAGAAGCACCATCTCCCCAGACCATCAGGCTAACAATCCAGGGGTCATCTTGGATGCCTCCCTCTCTGCCAAGGCCTGTGCAGCATCTCTGAATGCAGCCCCTTCTCTCCTCTGACACAGCCGCACTCTGGTGCAGTCCCTTGTCACCTCATCACCAGACTTTTTCAATAGCTGCCGGGGGCATGTCTGCCTCAGATCTCCCCCAACTCCAGTCCTAACCAGCCTCCCCTGCCTTTAGACCTAGGGTTCATTATCTGGGTTTAGTTCTGAATATTTTGATAACTGTATTCCACTATAATGGGTGTCACTGTAATTCTATAGAGACCACTTAATACATTGAGAAATACTACTCTGAGAAGGGGCACACAGGCTTCACCAGACTGAGGGGGCCGTGACCCAACAAAAGCAGCTCGGAACAGTCCTCTCTCTGCCACATTAATCTTCTTAAAAGCACAAACATGACTTGGGCTTGGTGCCTTCATTCACACCATCCCATCTAGAATGGACTCTCCGGCCACAACCAGCCATCAAAATCTTACCCCCAGACTCAGCTCAAATACTACAAAATATTCACTACCACACAAGTCTGGGATTACATGTCTCTCCTCTGGACTCCTACCAATCATCACCTACTTCCCTGCGTTTCCTTTATATGTATACACGTCTTAAGTCTCTGACGGGATCATAAAATCCTTTAAGAACAAGGGACGACATTACTAAGTAAAGATGAGAAAAAGCAGTCATGAGGAAGCCCTGCATATGTCAAGATAATACCCAAAAGAAATATCCACATCTTAGTCAGCATTTATTTCCTCTTTCAGAATGTAAACCCTTTGTAAGCAGTGATTATTTCATTTTATTGCACTGGTATCCCCTATATCTAGCCCAGAGCCTCCCACAAAACAGGTAATTAATAAATTTCTGTGGACTGAATAGCAACTATCTGAAAATATAACTTTTTAAAATATTAAGGCAAAACAAATGAGATATTGTAATATTCTAAAGCAATTGTTTAAAAATTCATATTTCGAAGAAAAAATGTCATTGAGTTTATTTTCATAATAAGTCTATGTAGTACTATACCTAAAAAATTATTTATAAAAGCATCTTTTTTTAAAGAATCAAATTTTTAGCCTTTGTAAAATTTCAGAATTTCATCAAAAATAAAAATAAATTTTATACCAATGGCAAATATAAAGTAGAAGAAACAATAACTCACAGTTCACAATTACAAACCATCACATTCAATCAAGCACCAAAAAAAAAAAAAATCAAGATTTCCAAGACATTAGATATTAGATTAAAAGATACAATATAATACACAATAACCAGCTATAGTATTACCAACAAAAGAAAAAAATATCCATTTATTTTTGTCATATTAAAAGAAGTTTTTAGTAAACCATTCTTCCCTTGGGTTAGCTTTTTTTACATGTAGATTAAATAGCAATATAGTTAAAGAAAGCACCATTGCAAGACCCAGCATTTCCACAATTCTGTCTGGCAGCCCACAAAACAGGCCAAGGCCAAGTAGCCAGGTCAAGCTTATCCTACTTGAGAAGGCCTCAGAGGATGGCCCCCCACTCTCACTTATGCTTCACCCACCTCCCGGGGCTCTCCAACTCCTCCCCCCACCCCGCCCTATCCCACCACCACCCCAAAGACAATACAAGCCTTTCTCAATTTATACAGAAAGCCATTCAACCAGCAAGCTAGGACAAACATTTGTTTTTACCTCCACTGTGCATCTTCTCCTGTTCACATATGTTCCCCACATTTTCCACAGCAATTACCTTTAGGGGAAGTCTGCTTTGGGGCAGGTTAATCAAGGACTGTGGGGTAAACTCTTCAAATACAAGTACGAATAGATGAGACAAATGCCTCTGAAGGTCTGAAAGCCTGGCCACTACCATTCTTTGTACTCACTATTCTGCCTTCTGTAGCTTCTCCAAGGAGCCCTCCAAAAGTGATTACAGGAGACATACAGGCACAGTATAGGAAAAGAATCGAGGCCAGGCACTGCAGGCTTAGTGCATCCTTGAAGTCACTCAAGAAAAAAGGTGCTTTCCTTTGGATGTCAAGTATCAAACCACCAAAAAGCCTAAATAGGTGAGATGAGACTCGTCAAACTGTACACTGAAGGATTCTAGCTAGTTTCAACCCACAGTATGGGCCATACAAGATGGCCAGTGCCCACTGCTTGTCAACAGACTTTAAAATCATGACAGACATGGAAGAAAATACAATAATTGAGTCTAGTTTGGGGATTTTGACAAGGGGTTTTAGAATGCTGGTTACATTTTATTTGACCCAAAAAAGAGACACATGAGAAGTTACAATATCTATTATGGGCTACATACTAAAAAGATTGCAGTCAACTCATTTAATAACTGATAAAATCCTAGGCACAAATGTATATGAGAAGGTGATATACAATGCAAATTTTAAAATCCAGCTGCATAACTTAAACTTGAATATACAGGACTCACTCCACCAACTACGTTCTATAAATACACTTTTTATACCCTTTGGAACATAACTGAGGAACAGCCTTAGAATTAATCGGAAAGGAATTTTCATCTCATTCCTCAGTATTAAATACACTACATCACTGTGTACACACGCAGCAAAGCATCTGTGGAGCCTGGAAGACCTGGGGTGAAGCTCCACGGACACATAGCCATGTGTGGGACCTGTCCAGGCTCTGAGCAGGCTCTAGGACTACACAGCACTGACAAGAGGCCTCGCCCTGGAGCGAGGTTCCTCCACTGGGAGTGAAATCTAGATCAGTAAAACCTCAGCTACGGTTTCTGCCCCTATCCTTGTTTATAAAGGCCTAAGTAGGCAGTCTGCAGTATCGGGGGGAGAGGGGGGGGAGGTAGTGAGAAAAGTAACTGAATATTTTAGCCAGAATAATGGATTAATATAAATTTTAAATATATGAAGAAAAACACTGCAGTATGTTTCCACATACAATTGTAATCACTGGGGTATGTTTAAATAATGCACTCTATATACAAAATAGATCCTAATTTCACCAGATATAATAAAATTTGATAAACATGGGAGAAAGATTTGGGCTGGTAAATGAACATCAACACACGCCATAGTCATGTCATTTAAAATGCTTACGTCACTCTTAAGCCTTTAGAAAACACATCTTGATACTGAATAAAATTCTGTGACTAAAGGAAGCCAAAATCTTTTGCTTGTCCACAGAAGTTTACCATAACATTTTAAAAGGACAAGTGATTACTTCAATTATTGACAGTGATAATACTGAAGGAAAGAACTACATTAACCAACCAAATTTCAGGTACATATAGTGTTTAAGTGCCTTAAATAATTTCCTCCTCTCCCAGCAATTTTTCCTTTGTGGACTGTCTTTTCCTTAAACCAATACTAACACTGGGTCACAGGCTCTAAGCAAACACTGACCAAATACAAAGGAAACCCACCCAAGATTAAGATTAACATTTCAGAGCTGACTGCGTCATGAAGTTGGCTAAAGGAAGTTCTAAAGCCACTTGGATCTACATGTCTGGCCACCACTGTCTTCTGTTGCCGCTATTCAAAGAGTCAAAAAAAAAAAAAAGGTGACATGCCTTGGCCAACTCCTGGAAAATGGTTCCAAGAACTTCTTGGGGAAAAAAACTTTCCAAGTTTAGTGAAAAAGGAACCTCTATCTCTACCTACCTTTCTTTCTATCTATCTAACTACTGATATCTAACTTCAGGTCATTGACCAAAATCTCTAACAGCTGCTCTATGGCAAAGGCTTTATGACAGAGACTTTGAGGATTCAGAATCTGTGGGCAAGGAAACAAGGGCTGCTGAAAGCCATCCCCAGGAGATGGAATTAACCCAACCCACTTATCTCCATCCAAGGGGAGTCAGAGACTGTGTGAAAAGTGTCAACTCTGCTGCTGCACGACTATGTTTCTGTTCTCAGCATATTCTTTGTTCCAATGACAAAATCTCAAAGTTATTATCAAATTTCACAAATGGCATGTTTCTAATTTTATCCTCACAGGCATTTCAATAAGACTGACTATGCTGCACCATTACTGCTGCAACAGCCAATGGTGTACTGTAAAATCAGGAGTTATTCCGATTTCCAATCTGGGAGACAAATAAGTTTTTAACTGACACTCTTCTTCCTTCCTAAACTTTAATGCTCCTTTAATGGGCACCATTAAAATTCTATACTCTCTTCAAACAAAGCCTATGTTGAGACTGGAAGATACGATACGAGGGCATAAAATGACAGCATAAGATAACTGGAAAAAAATGATAGCAAAAGTCATGCAATGTTTTGAATATCTAGCCCATTGTTGTAAGTGGCTATCATTAAGCAAAATAAATTCACATTCATAACATTGAAACTAATTTTAAAATTATAGAGAGGAAAAATGTGTATTTAAGGTGGGAAAATTATTACCATATTTTAAAATGCCAAATGTCAAACACTCAGGAGAAAAAAATATTCAAATACGCACGCATGCACGCACACACACTCACGCATGCATGCACACACGCACACCCCATTAACATCTCCATAAACACATACCACATAATAATCTACATTCAATAAAGCTTTAACATGATCTCTTTGACATTCACGGATGAGCCAGTAAACATACCTGCCAGTCCTCTGCAGTTCTGGTCCAGCATGATGGCCCTCCTCTTTCTGCACCTCACCTGATGAAGGTGTAGATCCATTTGGAAATATAGGGATTTTCCTCTTTTCCTGCATTCAAAAAAGCGTATCAACATTATATTATTTATATATGTCTAGATGTATGCATCTGTACATACAAATATGTGTGAAAACACATCTACATATATACACAGTTTTTTTTTTTTTTTAAGCAGTTCATATTAAGAATGCTGAACTGGTCTCTTCAAAATAAGTCAAGATTAAAACGTTTATCAATTTTGACACTGATTGTTTCTCTTGAGTGCTGGGGGAGAGTTGCCACCTGAGCTTTAGTTCAAGCCTTCATTTTAAACATTCTTTACTAGCGCACTAATAATTCAGTCCTCATGATCACTCTTTTAGTCTCTTATTTGTTCTCAAAAAAAAAATCACGAAACATGTTAGTTTTAAAAATCTAATCAGTCTTATGAAATCATAATTAATTTTAAGATAAAGCATCCCCAAAAGGGAGATGAAACAAACATCTAGAGCAGAAGAAAACATATATACATCCTGATTTTCATGAGAAGATAAAGGATTCTCCTCTGTTATTAAACACTAGAGTGTAACTTCTTAAGCAGGTAGATGGGCACCACATAAGCCTTTGTTAAACTTTGGCTTGAATAGAGTGAGTCACTTTGCCATGAATTTTCTATGGGTCAGGGAAGTCCTTTCCTTTTTAAGCAGTTCTCATCATCACCCCTCTGTAGCAATCAGGCCTAAGTGGGGCACAAAAGATCACATAACAATCCAACCCAAGGGACCACCCCAAAGGAGGGTCACTATGGGGTTCTGCTTGAAAAACAGATCCATTATTTCATTGATAAAACTGGATTTTTACACAATGGTTTTTGGCATATACCATAGACCAATTCCTTATATTATTACTCACATAAAGATTAAATGAAAACATTTACAATAAACATAAACCAAAAAATAACCCTAAGGAAACTGACCTGAGAAGGCACACTCTTTGGTGGCTCAATGCGTATAGAAGGGTCCCACTCTCCAGGAGGCAGAACAGTTACTTGGTCTAAAAATTCATCAATTCCAGAAAGGAGGTCATTTCTATCTTTTGCTTTATATGCAACATCATGGAAAATCTTAAGAAGAAAAAAAGCATAATTCCTATAATGATTTTCTATTTGATAGATTCAGTGTATTAAATAAATAAATATATATATATATATATATATATATATATATATATATATATATATATATATATATATACACACACACACATATATTCTAAATAATCACAAATAAATCTATAACAACAGTAACAACAAAACGATCCATACACCATATCACAGTGCCTTCCTATTGGAATTATTAAAGCATCACAAATGCAACCACACAACAAAAGCGTGGTCCTTCCTTCCTGCCATGTTAGTGAAATAGTCCCTGAACAACAATTAGGCCATGCTACTTCATCCCACTAGAATAAAATGAACTTTTCTTTTAAAATTCATTTGAAGCTACTTGTTACAAAGATAACACATTAAAGTGTGTATTCTTAAAGTGTACTTCAACCAGGAATAAACTGCTAGCTTCAGTCTTCCTAACATCAATATATTGTTTAAAAAAAACACTTCAATGTCTCACATTCTACAGAAAGGAGAGTGAAGGGGAAAAAGAAGACAGGAAAAAGAAGGAAAGAAGGAGGGAGAGGGAGACAGAAAAAGAGATAGAGACAGAGAAGATAGGTGGTAAGAATGAAAGAGGGGAGACAGAAAATGATTTTGCAATCTTTTCCTTCTAAATTATCAAAATGCTGAATGCAAATTCTCTTACTCTGATGTACTGAATTGTGGAGAGATGACTAAGAAAAAGAATATATATACAATATACGACTGACTTCAAAACAAGACATATGAATCGTGGTACTATGGATAACTAAAGAATTTAATTTTTATTAGTACTATTTTCTCCAAAATAGACCTAAATGAATAATGAAATAGACTGTAAGGAAGATAAGACAATAAAAATGTTTCATTTCCTAGACATTTTAAAATTCAACATACTAAAAACAAAGAAAATGTAATTAGTGACTGAACTGCTAGACACGGCTAAGGTCATAGCTTCAGGGGAAAAGGAAAGTGGGAAAATGATAGCCCCTAAAGCCTTGGTGTTCTGTCATCAGGGTCCCTCGGTGTCACAGGATCAAAAAGAGCTAAAAGGGACCTTGGAGGTCCAAGGTCATCAAATCCAACCATTCATTTTACAGATGAGAAAATTGAAGCCCATAAAGGTTAAATGACCTGCCCAGGGTCACACAAGTTTTATCTGGTAGAGGAAGGATTTGAATTCATGTCCTTTAAATGTAGAGGATTCTCCCCAGTGAGTCACTTTGTTATGAAAGAGAAGTACACTGGAACTTCAGTAATACTCAACTAATTTATCATGATTTGTTTGTTTGCAATACACAGTTCTCATTGACCAAAACTTGAGCATGTTTTCCCTTACCTCATCTGTCATGAGGGTAGCTATGGATCTCCCAATTTCATGGTACTGTGGCGCCTTGCCTGCAGGGCCCAGTAACAGAAACAAAAACCTAGAAAAGATTTAAGATGGGGAGAAGCAGAATTCAAGGTAAGCCAAGAAATAGGAACCACCTTTTAAAAATAATTCAAAGCAATTAAACACAGCCATTAGCAAAATGAGACGTCAAAGATAGAGGGACTGCACAGGAAAGCCATCGATGCTTGCTGATCTGCACAAACCAAGGGTTACATGGCATAAAGAACCGAGAGCTGTTTTATTTAATTTTTGTGTTCTATATCTTAATGTGAAGGGAGCACCCAGCCTTGGAAATCATCATCCAGCAGAGTGAAGACACGATGGAGAGCTGATCACCTCACAACGGCCTAGTGCTCTGACCATCACCACCCGCATTCCCCATCCTTATCGCCCCACCAGGTCACAGAGGAGCTGGGACACAAGAAGGGGCTTGCTCAGGGACTGTCTGACAAAGAATCGGAATTTGCCTTTTTGGACTCCAAGTCTAGTGCTCTGTGTCATGCTGCCTCTCACGTCTTTCTCTGGAGACTCTGGATGTGAAGCTTCCTTCATATTTAAAACAACTAAGATCCTCATAATGCTCTGAGGTTGGCAAAACATCTTCCTCACGATTATCATTCCCCCACGCTCTCACAGCTTCTCCTTTCGCCTCAGAAAAGTGACATCATTTGCCCAAGCTCCTACAGCTAAAGAACCAAAGAACCTTAAGAATGGAAGAAACGTCTCCTCTTCTTCCTCCTCTTTCCTCCTCCCTCTCCTCCTTCCCCTTTCTCCCACCTCCCTCTTTCTCTTTCTCCTCTGCAACCTCCCTATCTTCTTCCTCCCCATCCTCCTCTCCCTCTCACCCCAAAGTGATCTGATCCAACATGCTCCTTGACATATAAAATCATCAGCACCATTGCTGACGAGGAGTCAGTGGGTCACCAAGCCTCTGCTTACAAAATCCTACTGACATTAACTCGCCAGGCCATCCATTCCCTTGCTGGAGAGCTCCAGCTGTTGGAAAGTCTGTCCACCTACAGCCTGCCTTCCTCTGTGGAGCTTTTCTCTCCAGACAAGGACAACCTCTCTTGCACATGCTAATGACGACAACGAAAATACTACCTGAGTTAGCTGATGGGATCAATGCTATGCCAGTGAAACTGCAGGAGATGAGTTTTGAGAATCAGAACAAACAGTAACAAAAGGTCCACCATTTTAAAGGAAACAATGAGAAATAACTGGCATAAAATATACCTCCTCCCTCCCAGCACAGAGGGCGGAGACTACTCAGGACAAGACAGCATAAACATCCTCAGACACAGCCATTGCGCCTCAGGGTTTGACTTAACTGTCTTTCTTTGTCACAAAGGGATCGACAGGAAATGATTGGGATGAGAGAAAAAGGCACCAACAAAACTTCTTAAACAGGTTGACTAAAAGTAAATTAATTTTTTTCAGCCACAAAAATTTAAGAGATATTGCTATCACCGGTGTCAGAAGAAATTCTCACCCTGATCAGAATACAGAACCTTCAAGTATGAAAAAAGATGCAGGAAATCTCATCATTTGTAGGAATTAGTTTTCCTCAAAAAATTTCATTCTCCCTGAAATCCCACATAGCACTTTTTTTTGTCTGTATCTCTCTCATGGATATACTGGGTAGTATTACAATATATAATTAATCTGCGTTTTAACTTTTTACTAGACTGGAAGCTCCATGAGGATAGGCATCTCTACGGTGTTTAGCCCAGTCTCTACACACAGAAGACATTTGGATGAATGAACAGAAACACTGGATTATCAGTGGGAACACACTGAGAATCTGGGATTGCCAGAATTTTATCAGATGTCGGCCATGATATAATTTGATGCTATAGTAGTATCTACGAGGACCCAGAATGAAATGCAAAGTAACGTGGAGTAAATATGCAGAGGAGATCTAAAAACACAACTATGACAAGAGGGACAACTTGGTCATTTTCCACATAAGGCGTCACATGTATTTCATCCAATATCAAGTGCCAACCGTAAGGCACAAGGCAGTCATCCTCTCGGGTGCTGCTTCTTCTCGGAGGGGAAGAGGGGACTACTCCCTTCAGTCACAGGGACCTTGTGTAAGGTCACAGAGCCAGTCTGAGGCAAGAGCGGGATTTGAACTCAGGCCTTCCTGACTCTGAAGCCTCCTTTCCATCTTAGAATGCTTACAAGGGGCAGAAAGTCTTCACTACACAATGATTTCCTGAACGAGATGACCGAAGTATTTACATTCGTTTACTTTAATATATGCTGAGTTTGGGGAACCGTAACAGTAACCGACTGATTCTTTACCTCGTGGGCACTGGCACCTCGGTCAGGCCAGAGAGAAGGACGGCTGGGGACAGCCTCACAAAGGCAATGATGGGCCTTTCCAAAAAGTCCACTTCTCCCACCAAAACATTGGATGCTTCAGCTCCCGTGGGGATTTTCCTCATGAAATTCATGTCAACCTATTAGAAAACAAATACTAATCAAACCCCAGTATCTTCATACTCACACTAAGAGACAGTGGTAGGTGAGATGGGGGAAAGAAAGAAAAAGTAATCTTTTTGGTGGAAGCACGGATCAAGAGCAGATTTTTTACAGATCTACAGAACTAAAAAACAAAACACGATGACATGAACAAGATGCCTGCTAAACAACACTTTTAATGCTATAATTATGCTCTATTTTCATTATTTCTAAACCTAAATTATTGTGCATTTTCACTAGAGAAAATTTTCAATGAATATAACAACATTCATTCAAAACTCTAAGGACAAATATTTTTTCACAAACAACTAAGAGTTCATGAAATTATACACAGTTCTCGCAGTCATTTATTTACCATGACTGAATACAGAATTAGTTACCACTCAAGTAAATGCAGTGCTCTTACTTTTAAAAGTTCAAAAACTTATGCAGGCTCATCATGCAGGAAGAGTCATGCCTTTAATTCCCATCACTCATCTGTGTATAATCCCAAAGAACGGTTACAAAATGACAGCATACTAGGTGAACTTCTTATGTCTCTGACTCACGGGAGGCACTACACAGCCACTCGCTAGCTACAAAAGACAAACCAAACACTTACAGCAGGCCTCTTGAGTCCCACGCCCAGTGTGCCACAACTACACGGCCAGGAGGCTGACTCCTGCCCAACAGGAGACAAGGAGTGTACACAACAACAGGCCAAAGAAAAAATCAAAACTGACAATGAACGGAACGTAGAAAATCAATGGCACATGCCAAGGCTAGAGAACTACGACACAGGTGAACGTGCAGTCCTTTCGGCTATTTATTTCACAAGGGTATCCCGCAGTTTGGTTAGCAACCACTTTTCTGTAGAACTACATACCGAACTAAATCCTAAATAACTAGACTGGAAAAGTCCTATTGGTGAAATCGAGGCAGTTACACAGAGAGGAGCCAGCAGCTCCACAAGCATTACTGCATCAGGGCTCTCTACGGTCTTTGTGGAGCAAGGAAAACAACATAAAATCCTGTTAAAGCTCTCTTTTTGTAGAAACATAGTTCTAGGGAGAATTTCATTGACAGAAAACAGTCAAAAGTCACATTCAAAATTTAAGAAATATTACCTTAAGCTCTATTATTTAATACTGTAAAAGCTTATAGTAAAAATGCTATTTAAATAGCTAATCAGAATCAACTGTTCAAAAGTAATATATAAAGTGGGCTCCAAAGACATTATTTAGCAATAGTTTTTAACCCTGTTGGACTGGAATTAATATATTTTCTGCTTTCTCCAAAAAAATTCATTTACCCCCATCAACACAATTTTTAGTTCTGATCTAAAATGGGGGTTTCAAGATCTATGCTTCCCTCTGCCCATGGTGAATAGCTAATATGCTGCTGGTATCTAAATATGGATCCCATGAGACACAGGCCAGATTCAAAAGGCTAATTCACAAGGGCTGTCCCATCATTCTAGCCTTGCTCTTTCTAGTGCTGGTAGTGCCCAAACATATCACCGATGTCCAAAAGGTTCTAAAGAGGTGTGGAATCAAAGGCCAGGCATCAATGAAAATACTACAGAACTCACAAATCTTTTGATAATTTGAAAAATGTACCAGGTTATTCAAACCCTCTCATAAAGCTATTTGACACGTTAGCTAAACACCTTTTCTTAGACTTTCATGTTAAGGGTATCACATGCATCAATAAAGTTTAGAATAACTATTCCATTAAAAAATAATTTCTCAAATTATCATCAAGGAAACATGAGTTATTAGAACCCTGGTTTGGAACATAAGCATGAGACTGGACAATTACCTTCAGTGACAGAATTACCTTGCTGAAGTCAACAGTACTATTCTCTCTGCTTCCTCCAGTTCCATTACCTTTAGCTTCTCCACTTTTGCTACTGTCCAAGTTTCCAGGTGCTGACTGTGGAGATGCCAAAATGCCTATATTTTAAAAATGCACAAATCCAAAATAAATATATAAAAAAATAGATTGTATAATCTAACTTTGCTCTTTGACAGTGATGGTTTGCCAAAAGCAAACGTGCAAGTAAGCCAATGTGCAGTGTATTAGTACTTTACATAAAAGCAAATCAGTAGCTTGCCTCCCACATGTAAATGGTGCCATTAGAAGTTGCCTCAATGATGCCCCCCCCCTCCAAAAAAAGAATGGCTTAGTGAGGAAAGAAGGAAGAAGGCTAAAATAATACATTCAAGTATATTTCAACCACAAATATTTTGGAACTGAGCCCTCAAAAATTTTATATACCTGTGAATTTTATGGGCCATGACAATACAAAGTATAGAAACCAAACTGTACCTTCATTCATATGCTCAAACCAGGAGAAATTAAAGCAACTTTCTCTGGCAATAAACTGCACAAAAAAAGTCAGATGCTAACTGCAAACAGACTAATTGCCTCTCATAGTCACCCCAACAAGCACTCAGAGGATCACAGAACCAGCACTAGAACAAACGTCAGCAGTCATCTAAGCTAGCCCTCCTCTCATTTCACCAATGAGGAGCCTGAAGCCCAGAAAAGCAGAGACCCATCAGTCAAGAGGCATTTCCCTGGATACCAGCCTATTAATGAAAAGGCCATGCTGATGCAGGGGAATCTCTGAAAAAGTCGTTCCTCACTTCTGGGGAGACTAAGAAGCCAAAACACTGAAATGTAGAGGAAATGTAAAAGTACTCGACTC
Organism: Pseudochirops corinnae; assembly: GCA_028646515.1. Lineage (NCBI taxonomy): Eukaryota > Metazoa > Chordata > Mammalia > Diprotodontia > Pseudocheiridae > Pseudochirops > Pseudochirops corinnae. The sequence goes on from CM053585.1 coordinate 530,932,665, forward strand.
TATCTGCTTTCATGGCAAAGTTCAAACTGGAAGCTTATCATGATAATAAGCCCTCAATCAAAATAAACTGGCGATTTATCCACACTAGCCAACAGTCGAATGGAAAAAAAAGGCAACTCTAAAACAGTGAGTGTGTCTCACAATCTTCAGTTACCGTTTCACAAATTTCTTTAAGAGAGATGAAGAAATTTAGCTCATGAGGCACGTAATCCTCAAACTTCCTTTCCTGTGACCTTTGTTCTCTAAAATAAATACATATTAAGAACATCAGTGAAGTTACTTTTAATAAATAATCTATTTTGTTTAGTCCTCTTGTAAAAAAAAAAACCCTCTTAGGAATATTCTGCATTAAGTTTACAAATACAGTAGGCTAATTTAAGACCTCGGCCATAAAGTGAAGCAAGGAGCCGACCCCATGTTATCCTCAAACACTAGGGCACAGGCTTATTTGGGAGACAACAGAACCAAGGATGCTCTACTGTCCGCCCTCCCACCCTCTGTCCTGAACGTCATACTTCACACAAAAGCTCTTTCCTTTTCCCAAGGCTGTGCCGAGGCGGGAGATGGATTTAAGACATTTAAGACATACACTACTTATAACCTTCACTCAGCCAGGGTTTGGTGACAGGAGCACAGGTTTCAGCTGCAGCCCTGGCTCTGCCACTTCCTACAGGAGAGAATTAGGCCAAGTTGCTTAGAATCTCTGGGCCTCAGTTTGCTCAGCTATCTGTGAGGGCTTTCATCAGACCACACAATCTGGTCAAGCTCCAAAACTAGGATCCTATGGATACACAGTTCATGCAAAAAATATTATGACAGCAAACGTTAATCATCTTCCATAAGGTTAGTCAAACAAGTCAAATAATTTTCCCTTTTTTTCCCTTTCATGATCACACTAAACTGTGAAATCTTTTGAGAGCAGGGGCCTAGCACATGAATAGATATGTCGTGTTTGCTGAATTGACTTGAATCTGTGCATCCCTCAGCATTCAGCAAAACATTTAGCTTTGTGGAGTAGTAACTTAGCAAATGATTGCTGAATTTAGCTATAACCCAGAAGTCTTTGATGTGACTCTTACAAGTCAATGTGAAAGAGAGCTTTGGGGTAACTTCTCTATAAACATAATGTCAAATTTCACCATTAACCTCAGGTTTTCAAACAGCCATATAAGCCAAAGCTATACATACAGCTTATTTTTAAAAGACAAGACTACCTTTAATTGTCCCAATATTTCCTTTCCAAAGTTACACAATTTCACAGAGCAGGGGTTTCTGAAAGAGAAATTAAACAGGGATCTTCCCAAAGTCAAATGTGTTTTCCTTCATCTTTGTAAACAGCCTTTCTGGCTACCACTGCAAAGTGGATTTTGTTTTCAGAAAAGCAGTCATACTGACATTAATACCAGTTAATATTAAAATGGACCTCTTCTACAGTATGCACAAGAAACAGCTTCAGTCTTCCCCTGGGAAGGAAGGAATTTACGTTATCAGGATTTACATTTACACATTCTCCCTTCTCACATTAAAGCATCTGACTTTTACTTGACGCAAACACAACTACAGAAGGTGTCCTGTGGTGCTTCCTGTGTAAAGTCTTTTCTTAATATAATTTCCAACAGAAAATGATGTTAACAAGAGATTTTCACTGTAGCTGACAAATGGGATGCACCCAGAAAAATAAGGCATTAAGAATTCAGAGAAAAACATAAGTGAATCTTAATGAAATACACTATCATTATTTTTTTAAAAAGTAAAAAATGAGATGGCAGTGTTTAACCATCATTTGCTGATTATCAGCAACTGTAATTATATAAAGGACTCTTCCTTACCCAAATAGTGTTATTAATATGACCATATTCTTTTCTAACAAATCAAAATTAAATCTGCTACTTAGGAAGCCTCTTAGATTCTGATATAATAAACCCATTAAAATGAAGAATAAACAACATCTTGACGTTACCACATTCCTTTCTATATTAGTACCGGTTCATTTACACTAACAGGCAGCAAGGCAGTGTAGACAGGGAGCCAGTCTTGAAGGTTGGAAGCCTGGGGCTCAAGGACTCCTGCCTCTAACATAAACCAGCACAGGGCCCCTGGGTGCTCTCGGCCACTGTCTCAGACTAAACCATAGAGCCCTACGTTGGTAGAAGGATGGTTCCTCGAAAAATGAGAATGAGGTCACAGGGCTAGTTCCTAGTATTTAATCTATATGATTATATAACTAGTTTTACTGATACTATAAGAGATGACTTGAAAAATGGGCAGAAACACAGAGATGGTCAGATAGGCACACCTTTTTTTCCCCTATTTTTAATTCTGCAGGGAGAAATGCCTATGTAAATAATACTCCAGAGTAATTCTAACTCACCATAATCTAAACATTGTGTTCCACACCAAAGACCAAGTGAAACACATTACAGCAAAATTTCTAATTTACATGCGTAGCCATAGTTTCTGCAACAACTAAACAAGCTTTATCATTTAAATTTTAAATTGGTCTTGGAGGAAAAAAATCAAGCTCAAATGCATAACACCTAGTCTGTATTCTAGGCTTTAACATTCTCCTACCATTAATGTGAGCAGGCACGATCATAAACACTGAAGACACCCTGGATAAAATCTGGGGAAAGTAGTTCAATCTGGTCTTCTCAGAGAAGACAAAATGATTACTATAAATTATGGATAAAATGCCCTCATTAAGTAGATCTGATTATGAATTAATCCTCCAAAAATGAGCTGCCACCATTTTTTTCACATCACCATAAATAATATATTAACCTTAAGATGGAAAAACTCTTTCTAACAAGGCTTTTTAAATCATTTAAGTGCTCTAAAAGTTTTTTAAAAAAAAGCTCCATTGCAAATCCAAAAGGTAACTTTAAATGTGTGGGCTAACTTTTATCTTAAAAATTGAAATCTTTCAATAACATACTACAATTACTGCCAAAGAAAAAACATGCACCAGTCAAAATAAATTGTAAGCATTACTCATATACTGCTTAAGCTATGTGCCAAAAAAGCGTTCCAATGCAAGTGAGGCAGATCCAGAAAGCACCACACAAAACTGTGGATAGTTGCCTGGGCTTAGGTCAATTTTTTCCTCCTTCTTCTGCTCCTGGCATTCCAGTGCTTCTAATTCTTCCTCAGGTGGATGAATTACTACTGTGGGGATATCATCACTGGCAGATGAAATCAGAAGTTCTGGGACCTGAAGCTGACTCTGCTGAGAACTTCTGCAATCCAGTCGACTGATTTTAGGACTAGAGGGTGGACTGTTTTGAGGGGTGGGTACTGGGGTTGTACACCTTGAGGCTGCCGGAGTCCCCGCTCTTGAAGAAGGAAGAAGATGACTGAGAAGGGACAAAGGTGATTCTCCTCTCAGGGAAAGATTTGAAGCAGATAGACCTGTTCGTAAAGAGTGGCGGGAGGCTGAAAGGCCTTCCCCTGAGATAAAAAAATAAATGAAAAATCATGAAGTTCACAGAAGGAATGCAAAAAGAGGCACAAAAATGTATCATTTCTGACATCAATCACAAGCTTTCAAGAGTCAAAAATTCAATTTCATGCAGGTGTGGAGTAAGCACGGCAATTAGGCTTTGTAGCTATTAGAAAATTGGTACAGACTCTACTGATCAGTTAGTCTACTGAAGTAACCACAAGAAAAAAGAATGTTAATAATGAAAGATGAAAAAAATCAATCAGCATTTCAAATAAAATGAAAGGACAATTATACTCATTGATTCACTGGCTTTTCGAAAAGCAACAAATAAAATTGTCATTTAAAGAAGACAGGACGCCTAACCCATAGTGTCTCACACTTACTGCTGCCCTGCAAAGAGAATCTAGACAAATGAGTCCAAACAGCAACTTACCAGCATATCACAGACTCAATGCGCTTTGGCTCCTACAGTGAATAGATCTAGCATTTCTCCTAGCACTTCTCCTTGTAAGAGCCTCAAACTAAAAGATGATGTTGTTCTCCAAGCAAAACTACTGGGCATAATTTAGAAGTTCTCAACTACAGAAAACTTTATCAAGGGCATTTAGAGGCCTCAAAATATTTTTTAAAAATTAACAGTAAAGATGATGAAGCTGGGTTCTATTAACAAAGAAAAGGAAAAAAACTATAACTAATTGAAAACTCATGTCTGTCTCCTCTCCAAGAAAACAACTAGGTGCTTATGATTAAAAGGAAGACACTTTATAATATTTTGAAGGGTTAATGTGTGTTCAGAGGTCAAATACAGGAAAATCTCACACTCCCAATGACAAATGCTAGAAAAAAGTCCCAACAGTTCACGCCACAGGGCCTCAAAACTGTGTCGCAGAAGCACCCACAATCCTGGAGGTACCCATGAGCCCAGTTTTAAGTCATCTAGTTCAATGAACTCATTTTCTCAGTCAGGAGATCCAGGCCAAGAGAAGCACCTTGCCTAAAGTCATAGGAGCCACTCGTGAGCAGCCGAGGAGACCCTGCAGCCAACATGCCGGGATGCTTTCTACCATGTCATGTAGTAACTCCTCTTTCTAACCGTATCCTAGTACCCTCTCTTAAGTTCAGTTTCTCACAAAAATAACACATGTAGAATGTTTCAGAGGGAGTAAAAGACTCCGAAAATTATCATTAAAATAGGTACAATAAGTATTTTTAGAGTACTTTATAATTAACAATGAACTCTGCATAAATTACCCCAATCAATTCTCACAAAAACCCTGTTAGGCAGGCACTGTCAATACAATATCTGGCACACAGTAGGCACCCCCTTTTACAGATGAGGAAACCAAGGGTCTGAAAGAATGAGTAACTCTCCTTCCTCTCAAAATCAGACAACTGCCAAGTGGCAGAGCTAGGATGGAAAACAAAGCCTCCCAATTCTACAATCAATGTTCTTTCTACCATTCCACAGCTGCCCCAACAAAAAATGCCAATCAGAATTGTGAAACCATTCATGTACAAATTAGCATTTTTAAAAGGATGTGTTCTATAAATAACAAATAGAATGTGTCCTGGAATAATCTGGAACCAATTTTTTTAAACAAACAACACAGATTTTTAAAGGATTTCTATATTCAACTAACCAATTATTGCTTTCAGCAATTATTACACAGAATGTATTAACCTGGGAAACTCTGTGAGAAGGTAAAGATCAAAAGGGAGAATAAAGGAAGGATACATGTTCACCTCGGTTGTGGAATCTTTCTGAAACTTAAACTTGGCTCCTAAGCAATGTTTTTACTTTCCTAATCAATTTTAGATTTCCAGAGATACCTACTAATAGATTAAAACCATAAAGATTCTCAGTAACTATTTACAGTTGGTTCTGATGGAAAGACTTATTACTGAATGCAATAAATGGTTGACATGAATGCTTTCTAGAAATTTATTTAAAAGGAAAAGAAAAACAGTTTTAGGAAATCTAACTGTACTTGTCCATTTTAGGAGTATTTAACCATTTAGGAGAGACCTTACTTGAGACCTCTTAAGGAAGACCTGAAGATGTTATCATTCTTTCTGCATTCTACAAGACCAAATGGTTAAAAAAGGACCAATCATCACAACCCTGTCCTTTACTCTCTCTCTGCAAAAGAATAAAGGAAATGACCAGGCCTGCCAGCTTTCTCAACCCCACAGCCTCTCCAGCACCTAAAACTACTGTCATGTGTGCTCAGTAAAGGTCAAGATGGCAATGGCTTTCCCTGCTCCTATCTTTTCAGAGAGGGGGAAATGATTAGTTGGGAAGAAGCCATGTTGTGCAATGGCCAAAAGGAAGATTCACAGACTGTTAGAGATGCCCTTGGGGATCATCCACCCAAATCCCACCATCCTTTCTCTTTCAGGTAGGATCCTCATCTTAACACTTCTTTTTATCCCATTCAGCTAGCATAGTGCAGCAACTAATGACAGGAAAAGTCATTAAAGAATCGACACTTTATCCTCCACTTCAATATTTTTAATAATTGAGTATTTTTTTTTCTTTTTGGAGGGGAGAGGGCAGGGTAATTGGGGTTAAGTGACTTGCCCAAGGTCACATAGCTAGTAAGTGTGTCAAGTGACTGAGGCCAGATTTGAACTCAGATCCTCCTGACTCAAGGGGGGAGTGCTCTATTCATTGAGCCACCTAGCCATCCCCTTAACTGAGTAATTTAAAGCTGTAATATGAATGAAGAATCACCATGAGCTACTTCTGTCACTTCAGAGCCAAGATGGTGGGAACTGCAGACTTCTCACTTTGTAGTGCTCAAAATTCCAGACAAGGTAGGCACTCAAACACCTGAATTACTTTCAAGTTTCAGTCAAGAGCACACTCTGCTGAAATGAAAACTAAACTCAAAGCATCGATTCTTCCAAGCTACTGAGGATGAACAGTAAGTTTTTAAAAGAATATACCATAAATAAATATGGAGATTAATCTTAACTGCTCACTCATAATTGATCTAACAGAAAGTCTGCCTCAAAAAATAGGAACATGCTTCTTACAAAAATTTTAAAAGCCGCTACAAAGCTCTGCTGCCTCCATTTCCAACAAAGTCCCAATTCCCCTTGATATTCTACCTCCTAAAATCTGGACACTGACAGTACTTTGCAGTTGCTTGAAAAATCTGATTCCATGAAGACTCTGAACTGAAACAAGCCTCCCCCTTCCTCATCGGGCTCCCAGTCTGCTTCAGCTGAGCTCCCAGACTCCATTCTATCACCTGCCCCCAAACGTTAGCATTAGCTTGTGCTCAGCTCTTTAAAGGAGCCTTTCCTCATTTTCCTGAACAGCAGAACTCTCCCCAGGGCGCTGCCCCCGTCTCCCTCCCCTGCCCGTCAAACTACTTACACTGATCTTGCACATATTTAGTATCTACTTATTCCTGTGCTCTTTCCATCTAGTAGAATACAGTCTCCTTAGGGGCAGGTAGTGCTTTATTTGTCTCTTCATTTCTCATTACCTAACACATAACCTGACTTACAGAAGACAATTTCGATATGCTCACTTAATTTAACTGGAGAATACTGACTTCCCATTTCAAAATTCTGATTCTGGAGTTGCAGATGACAATAGTGCTGGGTCTCCAATGCAGCATCCCAACAATCTCATTGCTTAGATTCCCCAAGCAATCCCTTAGGGAAAGCAAATACTGCCATGGTGGCCCTCAGGGAGGGGAAATGCACCCAGCTCACACTCCTCAGGGACACAAAAGGAAAGTTCCTCCAGACAAGCTGGTTGTTGCACTTCCTGCCTGAGAATGTGACCAGTTGTGTTTTACAACATGAGACATTTGAAGAGCCATGCCTGGACTCCTCCACATGGGAAGAAACAGTAGCAAACACAATTTAAGTACAAGAAATAACAGAAAATAGGGAGAGTGGGAGGAAGATTGTAAAACTCTTCAATAATTATATACTGATGATTTCTTCTTGACACAAATTTCATTCTTTAATATGCTCAGATGCTGTTAGAATAAACGTTAGCAAAAACTGGATGCTACAACTTATCTCACCATTCCGTTCAAGCAAGTGAGGATCAGAATGTTTCTTGCCTATATCTGCAAAAGACCGCACAAGGGGAATCCGGCTGGTGAACCTTTTCTCATTCTGATGATGATGTCTCTTTAAAAGAGCTTCCCTGACGTTCTCTCTTATCGAATCATCCAACTGGCCAGAGGCAATCATATTGTCCAGCACCATATCTATTACATGAAAAGAAAGGGCGACAGGAATTATTTCTGAACAAATAAATAAGAGCAGTGACTGTTAATAAAAATAATCTACAAGTCTTCAGACATTAAGATCACAGATCTAGAGCTGTAGATCCTCATTATACAAAGGAGGAGAATGAGGCCAATGGAAGCTAAGTGACTTGCTCAAAGTCACACAGCTAGTGAATGCCAGAGGCAGAATCAGAACCCAGGTCCTCCGCCTCCAGAGTCGGTGGTCTCTCCTGCCCAAGTATATCAAAGCTCCAAAATCTAGCATCACCTCACAGCTAGAACTGCATTTTCATCAATGACATGATAAATTCTGTTTGCATATAAAGCCACTGTTTATCCTGTCCAAAAAGACATACTAACAGCTGTTTGTTTTCTCCTGGAACAGTTCTGAGTTCTGCTAACTGAAGGAATTAATAAGATATGAGAATATTTCATTGTTTCACACAACTTTTAGAATCCCACCCCATCAAAAGGCTGCGAGGTAAGAAAATTAAGATGAAAATATTGTTCCTGCTCTTATTCAATAAGTCTACAGTCCTAATGCAACAAAGTGAATTTTCTCTGAAGTCACACGCAAATAAACTGTGGTTGGCAAGATTCAGCACAAGTAAAAAGGTAATAAAAGGCTGTGGTTTGAGGTTTTACTTCTTTATGAATGTTTTCTAAAGTCCCAGTCTCAAATGTGGTGTTCATGTTATTAATCTGAGGGGAAATTTTATGACCATCATTACTGATTATCAACAGTAATTAGTAACAGCCAGTACTTCAGGATTTGCAAAGCCCTTTGCAAGTATGACCCTCACTTGATCAACACAACAGCCCTGGGACAGGTCACTAACATCCTCACACACAGACGAAGACAAGGAGGGGGGCAGAAGCTGCGTGACTTGCCCAGTGTTACCCAGCTGGCAAGCATCTGCATCTGGATCTGAACAGGGCTTCCTGACTCCAGGACCAGGGCTCTACCCAATTTGCCATCTAGCTGCTTCTGTCATATTAATGGTATTTTACATACTATTATGTAAATTAAATGCATTTTTGAAAATTCTAAAAAATTGAAGGAGAATTTGAACCCAGTAATGAAAAGGAGGACAGAATATATTTGATTAGGTTTTTTCCATATTAATTTTGTATATTAAACTCTTGGAATTTAGTCTCGTATTTCCTAAAGTTAGTCAAACTAATACATACATATATATTATTAAAAAATCATTAAGCACTTACTGTGTGTAAACCATCACGCTAGAAGCTGAAGAAGATGCAAAGTTAAGCTAAATCTGTTCCTGTCCTCAAAGAGTATGTTATAGTCTAAGAGGGGCGAAAGTCACCAACAAAGACAACTTCAACACTGCTTTGAAATGCCTTGTGGCTCTGAGGGAAAAGGTCCTCCTACTTTAATCAAACACACTGATCAAAAGGATCAGGAAAAGGGCTTTGCTGAAGAAGTGGCACTTGCAGCATGGGCTATCAAACAAGGGTAGGCATCAAAACAGGCAAAGATCCCTAGGGATTCTGGGCCAAGGAAAGAGATCACACAGCAGCACAGAGACGTAGAGTACAGAGCATGTTCTTGATGCAATTAACCATCTGGTCTGAAGCACAGATGAAGTAGATGGAGGGGAGTTACTCAGAAAGAAAGCTGAAAACCAAAGGTGGCCAAAGTTTGTTAGAAGACATGATGTGTCAGACAAAAAGAGTCTGGAGGAGGCAGCAGACGCCACTTACCACTTTTAAGCAGAAAAGAAGCAAGACCAGAGCAGGCTTAAAAAAGAATGTTAGGAAGGATGGACTGGAGAAGGCAGAATGTATAGATGTAAATCTACACATTAACAATTAATCTAGGCAGGGGGATACTGGAAGCCTATGCCCAGGTTGTACTGCTGGAACTAGGAAGAGACGTGTTTCTATTGACTTTGGGTAAAATGAACTATATCTAAAATTTATATATTTCCTTTCAAGAGCTTCTGATTCTGTTACCCAAAAGGTCCCAGTTACTTTCAAAAGACCTTTTTACAGAAACCATTATCTTTTTCCTCCAGATAAGATGAAGATGTTAATCCTACAGCTCAGTGCACACAGATGCCCACCTTGGGCTAAATAATGACGCACAAGGGTGCTACTTCCATTTCTGAAGACTGTTGTTTTTTATAATTTTGTTGTTAATTTGCCTGATGTCTATTGTCAGAGGGGCTGTTTCATATATTTGGGGCCATTACACTCTCATCATCAGTGGTTTAGACTATTAGTCACCAGCAGGAAAAAAGGACTCTCTGCATGTTTGAAAGTGAATGTTTCACTGAAGCTGCCTAAAACAAGATCATGAGACCCTCGAGTACTAACATGATAACAGCTACCATTTAGGTATCACATTATGGTTGGCAAAGCACCTACCAGTCGGTAAGTACTGCTTCATCCTCATACCTCTAGGACACAGGTACTGTGTCCCATTCTACAGGAGGAAAGTGAGGTGGCTTGGATTGCCCAGGGTCACCCAGCTAGTAAAAATACTGCATATTTTCATGAATTAAATAGCACGTGTACACAACATTTCCTTGATGGGGATAACAGCAAAAGTGAAATGGAGCTTCAGTCTCCAGATTTCCCATGCAATAGCCCAATTCATACTGGTTACATCCCAGGTAATAGGCAAATACATGATGACAAAGCCTTGATTTTTTTCAAGTCACTTTATCTAAAGAGTTGGGAATTCAAAGCAACTAGTATTTTTAAAATAAATGGTCAGGTCTATCAACTTGTTGATACAAATAGCAGTGAATATTTCTGCTCCAAAGATTCCAACACATTTCTTGCTCTCTAAGATTCAACACTAATTTGAATCTGGTCCCAAAGGAAAATTCTGGAAAGGCTACATCATTCCTATCAGATCCATTATGACAACAAATTATTGGAAGTTTTATATGGCTTTATTCATTAATAGCTACAAATCTTGCCATAAAATGAAAATAGAATTTACAAATATATACACATATGCTGTAAAATCACTTTAAAAATGACTAATGACTGATTCCCACATAATCCACACTGAACAATTCTACACTCTACAACCTGCTATTTCATCCAGAGTGCTTGCTCTCATGTCCAGCATAACCGTTCCATTCAGGATGCAGCTCCTCAGCTCAAACAGACTGTGCAAAGACAAGGTTGCCACATATGGCTTGCTCCATCGGTCCCCACCGTCTTCAACATCCTCTTCAAATTTTAGCCACCTGAAAAACATCATGTACACTGTGATCCTGAGCACTGTCTTTACAGAGAAAGATGACAAAAACCAACGTAGCCTGTGCCTTTCCACTCAAAAATAATGAACTAAAGCAGGCTTCACATTCATTCACGCTTTCTCTATGCTAGGAAAATATCTATCATATAAATAGGGTCTAGATAAATATTCAAGCATGGAGGTCAATACATGTCCAAAATAAAAAGGGGTGAGTCCACAAAATTATCACAGTAGCTCATATTTCTATAGTATTTTTAAGATTCGCAAAATACTTTACATATATTATCTCAGCAATCAGCATGCTTCACTTTTTCACATTCATTTTGCTAAACTATATAATTTTAGGAATGTAGCAATGAATTTTATAATCTTGTCATGCTACTGGCATATGGAGGCATATAAGCACAAAAATAAAAATTAGAAGGAATCTAAAGTTAAAGAAACAATGATCAGAGATAAGAGTTAACGACCTGCTTAGGAACCAAAAGGAGAATGACAATAGAATTGCTGGAGTAGAATCACCTAGCAGTTTCTTTCCACTCGTATTCTTCCCCATCCCTATAACAAAGTTCATCCATTTCAGTGAAGAGATCATGAGGAATGTGTTCTTCATCATCATCTTCAGTACCAAGGATAAACTGGACACGCTGGGATGGTGTGTCTGAACAGAAGAATTTGAAAACAGTGAACAAAAACTTTCTCCAAATGGTTGAAAGATAAATTATTTCATAATTTTTTAGTTTTTTAATAAGATATATCCCATTTTTAACTTATTTTAAAGCAAATGTTAGAGAAGAATCCTAGAGGGAAAAAAATTACATTATCAAATGAGAAAAAAGATAAAATCATAAGGCATATTCCTGTTTTTAAAAGAGAAACTTTAAGGTTTTTTTTCCCCCTTTGGTAAGTCAAAGGGAGCTTAAAAGCTGCTACCTGTAAAAGAAATGGGAGGATCTGAAGGAGCTGGCTCAGTTTTTTCTCTTGATCTCTGCCCACAAAGGAGGCCTGACTTATAGACAGACGCCAGACATAATTCCTGGGATCCTGCTGTTTATTCTGAGCCCTCCACCCAGTAATCACACACCACTACTATGAAGAAGTTAGAAGGAAAGGTGTTGAAAGTCAGAGTAAGCCAAAGAAAATGGCTTCTCTCCAAAGGAGACAGAAGGCAATGTGGATAAGCCCATGTCAGCTAGAGAAGAGCTTGTGGTTCTTCAGAAGATGAGCAAGAAGGCTCTGGCTACACCAGCAAAGTTTCCACCAGTCAAAAAAACTATCATTGCCACCACACCTGCCAAGAAAGCAGTCATGACTCCAAGCAACAAAGTCAGTTTGCCCTGTGAAGAAAGTAGCTTCCCCAGCCAAGCTGTCATCACGCCAAGAAAGAAGAGGGCCGCTCCTGTCGAAAACAGTTAAGTAGCACCCTTGGGAACAAATGAGTAAAATGCCAAGAAATCTAACCATGGCAAAGGAGATGAGGATGATGAAGCACCTAAGCCCCTTGGGGGCCAAAAATGGAAACAAATATGGACAAATAAGACTGAGGATAGTGAGAAGGAGGAAGAGAAAGATAACTCTAAAGAAAAAGCTATGAATAACAACCTGCCAAGGGAAAGACTGCTCCTGCAAAATCAAGCGATTCAAAGACCACAATGAGGAATAAAGAGATACTGCCTGTCAAAGAAACACTAGGAAAGAGGAAAAAGAAAACAGGTCAACAGCAAGCGACCTGAGTCAAGAAAAAGAAATTGCAAGTGATAACATCTAGAATTGTCTAATCTCTTTGCTAGTAAACTTGAACCTCCAAAAAACTGCTTTTGACTTTTCAAAAACGCTCTCGCAGTTGTGGAGCTACTATTAGGAAGTTGAGTTATGTGGAATTTGAATCTGCTAAATACATGAGGAAAACTCTGGAATTCAATAGTTCAGATGTCCCTGACTCTAAAAGCAAAGGAAAACAAATGAAATCCAGATGAATAGACATTCTTCACCAACAACCTGCCTTATCAGTGACTCAAGAGGAACTTGAGAGTTTAGAGGTGCTACTGAAGGTAGATGAGTCTGTATCCAGGACGAGATCCCCAGAAGAAATGCCTACATTGGATTTAAGACACGCTGAAGTGCGCAAGGCCCTAAGAGAGAAAGACTGATGGTCAGGCTCTTACTCTAGACCATAACAGAAGGAAAAAAAGTTATGGGCAAGAGAATTCTAAGAATGATATAAATAATTCCTGAAGTGAAAGTGACAAGTCAACAAACTCAGAGATTCAAAGATCCTTGTACTGAATAACCTAGCCTAGGGTGCCTAGTCTGAGAAGACAAGCCTCTCAGCTGCTCCAGACAACCAGAGAAGACCCAAAGGTTTTGCATTCCTCACTCTCCTCCACTCAAGATACAGAAGCATCTTTGGATTTTAACAACATGGAAACAGAGGATGGAGCTAGAGGGGTACAGGTTGAGTAATTCATAGCCAGACATACAAAACTTCATCAAAGGCCTGTGCAAAAACACCCTAGGACAAACACTGAAGAATTATTGTATAGCTCTGTTGGTACAAGGAAAAGAGAAGTGAGGTCACCTTAAGAGTTTGGCTTTATGAATTTCACTATGGAAGGAGATGCTAAAGCTGGCAAAGAAGTCATGGCAGATGGGGAGATTGGTGAAAATCAGATGGGTGTTTTGGAGGCCATGGTAGTAAGTAGTCAAAGAGGATTTGGTGGCAAAGGAAACAGTCAAGGAGGGAGGAAAAGAGGCCTCGGAAGTTTTGTTGGCCAAGGCTGAGGAAACTTTAGACACTGGTGTAGTCTTCTGAGGAAGTTTCCAAGGCCAGCAGAGAAGGAAGAGACCACAAGGCAAAGTGAAGGAAAACAAAGTCTGAACACCTTCCCCACCCCCATTTTCTTTTCCCTAGATATTCTGGGGGTTTTATCTAGTTCTCTCTAATTGTTTATAGAGCCTTCTAATGATATTTCAAGACAAAGGTCGTTCTTTAAAAAAACCTGGATGACATTTAATGGGAGAAAAGCACATTGATTTTAACTAGATGGATGCTACATACAAATTTTTTTAAGAGATAGGTGGAAATGTGAGAATTTACCTTTTTTTTCTATAAGTCATTTTGAATTTGTTAGACGCCATACATGAAACCCTTTTTTCCTACAAATGTGTGACTTTATGTTTTCATTTTTCTCCCATCTTTTTTTTGGTGATAAAGAAAAATGTCAAATGCTTTTTCATGATGTTTGCTTCAACAGCCTATCTTACAATACATTAAAAAAGCCTAAGCTCATGAAAAAAATTTTAAATGATGAAACATTGTTAATATTTTCTGTTTCTAATTTTACTGGTGCTTCCTTAGCAATTTGTTTCTTCCTCAGGGAAAAAATTAAGGGATGACAATCTCTTTATCGGCTTAGTCAATCATAACAACAAAAATATAGAATACATTAAAAACTTTTGATCCAAAAAATGGTATTTATAGACTGCTTCCAGCATTCACTCAAAATATACCTATGGCACCTGGGTAGAATAGATGATTTAAAAAAAAAACTATTGGCTTCAAAAAGAGCACACAAACCAACAGAAAGACAATATAGTTGTCACAGGATAATTATTTTCTGTCTCTTAACAATATCAAATAAAAGCATCAAGCAACATTACAAACTGTACCAGCCTCTGTCTAATATTTTTACTCAAATTTATTCAGGACACCCACCTCCTTCCACTAGTCCCTAGCAAAATCCCCAAAACCAAGGCATAAATTCCTTCATCTCCTAATCCAACCCCTACCCTCACCTCTTTCCATCTTAAAACTAACTCTCAAGTTTACTCCCACCCTTCTCACCATAAGAAGGAGACTCACGGCCATCTTCCTTATCTGATTCTTTATCTTTTCTTCTTCGATGATGATGCTTGTGCCCACGATGGCGATGACGTCGGCGACTTTCTTTACTAAATGGGACATGTACACCAATATACACAGCTCGATGGCCTGTTTTTAAGAAGCACCAAAAACATATTAAAGGTTTCATAATAGTAAATGCAAATGATATAGCAGAATCTGTTCCAAATGCAAACTATTCAGTTGTCACAAAACATAAACCAAAGTGCAAAAACGCTTGCTTTATTTACCACTTTTTTCTCTGTGGTTCAAAGAGAATGATATT
>CM053585.1:530948269-530983161 GCA_028646515.1 Pseudochirops corinnae
AAATGTTAAAAATATATGTGTGTGTATATATATATATATATATATATACAATTATTATTATTATTATAATTAACTACATCCAACTGGAACTTGAGATACACAGGCACTGTGGTAGGGAGATCCATCCTGCCCTACCAGAAAGTCGGAGGTGTGAGGGGGGAAGACATAGGAGAGAATAGATTGGGGGAGAGGGGATACACTGGGATGGCTGTTTTGGGGTGGTGGGAAGGGGAAAGATGGGGAGAAAATCTGTAACTCAAAATTTCATGGAAATGAATGATGTAAACTAAAATTTAAAAAAAAGGGGGAAAAAAGTCACTAAGAAGAAAACAAAGGGTTGTAAGCATAAATTTGCCAGCTTAATAAAAACAAAGACAGAGAGAATGGCTCACTCAGTCTGCCCCTGCTTTCTCTGCCAAGGAGAAAAAAATCTTTAAATACGTCAACACTCATGGATCAAGTGCCTACTATGTGTCAGACGTTCTGGTGAGCCCTGAAGATACAAAGACAAAAGTCACTGCCTTCTATAAGTCTCCATTCAAAGAGTGAAGATAAGATGTACATATTGAAGTATAAAAGAAACACACACAAAATAAGAACAAAAAAGAACAAATCTGGCTTGAGCAAACACTAACACCCTAGGGAATCACCAAAAGGCTCATGTGGAAGGTGACATCTGACTCATGTACTGAAGAAAAGGAGGGAAAGATTCCAAGAGAGGCGAGAAGAACCTCCAGGACAAAGGGGTAAAGACATCACTCACGAGGGCAGCAAGAAGGCCAGTTTGGCTAGAAGCAAAAGGTGAAAAAGGAAGTCAAGTGTAACAGGGCGAGCCAGGAAGCCTGGTCCAGGTTATGAAGGGCTTTAAGAGCCAAATGGAAGTTTCTATTTGAACCTCAAGGCAATGTGGAGTAACTGGAGTTCATTGTTAGCACTTGAGCTTTTGGACAGTTCCATGGAAGACAGACTGAAGGGGAAGGACTTGGGGCAAACAAATTAGGAGGCTATTTTGAAATGACAGATTAGAAATGATAAGGGCCTGAACTGAAGTGGTTATCATATGAATAGAGAGACAGGGATAGACACAAAAGCAGCTGTGGAAGCAGAAATGGAAAATTTGAGCATCTGGCTGAACTGCTGAGGGAGCGGGAGAGCCTAGGATAATATCAAGGTTGTGAACCTGGGTGACTAGAAAGATAGTGGTGAGAAAAGTTTGGAAGAAAGGTAGGTTTAGGAGCTCAATTTGAGACATGTTTATTTTGAGATGCCCATCCAGATATATAGATATGGAAGTTATCTACATAGAAAGAAGTAAACCCATGGGAGTCCAAGAGTTCACCAAATGAGAAAATGTAGGGAGAAAAGAAAAAAGGGCCCAGGAAAGAGCCTTGGGGTAGTCCCATAGTTAGGGGTATTATGTGAAGAACCACAAAAAGAGAGGGACAACAGCAATTATGCAGGTGGGAGGACCAAGCCATGTATGGAAAACCAGAAAGGAGAGAGTATCTGGGAGAACACCCGCCAAGTGCCAAGCACTGTGCTGGATGCTAATATAAACACAAGAAAAGGAAACAATCCCTTGTGGCTCAGATGTCTGCCCTGCATGGCTCCCTTTACTTCTGTCTCTGATGAGGTCTTCTTGCCAACACAAACCCTTCAACATACATATACCCTTCATGCCATCTCCTCTCATCTTTTCCAACAGAGTGCCCATACCCTTCAAACCTTCCCTATTCACTGGCTCCTTCTCTGCTGACTACAAACATGCACATGTCTCTCCCATCCTTAAAAAAACTCTTGCTTGATCTTATAATCACTGGGCAGGATCTTATATCTCTCCTCCACTTCTCAGTTAAACTTGGGAAAGCCGAGTTATTTCCACTTCTCCTCTCACACGTTTCTAAAACACCTATGATCTGGTTTCTAACTCATAAATCAACAGAAAATTTTCCTCTTAAATTACTTCTCAATTCTCATACTTCTTGACTTCTCTCCAAGTACTGGACGCTGATGATAACTCTCTCCTCCTAGAAATTCTCTGCTCTTTAGGTTTTGGTAGCACTGTTCCCTCTTGGTTCTCTTCTTGTCTGACTGCTCCTTTTCAGTCTCCTTTGCTGGATCTCCCCACCCTTCTCCCCTCCACCCTCCCCCCCAAGCTGTCTCTTCTTCTCTACTTTCTTGTCACTGCCAAAGGTTATCTTCAATGATCCATCTCTGCAACTAAATTCCTCACTTGCATTCATCCCACATAACCAACATGTTTTCAAATTTGTCATTTCTACCTTCACAACAATTCTCCTACACAGCCCCTTCCTCTCTAGGACCACAGCCAGGAGCCCAGCACAGATCATCATCACCTCACACCCAGATTACCAGTGCAACAACTTTCTAATTGGTATCCCCTTAACAATCCACCACCAGTACTCCACTGCCAAAGTGAATTCTGATCAATGAAATCTGACTGTGTCACTGCTCTGCCTTATTCAAACACCAGTGTTTCCTTATTATACCCAAGATCAGATATTAAGTCCTCTGGCATTTTTGGTCCTACACAACCTAGTGCGTCCTACATTTCCAATCTTCTTACACTACTTCTCCCTACATTCTACAATCTGGTGACGCTGCCCATCCTGCCATTCCTCCATTATGACAATCCAACTCCGTGCCTTGACACTCCTCACCTCTGCCTCCTTGAATTTCCCCAGCTGCAAGATTCTATTTAGACACTAACATTCTGCACGTGACCGTCTCCAGTTTCCCAACTGTGTGCTTTCTTGGTGATGAGACTACCTTCAGTCTACTCTGTATGCACCTAGTTATTTACATGTTCACACTCCCATGAAACTGTGAGATCCTCAAGAGCAGGGACACTGTTTCTGCCTCTTTGTATACCTAGTACTTATCTGCCTAGCCCTATTTTGACTAACAAATTATTCCAGATGTAAGAGATAGGATTTCCAAAACACTAGGTGGTCAAAAGTAGACAAAGGGCTGTGGAAATATGCTTAATATGATTGTACATGTATAGCCTATATCAGATTGCATGCCATCTTGGGAAGGGGACACAATGGGGGGAGGGATTTAGAACTCAAAATCTTATAAAAGATAAAGTTAAAATTCATTAATTAGAGTGGTTAAAGGAATCAAAGGTACAAGAGGGAAAGATAAGGTAGAGTGCACTGGGGACTATATGACTTTTGGTTTGGCACTACATGATTTTAGTTTTTAACTATATGAAATAAAAAGATGTAGTTATTTGGAAGTTAAAAAAGCTAACTGAATGTTTTCCTTCTCCCACTGGCATCAAAACAAAAAAACATACCATCACTGCTAAAGTGGTAATGAATCATTGCTGCTGACAAGCATTATAATTTCCCTTATTTTTCAATTTTATAAAAAATTGTTATTTCAGAAAATGAAATTCTTTCACAAAGAAAATGTGCTGAGGTGGTCTGAGGAAAGTGGCATGATCATACAAGTGCATTAAGAAAATGAAGTGAAAATCAACAGTATACAGCATTGTTGGTCATTTCTTTAAATGAATTTTATATATATATATATATATACAAACAAATTTGTATAAATTTACCACAGTCCTCCAAAGAATTCCTCATTTAATGCAATGTTCCTTAAGTTAATCTGTTACAATCAGATGAACTCCAATACTCAAAGTCATGATTGAAAGGAACAATTTCCTTGAATTTTTGTGAACCATATCCACTTTAATAAATGTGATTTACCTCAGCATCTATTATGTTGGCAGCATTAAGGCACCACTTTAAAAGTCCTTGAACTTAAACTTACAATCCAGAAAGAGAGAGTAATGGAAAGTACTGGAGAAGAAAAGGCCATGCCAGACAAAGGCAGAGAGGACAACAAATAGTCCGCTTTGGTTAGAATAAGGCCAAAAAAGGCAGACAATGGCAAGACAGGAGAGTGTAAGCAGAAGGAGTTATGTGAAGGGCAATCTCATCTGACAGAGAAGCATCGTGCACAGATTCAGGAAGGCCTGGCTCTGAATGCTGCCTCTGGTACTTACAAGCACCTTCCCTGCCTCAGTTTCACCATTGTAAAATTATGTGATATCACCTGTTACATTATGTATATAAAATTGTTATGTATGCAAATATACGCTGAGTATATAATCATCTGTTATATTATCTATATAAAAAGGTTTGTAAACCTCGAAGCCCTCTCGAAATATGGCCTGACACCGCTCTTGCCACCCCCATCACCACTTTATCTGGCAAGCAAGGGTGCAACACTACCACTGCATCATATGTCTAGTCTGTTCCACTTTCTATTTCTTAGCCTGTCCAGACCATTTTCATAATTATTGCCTTATGATATAGTTTAATATCTGATACTACTAAAACTCCTTTCCTTAACATTTTTTTCATTAATTTCTTTGATATCTTGACCTTCTGTTCTTCCAAATGAATTTTGTTATTGTTTTTTCTAGCTCAATAAAATTAGTTTTTGGTAATTTAATTGGGATGGCACTAAAAAGAGTCCAACTTTTAAACACATTTTTCTGGGGTTGCTACATAGTTTACAATAATAGAAGAATCAGTATTACAAGTTAATTACAAAATTACAACACTAGTGAGAAACATTACTGGCTAAAAAGAGATGAGCTGGTTGGCTTGAAACAGGGGAGGCAGATGTTCATGCAATAAGAACACCTATAGGCATGAGCTCTGAGAGGAGGACATTCACTAGCTCTTGACCAGTCTATTCCACTTCTGGCTCCCTCTAATTGCTAACAAGTATTTTCTGGATATCAGGCTTAAGGTGCTTTTTTGCAGCCTCTATACCAATGGTTCTCAACCTTCCTAATGCTACAACCCTTTAATACTCTTAATGCTTGTACATCGACGTATCTGCATGTGGGCAGACCCGCCTAGAGACAAATAGAGGAGCAGTGTTTTCCGATGGCCTTAGGCAACCCCTGTGAAAGGATCCTTCCACCCCCAAAGGGGTCGGGACCCACAGGTTGAGAACCGCTGCTCTGTATCATTCTGCCCTTCAGAGCCAAACAGAACAAAACTAGTCCTAGAAATCCTTCAGAGAGGTGAAGGTAACTCTCAGTTTCCCTCTGAGTTTTCTCTTCCACAGATTAAAAAGCCCCCGTTCCTTCTACCAATCTTCACATGATGTGAACTTGAGGCCTTTCATCACACTGACAGCCTTCCTTGGAACTCTCAAGCTTATTGACGTCCTTCTGAAGTTGCAGTGCCCGGAACAGAACACAATAATCTAGATAAAGACTGAGGCCAGTGAAGCCCCCATTGCCCTGTTCCTAGAAACTCTGCTCCTCTAAACACACCCCAAGCTCCCGGGGGCTGTTGCGACTGCGGCACCACACTGCCTCATATTGAGTTTGCAGTCCACTAGAAGCCTCAGGTCTTTTTCAGACTTGATATATCCATGCCTCCTCCACCTAAGAGTTATGAAGTTGTTCTTTTTTAATGTCCCGATATAAGCCTTTACCTTATCCATACCGAATTTCATCTTATTATATTTGGTCCAATTCTCTGAGCTGCCAAGATCCTTCTGGACCAGGGACTGTCATCAGTCAGCTGTTAAGTGCTTCCTATGTAAAAGGCGAGGAAGAGGCAGAAGACAGTCGCTGCCCTCAAAGATCTCACAAAATGATGAAAGACACAAACAAATACATACAAACTAGCTATATGTAAAACAGCAAACAAGAGAGTGAAATTACTAGGAGTAGGAGGGGTTGAGGAAGGCTTCCTGTAGGAGGCAGGATTTTAGCTGGAGATTAAAAGAAGACAGGGAGGTCAAATATCGGAGAGGAGGAGAGAGTTAACACCCAGAGCTGAGAGAGGGATGCAACAGCCAAGAGGTCAGTGTCGCTAGACTGAAAAGTACATGTAGGAAGGAGAGTTAAGGGATAAGAAGACTGGAAAGGCAGGAGAGGGCTAGGTTAGGAAGGGCTATTTTGTATTTGATCCTGGAGGCAAAAGAAAGCCACTGGAGTTTACTGAGTAGGAAGACTGATGTGATCAGACCTGTGCTTTAGGAAAACCACTTTTGCAGCTGAAGGTGGGAGATGGATTGAGTGAGGAGGGACTTGAGGCAGGCAGACCACCAGCACCTCCTGAGACAGTCCCAGTGTCAGATGATGAGACCTGCACTAGGATAGCAGCAGTGTCAGAGGAGAGAAGGAGGTGAACTCAAGCAATGTTGCAGAGGTGAAATCCATAGGCCCAGGCAACAGCTTGAATGGGGGGGGGGGGGGGTTGAGAGTAAGGAGCACTATAGATGACTCCTAGGTTGAGCCAGAAGGACTTCAAGAATGGTGCACTCTCTATAGTAATGGGGAAAGTAGGAGGTAGGGAGAGTTTAGGGGAAAGATAATAAAATTTGAGATTTTTGGAGGGGGGAAGACAGGGCAATTGAGGTTAAGTGACTTGCCCAAGCTAGGTACACAGCTAGTAAGTGTTAAGTGTCTGAGGTCACATTTGAACTCAGGTCCTCCTGACTCCAGAGCCGGACTTCTATTCACTGCATAACCTAGCTGTCCCATAAGATCTGCTTTTAAGAGGGTATTAGATGACAGCGTGGTAGGAGGCCTCTAGAACAGGAGTTCTCAACCTGTGGGTTATGTTCAATTTGTAAAAATGAAAATACACCCTGCATATCAGATAGATTCATAACAGTAGGAAAATTACAGTCATGAAGTAGCAATGAAAATAATTTTATGATTGGGAGTCACCACAACACGAGGAAATGTATTAAAGGGTCGTGGCATTAGGAAGGTTGAGAACCACTGCTCTAGAGAGTCGTGGGTCTGGGCTTTGCCCCTGGCTGGTTAACACTGTCATCGGTGAGTATCAGACGTCTCCCAGATATCCAGTTTGAGATGTCTGAAAAACAGCTAAAAACCATGAGACTGGAGGTCATCCAGTAAAAAGAGGGCCAGGACAGAACCCCAAGGGTCGCCTGGGGTTAGAGTGTGTCATCTGGAAGAGGATCCAGCTAAGAAGTCAGAGGAGTGGTCAGATATGCAGGACAAAAACCAGCAGAGGAGTGGCCCAAAAACACAGAAAAGAGACAATAAAGGAGGAGAGTCATCAACAGTGTCCAAGGCGGTCTCAGCTACACCTCTCAGCTTTATGTTAGCTGCAGATGTGATGGGTGTGCCACAGATATTCTATCCCAGACACCAATGACAATGTTAACCAGCCAGGGGCAAAACCTACCATGGAGGAAGCAGGTGAGAGAGGCCCAGAACTTGCTCCTGGGAAAAGACATTCTGCACTCCTCTACCATATGGGTGGAAAGGGCCTCCTCTGACTGGCTTTGTGGCTGCAACAGGACAGGCCTCACTCACTCTTTCTTCATGGTGCCCATGATGGGTAAGGGGTCATGTTCATCCACTGCATGGGTGTCTAGCCATGTGTAGGGAAATGACTCCTTTCCCTCTTCCCCCTTTCCTACCCGATGGCCCCAAGGTTTGGGGTTTTGTTTTAGTCTACTGTTTGTCCTTTTGTCAGTTCTGGGTGCAGGCACTGGAGTCATAGCAACACTGGAGTAAAGATGCCAGGCTGGATGGTTACAGTCAGCCCCAGCAGGAAAACTGGGAGAAGACAGGGTGCCTAGGACTCAAGACCAATGAAAGCTTTGAATTTGGAACTTGATAGGATGATGCTATGCTCTGAACATAAATTTCTTCCCCTCCCCAGAAACTAAGGTGATACATGGGGAATTCTTCCCTCCCCAACCCCCTGCTACTGGGAGAAACTTGTGGCTATTTGTTCTTGATTAAGTTTTGGAGTAAATATTCCTTTGTGAAAAAGCTGATTGACTGTTAAGTGGTTAAATGGAACTGGGATTCAGGGGCCCCTAAAACTGAGAGAAATGCCATTTGGTGTGGGCTGTAGCAAGCAAGAGAGAGCTTAGACACCTCCCAGACCTCTTCAGGGGAAGGGAGAACTCTGGGGGAGGCCTGGAAGGGAGGCCAGAGCAGACCCTACTCTATGTGCATTATGTGCCCAATAAAACATAAGCTCCTTAGAGCCAAAAACAGCTTCATTTTGTCTTTCTATTCCCAGTGCCTTACACATGGTTGGCCCTTAATAAATACTTGCTGAATAATTGAATTGGGGCCAGAATAAGAAGTCTCCCTCTTTGGCTCCTCTGACTTTTGAAGTATGAAATTATCATTAAGTCAAGAAGTGATTAACTGCTCTGCTCTGGGCAGAAAGACCGAATCAGCAAGGTGCCAGGTGCCAAAGGCCCTGTCATGACGACCCGGACACCTCTGAAGTTTGCCTTCCATTTCCTCTTCCTGCCCAGGCAGCCAATAATTTACTCCATTGACAACATGCTTTTTGTTCTGCCACAACTTTTAGGTCTCCAAGTGTTTTTGCTGTCACTGGCCTCAATTTTTTTGGTCTCAATTTGGCCTCACTTTAATTTGGCATTAAAAATTGCCAATGAGTCCCCAAAAAGCTTTGGTTTATGTGTGTCATAGCTTTCAATATTTACAGTATTAGGAATTAAAGCCTTCTCGTATGATCACGGAAACAGTTTTAACCTTGACGACTCTTTTAAAGAGTCTTGGGGACCTTGAGAAGTGCTCTTTCACACTCACTCTGCCACATTCCTCCTCAATCTTGTTCCTAAATTTCTTCACAAGTTCTGTTCTGAGTATCAACTCTACCTATGTTCCTCCCTCTTTTTTTTTTTTTACCTAGTATTTTCATAAAGTCCAGCCTTTCAAGGCCACATTCCATATCCCACCAAAGCTCAGCGAAACCCAGGGGTCATATCCACCTCTCATTCACCCGACTTACTCCCAATACTCTGTAAACTTGTTGTTCAGCACAGACACTTTACTTCTGGCTCATTGCTTCAATTCTGTCTCAGAAGCCGGCTCTTCTCCTTTCCCTGCTGCAGTTTCTAGCTTAGAGGATCTATGTCAGCAGCTTTCTCCCTCACCCTTCCCATTAGGTTTAAAGTTCTCCTGATTAAATCTGAGGCGACATCAGGCAAATGCATCGCCATTCCTTGTTAGGCACGGGCCATCACTCTCTTTTTAAATCAAAAGCCACCCTCTAGCTCTTTTCTTTCCAGATCTATCTTCTAATGCCCAGCACTTTCACCATTACCAATATTAAAACACCATCTGACTATCTAATGGCTTCATTTTCTAGTCCAAAATTGGTAACAACACTTTCTGGGCACCTTCAGGTAGGGCTTTGGTTTTTTCAATATAAATTCCAGTGGTTTCAATATTTACAAATTTAAAACACTATGATTAAAGGAAACCATGTGAATTTATCATCAACAAAAATTATAGAACTATAAATAAATAAATAAATAAATAAAAGTTATAGAATTATATAGTGAAAATTCACCCTTTTTTCCCTTGACTTCTTTTCTTCATTTTTCAATCTGAGAGAAATGATTATTAACAACCAATGATTTAGGGAGATCCAGAGTTTTCTAAAGTCTTAATTTCAGAAGTTCAGTCTCTTGAAGGACGTTACAGCTAATAAGAATGGATTAACCTTCTTAACAACCTTCTTCAGACACCACTCAGGTGGGGAAGCCATTGTACTCTACTCAGATTTGCGTTAGGATAAATTACTTGAATACAATGCCCAAGGCTGGGAGGTGGTCTGGGTATCCTGATAGTCTCTCTTTGACATGATACCACTCCAAAACCCTCACTGAAATATATCCCAGTCTCTTACTGTAATATTCATTTTCTCATTCATTGTTAACCAATCAGAGTTGACTGCCACTCTCAGGAACACCCACTCTTCCAGACCATACAAACAAACTGTAAGCCCACCACCACAAGGGGTCTTCGGTCTAAGGCAGAGATGGCCAAATGACCATCCTTTTATTAATAAACATACTGATATTATTAATAAAATGATTAAATTATCCAGAAATTGTGTCTCTAAAACTTTTTAAACATCACAAACCGCAGGATTTAAAACTGAAAGAGATCTCAGAGATCATATAGTCTAAACCTTTTATTTCACAGATGAGAAACTGAGCCCAGAGAAGACATCTCACCCCAGGTCTTGTCTACAATGGAGGAGAGATTCAAACCCAGATTCTTTGAAACCAGTGATGTTTCTACAAGGCAGCAGTACTTGTCATGGCCATTCTTCTGTTTCCTCCTGAATCTACCAAATGCCTTTCTTTTACCTTTCAAATGCAGCACCATATTTAATTTGACCAATGTAGACATGCAGAACTAAAGAACCACCAAGTACCAAGGACAATCAAGAAAGGAGGACCCCCAATTTCTGTTCCTGTCCCTTCCCAAAAATCAAATCTCTTTTTGCAAGTGATAGCTCTACAAGCCAGTACTAAAGAGTGAAAGAATAATCTTTATGGAGTGAAGAAAGTAAAATGTTATGATTATGAAAACTAAAATTCTTACCAAGAAAATCTGGCTCCTATGTCTTTGGGGTTTTAGGACCTAAACTAAAACATATACTTCTAGGAGGTAGGTGAGGTTCAGATCAGTCACTGAAATATGCCAATGGTGTTTTGAGCTAATGATGAGGATCACAATTATAACAAAAGCTGACACTCACATATCACCTACCATGGGCCAGGCCCTGTGCTGAGCATTTTACAATCATCTCCTATGATCTTCACAACCCCCTGAGATGCAGGTGCGTGCCGTGCCATCATTATCCCTGCTTCACGGCTGAGGAAACCAAGGTAGAGAGAGGCTTGATGACTTGCCTGGGTCACAGAGCTAGGAAGGATCTAATGCTGGATTTGAACTCTGCTCTTCTGGACTCCAGGCCGCTCAGTCATTGACAATGCTATCAGTGGCAATCTAAGGGCTTTTTCTTACAACTACTCCACTTTCTCACATTTCTGAAAACAATGAAGAAGGCTTCAGCAGACAAGGAGCAAAGGAGCTGGGTCTTTACAAAAAGAAGGAGTGGTGCATTTCAGGTATTCTTGAGGGGCTCCAGAAAAGACTCCCACAGTCCCTTTGCCATACAAACCCACAAACAACCATGTGACAAGGTTGAAAGAGAACCCCAATGTTCAAACCCTATAGCTCCACTTACACCAAGGAGAAGCCTTAAACAAAAGAACTAGCCCAGAAGAAAAAAAAAATAACAGCAGCGGAAGAAATAAGTTTCTTTATGCCAAAGGACAATGTTCCAGTATCTGCAGCAAGAGGAACAGACCAGACAAGACATTATCTAGTGAGTTCCAGTACAAAACATTTTTTTTTTAATCTCTGGAAAAACAGAGAATGTGGTTTCAAACCCTTGTTCTGTGCTCTAGTCCTCAGTAACTCACTTAGCCTGTCTGGGTCTCAGTATCTTTACCTGTAAAGTGAGGGGGTTGGGTTAGAGCACTCCTCACACCCCTCCTCGCTCTAAATCTGTGAGCCTTGCTTAAGCATCTAAGCTATTAAAGAATTGAAGGATAACATTGCTACAAGTTGATTGCTTAATGATAACTTACCACTTCACACAGTATGCAATCTGATCCCATACTTTGAAATTACAGCTAATTTCTTCATAAACCCCTAGTCCTATTTTAGAACACAAGTGACACAGGCTTCTCGAAGGTCATACTAAGCAGAAAATGCTTTAAGTACAGCCTCCATCCATGACTGTTAATGAGTTCAAAGAGGCTCATCGCCCCAGGACTCACCATCTGTCTAAGACATGTTTTTAGCCACAGCAATGAAGGCTACTAAGACCCAGAAGGAGTCGCAGCCTTTGCTGGTGAAAGGCATACCCACACTAAGGAGACCACAGGTCTCTGGAGTGAAGCACAACTATTTCATCTGGGTGAAAACCATGGATTAAGGAACATAACAGCTTCAGCTGCCTGATCTGTACACTAAGGGGGATAAACTGGAATGCCTTTCACTTCAGGCTCTAAATCTATGATTCTGTTTTTTTATCAGAAGTAAAAAATGGGAAAAGTACCTCTTTCTGACTTCTTTTACTCTGACTTTAAGCTCAGCCTGTGTCACTTGTGTTCTAAAATAGGACTAGGGGTTTATGAAGAAATTAGCTGTAATTTCAAAGTATAGGATCAGATTGCATACTGTGTGGGATTTTATATAGAGAAGTGAGAATACCGATTATAGGCCATAATCCTTCAATAAATACATAAATTCAGAAAGTCATACTTATCAGGAGTAATCAGACACAGGTTTCTACTAAATTACAAACTTAATTATATTCAAGTACTTACTTTCTAGTTCTTCCTTTTCAAATTTGGTATTGATGGTTGAACTGGTTTTTCCAAGATCCACAACTGCTTCTTCATCAGGACCCTAAAAACATAAAGTAAATTACAGTCATTCATTCATTCAGTCATTCATCCATCTATGTCAGGAGCAAGAGTGGGGATCGAGGGGGGAGGGGGAATGTGGATATGTGGGTGGGTATGAGTAGGGAAGCAGTAAGGAAGGACTATCCCAATGTCCAAGGAACTGGATATCCTGGGCTGTTTAATTAAAACAGAGGATGGGATTCTCTTTATGGCCAATCACATGAAAAACTGGGTACTACACACATGTGGCATACAATTCTGAAAAGTCACAGTAGAAAACTATTTCTTTCACTAAAAGATTCTCCAAAGCTAAGCCAATAAAGTAAAAACTACCTGGTCCTACTAAGATGAAAAACTTCAGTCAGCTAAAGGCCAGCTTAACTAAATTCAGTCCCAAAGAGCTCATCATCAGAAGGCTGGTTGCCAGGTAAATTTTTTTGAGGGTACAAGAGTTATTTTAATTTATGAAACCACTAAGACATAGAGCAGTTCAATTATGATTTCCATAGGCATAAAAAGTATCCCAACAATCAACATCACACGGACAAAGGAAGGCATTAGGACAGAATTATTCACTTTTGTGAAGGAGCTGGGTCTTAAGGTAACTGGACAGGAAACTAGACCTAACCCAATGTTAACTGGGGAAAAAAAGGTCTAACTCAATTGAGAAGGGAAGAGCAGGAGGAAAGTACAGTAAAGGGAGAAAGCTGGGGGTGGATATGCTAATGGGTAATCAGGCCTGCTCACAAGAGAACAGGTTAGAAAAAGGAGAGTGGGGGAGCAGAGGTGGCCCATGAGAGGGCAAATACAAGTATTTGTGGGAGGTGCCTGAGCATGATTTTCCCACCAGCACGAAAAAATGTGATTTTCCTTACACCTCTTCGACCTCCTCCTTCTCTAACCCAAACACCAAAGTGGACACCAGCCCAACTGAATGCTTGAACAAGGAAAAAGTGACAAAGGCCTCCGGTACATTGGGTAGGCCCCCCACAGCAAATTACAGAAGAATAGGTCACAAAGGACGGACAGACAAGGATGGGGAACAATCTCTCCCAGTGAGGGGACCTCAGACCAACGTGATCACAGATTGATTTGAGGGAATCAAATGCTTGGATGACGAAGCATCCCAAGTTATGATGTAATCAGAGGCCACAACCACAGGAGTAGAAAAGATTTTAAAATGTACCAGTTCTCTTGCTCAAATTATTTTTTTCCCCAACTTCTATTAAGCAATCACACACTAATGAATCATATTACTGTGACTCAATACCTAATGCAGTTAATCAACGCAGAAAAGAATACATAAAGAATTTGGAGGAAAAAAGATTTTTTCTGGAAAGAATGTTTTCTTCTACTATAAGAATAAATTAACCAAAGCAAAAAGAAGCAATTATTTGTGGCATGCAATTCTGAAAATCCACAGCAGAAAACTATTTCTTTCATGAAAAGATTCTCCAAAGCTAAGGCAGTGAAGTAAAAACTACCTGGTCCTTCTAAGGGACAGGCCTCAAGTCAGCTAAAGCCCAACTTAGCTCTAGTGTCCTGTTTTAAAGAAGGCAGTGTAGCTCAGTAGAGAAAGCACTAGATTGGGAATAAAAGGGTCTAAACTCAAACTGAAGCTCTTCTCCAAATTCAGGACTATACCAAAAGAAAAAGATTTATTAAATAAAGGGCAAGGCTACTCAGTATGCTAGTATTTCTGCTTCCTTAGAAAACAAAAAAGCTTTTACCAGAATTTAGTATAGTAAAATCGAGGGTGACGTGGGAAGCGTAGAAAAGGAGGACTGTAAGCTATCAAATTCTTTATTTTTTTTCTGGTTATTTAAGCCCTCTCATTCAAAGGTAATGCTAAACCCATCTGTACCGGATTGTGGTTAAAGAATAAGTATTGAAATTGTCAAAAATAAGGCTTGGAAGTTAATACTTAAATATTTAAATATCTGTGGGGATAAATGTGGGGATACTGGCAAGAAATTTGTGTTTCTGTAACATTTGGTCTCACTGAGCTGGTAGCCTGAAAAAATCACTTTATGTAAAAGTTCCATCTGCAAACAAACATTGTGGGAGAAGACACACCAAATCCTATCAAAATCAATTAATAGATTTCTGTTTCATTGATAGGGAACAGCAAAGATAAAATAAGGACTTTAGGAATATAATGTGAAATAATACAAATATATTACTAAATAACATATTTAAATAACCAAATACAATTATTTAAAAGTTTTACTTTTCTTATGAAAGAAAATCAGAGCTCAAATACCAGAAGGATTGCTGCTACTAAAAACTAAGTACTTCGAACTCAAAGTTGTCATTTCCTTGCTCAACAAAAGAAATTGACATTTTTGGTCAATTAAATCTTACTAAACAGAAAGAAAAAATGTATATATTCATATATGACTGCCTTTTCAAAAAGATCTGAAGGGGACAGAGGAGATGTCAAAATTGTTGTTTATAAGCTACAGTGTATTTTTACTTTAAAACATTTTTAATAAAGACGTTCCGGTGATTCATTATGAAAAGTCAATCAAATTGTGGTGCTTTGGAACTGTGCTCTCATCAATGGAAGGCCTTCCTCCAGTGGTACAGTTCAGAAGAAGTTCACGCTGTCTCAAAGAATGCAGCTCTTCCCTTGTCCCCCTGTCATTCAGGGGGCTTTCCTTTACATCTCTTGACATCACGTAGGGTACCAAGAGAACAGACTGTCCATGTTATCGCCTACTTCCTATGACTACCTTGAGTATTTAATATACATTTAGAGCTAAAAGGAACCCTGTAAGTCGCAGAGCACATATCCCTGTCTTATCAGTTAGAAAACCGAGGCCCATACATGAAGTGCCTGATCCAAGTCACCAGCAAGCGGCAGCATCAGGACATGAAACCGACTCTCTAAGGGCAAAGCCAAGCCTTCTGTTACTGCACTTCATTGCTTCCATACCTTTTGGATGCCACCTCCCAAGTCACCTCAAGAGCCCAGTTCCTGCAACGCAATATACTGTCCACTATCAGCTGCTCAGTAGTGTTCTGTACAATCCTCAATTCTGATTTAGGGCAAAGGGCAGGAGACCCTTCCAGCCTTCCATCCACGATACTAGGATTCTTCAGAGCTTAAAGTACTCCATGACTGGGAACCACAAAGCATCATCAGAACGGACTAAAAACGCTTCAAAGACAGATTTCTGTTTCAGGGAAAGGATTGGAGACAAGTGCTTCACAATTTCCCCAGGGCAATCTGGTGCTCACTTCCTCCTACAATCCCCAATTCCAGGATCCAATCACTGTCCAAGATATTGGTACTAGACCAGTTCCAAGGGCTCCCTCTCTACCTGCTTATCAACAACAAGCTTTCTTCATCTGCTTTGGTTTTCCCAGTGTGGTGAATTAGGCAGAACTCTTCAGTAATTGTGGATTTCATTTAGGAAGATACTAAATATTTAAGGACTCACTGCAATTCCACATCAGGCAACTGTAAACAGTATCTGCAGAGCCTCCCACTGTAAAGATGACACTAAATATAATTTTATCTTCCTTTAGTAATTTAGAAAACACTTGCTTTTTTATGGCACTCTATAGTCAGAATTATAACCAATTATAATTGTTATAATCCATATATACAAGTAACTAGTATAAAGAGATATGGTCCAGACCTTAGATCATACTCGGACTTGCCACTGCTGGTAGATTATATAGAGCATGTCAAGTGTCCCCTTCCTGGTTCCCACCCAACAACTGGAGGTTTGGTGAGTTTACTTCAAGTCACAAGTCACCAGGCGATTGTGACTGAACGATGGAAGACAAGTTTTCTGTTTGGCTGAAGAGTCAAAACAGAACTCACCTAGGAGAAGATCCACAGCCCCTATCTTAAGTCCTTTGGTACTTTTCTTCCCCAGCAATTCTTGGACAAAGTCAGCTGTGAGCTTTCCCAATACCTCTAACTCAATGTTTTCTCCCCAAATCAATTCAATTCAATGTTTATTAAGCACCTTGTACACACAAGGCATTGCACTAAAGAATAATGTTCTTCCAAGAGTCCTAGAGCACATTTGGATCTTTCCTTTTCCACTTTCACTTCCTAGAAGTCTCAAGTCCTGGCTACAGAGTAATTCATCTGAAAAAGATCTTCAGGGCTTTCAACTCAAAAGGAGTGAACAGACTGACACTAAAACCAAAAACTTAGTAAATCTGGGCTTAGGCCAAATTAGGAGAAGCAAAGCTCTCCTTAGCCCCCCACCTTTGCCCTGGTCAAACATCTGGAGTACTGGATATAGTTCTCAAACATGTTCTCCTTGGCCCCGAAGGGTAGAACTACAAGCAATTCATCAAAATTAGAAAAAGGCAACTGCCTCACCATCAGAGCTACACACAAAGAGAAGGAGCCCCCAGGAGGGTCAGCTCCTTGCCCCTACAGGTCTTTAGATGAAGACTGGGTTACTGCTCAAGAATAAGATGGGGATCAGATGGACATTGAGGACCCTTTAGTGGTGTATACTAATAAGTACATTACTTGTCACCCTTGGCCCCCACTCTCAAGGCCCAGCAAAAAAGATACTTAAGGGGCAGCTAGGTGGTGCAGTGAATAGAGCACCAGCCCTGGGGTTAGAAGGACCTGAATTCAAATCCGGTCTCAGTCACCTGACACTAGCTGTGTGACCTTGGGCAAATCACTTAGCCCCAATTGCCTCATCTCCTCCCCCCAAAAAAAGATACTTAAGAGGAAGGAATTTCTTGACTTTGGATGCCCAAAACCTAGGACTATCACAGAGTGCTTAATAAATGATTGCTTAACTGAACAACTGTGTAATTCTATACACATTTTTACCTTTTTAAAAATAATTTTTACTTATTTCATTCAATATTTCCCAATTGCATATAAAATAATTTTTTCATTTTTTTTATTTTGAGTTCAAAATTCTCTCCCTCTCTCCTGGCCTTCCTCCTTCAGAAGGCAATTTGATATAGATTAAACATGTGAAGTCATTCAAAACATATTTCCTTATTGGCCATGTTGCCTAAGAAAACAACAAAAATAAAGAGACACTTTTAAAAGTATGTTTCAATCTGCTTTCAGAGTTCATCACTTCTCTCTCTGGAGGTCTAGAACATTTTTCATCATGAGTCCTTAGGAAACTATCCTGGATCATTGTCTTGATCAGAGTATCTAAGTCTTTCACAGATGATCATTCTTATAATATTGCTGTTACTGCATACGATGTTCCCGTGGTTTTGCTCACTTCACTTTCCATAGGTACATGTAAGAATTTTCAGTTTTTCTGAAAGCATCCTGTTTGTCATTTCTTATACCAAAACAGTATTCCATCATAATCATAGATCACATATGTATCACAACTTGGCCATCTATTCCCAACTGATGGACATCCATCCCCTCAATTTCCAATTCTATACCAGCACAAAAAGAGCTTCTATAAATATTTTTGTACATGCTTTCTTTTATTTCTTTGAGATAGAGACCTAAGAAGTGGTACTGCTGGGTCAAAGGGCACTTGCAGTTTTATAGCCCTTTGGGCATAGTTCCCAAATGCTCTCCAGAATGGTCAAACTAGTTCACATTCAGCGCATGAATGTCAAAATTTTTCTATATCCCCTTCGTCATTTGTCATTTTTCTGTCACGTTGGTCAACCCAACAGTTGTAAGATGGTATCTCAGAATTATTTTAATTTGCATTTTTCTAATCAGTAGTGATCTAGGGTATTTTTATGTGAGTACTGATAGCTTTGATTTCTTCTTTATCAACTGGGAAATGGCTCTTATTTTTATCAATTTGGCTCATTCTCTATATATTTGAAAACAGAAGTCTTTTTATCAAAGGAACTTGCTGTAAAATGTTTTTCCTTATTTTCTGTTTTCCCTCTAATTTTGGCTGCATTAATTTTTTTGTGCAAAAACTTTAATTTCATGTAATAAAAATTATCTATTTTACAACCTGTAACACTTTCTTGTTTGGTTTTTATAAACTATTCCCTCATCCATAAATCTGACAGGTAAAATATTACATGTTCCCATAACTGCTTATGGTATCATCCTTTATATGTAAATCATGTACCCATTTTTACCTTATCTTGGTACATGTAAGATGTTTTTCTACGCCTAATTTCTGCCAAATTGCTTTCCAGTTTTCCCAGAAATTTTTGTCGAATGTTAAATTCTTACCCCAAAAGCTTGGCTCTTTGGGCTTATCAAGCACTAGATTACTAAGGTAATTTACTATTGTGTATTATGTATCTAAACCCTATTTCTTGGCCAGTACCACACTGCTTTGATGATTACTGCTTTGTAATATAGTCTGAAATCTGGAACTGTTAAGACCACCTTCTTTCACATTTTTTTTCATTGATTCTCTCAATATTCTTGACCTTCCTATTCTTCCAAGTGAATTTCCTTACTATTTTTTCTACCTCTATAAAATAATTCTTTGCTAGTTTAATTGGAATCCATATACTTCTACTCATAATGAGAGAAGGTACTTTTATAGGTCCCATTTGGTTGGTTCTTTGAATTGGAAAAATAAAGGTCAGTTATCTAGAGGAAATAAATGGGTATGCTATCCTCTGACCCTGAGATCCTAGGTATGGGTTATTAGATGTTTTTAACTTGAGAGGATCTTATACCTGAATGTTCATCTTCACTAAACAATTTAGTCCCAAAAGGGGGGGAAAAAAAAACCTCATAAGTTGATTTTGGATTTGCTTACTAATATTCTACAGTAAGAAATTAACTTTTTTATAACTTTTTTTTTTTTGGAAAGGGGAAGGTAGGGCAGCTGGGATTAAGTGACTTGCCCAAGGTCACACAGCTAGTTTTGTGTTAAGTGTCTGAGGCCAAATTTGAACTCAGGTCCTCCTGACTCCAGGGCCGGAGCTCTATTCACCATGCCACCTACCTGCCCCAAGAAATTAACTTTTTTCTAGAATCAACTCGTCTTCATTTATGCATACATGAAAAGATTTTAGCACAGTAAAATAATTACATAATTATTTTTCAACACAAAAATAAATAAAAGTTAATGACTAATAGCTAAACTGATGAAGTGACTGTTGCATGCCACACTAAAAAAGGTCAAGCAGTTGAGTATTACATTAATTATGAGGGCAAAACTCAGCTGTGAAGTAACTGCCAATTTCTTCCAAGAAGGAAAAAAAAAACCCCTGCAGAGTATAAATTTTCAAATATAGCTCTTTCCTAACAGAAATAACATCATCATAATATTAGCTGCTATAGGTTTACCTTTATAAAAGCTAAATCAAAGACCTCTCATTTGGATATTTGGCAAATTTTTAAGTTTCCCAGATGCTAAGGGAAATATAATCCACGGTGCTGAAAGTCCCAGGTGAACAAGCCACAAATATCTTTCTCCTTCCTTGAATGGCTGCAGATCATTACTGGCACATTTGTTAAACAGGTGTGAATGAGTGAAGCTGACATATCACCTTCCAAGCAGGAACAAAGCCAACTTCAGGAACAGGCATGAATACACATTAGGCATAGGACTATAAATAAATGACTGAATGTTCTAATGGCTAAAGGCTTAGCAAGGAATTCCAAGATGGCTTCTTTTCAAGCAGATTCATCCCAATTAAAGCTACAGGATCTTGTACACTATCATTAACAAAAGCATCTAGGAGATGTGGGGAAGAAATAAACCTTTAAAAGAAGATAACTGCCCTATAGTGGGTAACAAAAGACTAAAATGACAGCAACTAATCCTACCCCCTTACCCACCCCATGCCCCCCCACCCCCAGGCAACTGGACTGCAGGCAAAAAAAAAAATAATGAAAAGCAATATAAAACATTACACAAGCCCAGATAAAATCCTAAATTAGAAAGCAGAGAGACTGTCCTTCCACAATTCAGCCAAAGGAAAGGCACTGAATGTCAGAGACCTCACCGGCTTCTAATGCTTGATTTATTAAAACTGCCTAAACCATTTAATCACTTGCAATCATTGTCCTCATTATTCTGACCCTACAATGCATATGAACTAGATGGCATTTCCAACACGGACCTAAAACAGTGGCCAAGCAGTTATTAAGAAGAAGGGGAGAAGAGAGTAACAGACTAGGCATTTAAGGCTAATTCATGAGATTAGTCATTCTTAAAGGAGTCCCCAAACTTGAAATAATGTATTTCAATGCTAGACCTAAGAACTACTTCAGAACAGCATAAACTGCCCTGGGTACATGAAATAAAAAGAGGATAAACTGTTGCTCTTGAAAGTATTCTATGATGAAGGGACAGAACATGTTACTACTTTTCATCTTCAGAAAGAAGGTTTTTAATCTGGATTCTATGAATTGGTTAAAAACATTCTTCTGAGAAGAAGCCCATGACCAAAAAAGACCAGGATTACCTGCATTCGGACAATCTATTAACACTGTCATTAGAGCCTTTTTAATTTCACTGGATCGCGCTCCCAGTGTGCCCTTTCATCTATGTTTGCTTTATTTTATTAAAGGCAAATGCAAAACAGACATACAGAGTAATAATCTGTGGAGCTGTTTATAAATGATGACTAATGTCCCTTGTTATCCTACAGTTCTAATAATGTGTTTAACCAACTGGAGATACGGAATTTCTAACTGTATACAAATATATAGAACTCAAAAATAAAGCAGCCTTATCATAAAGACCAATTCTGCTCACACATTCAAACTGATCATTCTATCACTTAATAAAGGGGAAAAAAAAACCACATGGAACTCAATCAAATTACAGTGAAAATAAGTATCAAAGATAATGATTCAAGATCAGAGCCCTGTCAACTTAGGAATTCTGAAAAGCATTCCTATTATTAAACACACACACACACACACACACACACACACACACACACACACACACACACACCACCAATTTTTTAAAAACCTGAAAGAAATTTGATGATCTCTGCAGTTAAGCATCCAGGTCTGAGACACCAACTTCTTCCCCACAGCACAAGAGAAAGCAGTACAAAACAAAGGATCTGAAAGACTCATTCCTCTTTGATTTCTCAGGTTCCCCAGTAGATGGGTGGGGTGGGTGGGAGTAGAGTGGGCGCCAGCATCATCCATCTCCCCAAAGAAATCACATATCATGAAAGAACAAGCTCCTTAAGATAAGGGTCAACGATGACCAGCCTTGATAAACTGGACTCTTCCCAGCAATGCACAGGTATGAGACAACTCGACAAGTCTCAGGATGGAAAGAGATGTCTACGGTCAGAGAAAGATCTAGACAGACCAGAGTCTAAATGGAGACTGAAGCAATCTACACGCTAGTGCTCTTTCTCATGTCTGGTTTTGTTTCTTCTTTCCCATTGATCACTCCATTGGTTCTGACCCTTCTATACAACCAGACTAACGTCCAGTGTGAAAGTGCAGATCCTGTACTTGACTGCACGCCGCCATGGGGGGGGGGGGGAGAGGGAGGGAGAAAATATGAAACTCAAGGGATTGTGGAACTGAATCTTGTAAACTAAAAGTAAATGAACAAATCACTTTTTTTTAAAAAAAGGGTCAACAAGAGCCAAATGTTATTCATAACTTATCAAGTCTCCTCAATAAAGGGAAAGTGTGGTCCTTATTAAAAAGATTATAAATATGCACTTTCATCAGCCCTGCAGATCAAAGTTCAGAGTCAGACAGAAAGCACTAACACACCAGAGAGCAAAGTCAGACTCCAACAGGATTCTGACAGTCTGAAGCAAGAAACAATCTTGTGTGACCCTGGGCCAGTCACTTAGCCCTGTTTTTCTCAGTTTCCTTATCTGTAAAATGAACAGAAGGAATGGAAAAACACCCAAATCGGGTCACAAAGAGTCAGACACAACTGAAATGATGAAATTCAACGGACACAAAAAGTCTTTCACTTAGGTACAAAAATTACCTTCTTCACAAGTATATTCCCGGGGAGACGAGAATGGACAACAGTGCTTCCGGACAAAAATGTGGAATTTATAGTGAACTGCAAATTCAATTGTGTCAGAACTTCCAAAAAAGCCAATGGCATTTTGAGCTGTGCTACAAGGATCATAACTTCCAGAAAGGGGAAAGTGAAAGTCCCACTGTACTCTTGTGCTTTCAGCAGGCCTACTGTGGAGAGCTGTGTTCAGTTCTCCATACCCCTGTCTAAGGAAGCTATTGATAAGCTAGAAAATGACCAGAAGAAGCAATAGAACTAAGAATATCTACCCAAAAGGGGGGAATTCAGGAGACACACCACATTGTTTCCTTCAAATACTCAAAGGGCTGTCACGTGGAGGAGGGCTTCAAATTGCTCCGCTGGGGTCCAGAGGGTAGAACAAGAGGAATAAGAAGCTGCAAAAAAGCAGTTAGACTGGATGTCAGGAAAACCTTGCCCACAAACAGTAATCCAAAAGCTGAATCTAATGGGTGGTAGGTTCCCCCTCCCTAAATATCTTCAAGAAGGGGGTGAATGATCATTGTTGGTTGAGTGATAGGAGGATTCCTTCCATGGACGGGGTGGGGTTCAACTGATTATCTTCATTCCCTTAAAAGTAACTACTTTTGTTATATGAGAATGCTTCTCGATAAAGTACAATGTGGTCCTCCTCAAATTAATGTGTACCCATCATATCCTAAAGGATTTTTATATCCATTGCTAATGTAGCAATAAATACTTTAGGTACTGATTGCCTTGCCTCTTTGGAGTGTATATTTAAAATTACAAGCTTGTATCCATGTTCTTTTCTGTATTATGTGGTACAAAAATTTCAAAATTACATTTGTACCATTTTCTACTTTCTTTCCTTGACGTCAGTACCAGTTTTGCTGTAAAACAATGCTGCTTTTTTCATTTTAAATATTTTATTGGCAATAATGCAACCTACAAAGCGATAAATTGGACAATTTTCAGAATTCGGTGGCTGTGAACTTTCTTTATTAGGTTTTTCTCAAAGGTTCTATGAACACTGCCATTTTTGTCTGGAAAGGAAAGAATTCGGTTTGTTTTCAGCTGCTAGGTTACGTTTTTTTGTGGTAAAAGAAAAGCTATTTTGGTCATTGCTGTAATCTTCATTCATAATGAGATTTTAAGATCATTCTACGTATTTTATAGTAAATGGATGATTTTGAGATTTAAGGTTCTCAAGAGTTTGATTTGATTCCTTTTCCTAAAATAAAAATTGCCTTTCCAAGAAAAAAAAGTAATTTGTATAAAAATGTGGGGCCATCTCAGAATACACTATACAGAAGGGAGCCAAGAACCTGCAGCTCACAGAAGGGAAAAGAGAGAGTAAAATTAAGATACTGAGAAAGGACATCAAGTCTAGAAGCACCTCAGAGCAGTGTTATGGAAATCTGAAGATCTTCCCTGCCCCTAGGCCCTTTGCTTAAATGGCTTAAGGGGCTCTGAGAACCTTCCCTGGTTTGAAAGTATACTCTGCTCCCTAATAGGCTGAATGTGGTCCCATGGAGGATTGTTTTTCGGGAATGCCCGCGCCTTATTGCTTTGTGATTGGGCAGTGGGTCAAGAGGGCTGTGACATTCTCCGATCCAGGAGAAGGCTATATATACACCCTGGTGTGAGTTTTGCTTTGGGGCTCACTTTGAGAAGAGTTGTGTGATTTGGCCAGACAAGACTCTGGGAAGCCATTGAGCTCCCTGGCTTTGAAAAACCCAGATGTGGGTGCTTCCCTCTCTGGTAACTGAATAGGTATGGATATAAAGGTCAGATGGTTGGAAGCCCTGTCTGTTGATCTGTTTCTTTGTCTACTTGTAATTTCTGCTTGTAACTTGTATTTGTATTCTCTGAAGTTCAGGGTGCAGACTTTTTCCCCTGAACTAGGTAAATGCTATATGTTTGATTGATTAAAGTAAGATTGTCAACCCATTTTGAGTTGTAAATGCTATATGTTTGATTGATTAAAGTAAGATTGTCAACCCATTTTGAGTTGCTTTCCTTTAGAAAAGCAGATCTAAGAACCTGTGCTAAGCAGCAATCCTGGGCATGCTAGGGTGCTTGCTGATACAAGCAGAAAGCTGATGTGAGCAGTGGAGTCACCTACCTAAAAGCTAAGGAAGTGCCAAGTCTATTGTTTCCTCAACTTTCCTTTCCCATGCACCTCTATCCACAGACAACATAACATAATTTGCTGTTTTATCACCCAAACATTTCAAGTAAATCTGAATTCTGCCTTAACCACAAAGAGGCCAGGGAATAACTAGAGATGGATAGAAATGTAAATTTAGGCACAGAGTACAAACTGCCTACACGTTAGGACTTTTCCTAACTGAACTACTGTGTCTGAACTCATAACCTTCAGTCTAAAATTAACTCCCTAAAGCTAAAGAAGAAAAAATGCGGATCTCAAGGGCCATTATAATACCTCTAGGATTAAAATGAGGCTAATTATTTTAACAGTGTCATATATCGTCCAAAAAAAATTTTTTTAAAGTATGACCTTTCTGAAAAAAAGAAACTGGAGTCAGATAGATCATGGCTCCTGAAAGTTAGATAAGGAGTCCAGACCCTACTCTAAAAAGGAAAAGAAAGCTATTGAAAACTTTTAGGCAAGGGAGTTAAGGTGAGCAGTGCTTTAGAAAGATTAATCTGTAGCGTGTACAAGACAGTCTATATTTATTAATCTACCATGTGCTAGCCACTGCTGAGAGCTGGGAATACAAAAAAGACAAAAAACAAAAGGACTCACCCCTTCCCCCCAATAAAGGCAGTCTCTTCTCTTAAGGAGTTCTCAGTCTAACAGAAGAGACATGGACACAACTATGTGCTGCATAAATGGGGAGATAATTAAGAGAAGGAAGGCGTGGGTGATAAAGAAGATGAGGAAGTGCTTCTGGTAGAAGCCCCGATCTTAGCTGGACCTTGAGGGACATCCGAGGGGCCAGGACACAGGCATGGAAAACACACCGTGACAGCACATGGAGGCAGGAGGCTGAGCGTCTTATGAGAGAACAGCCAGAAGGTCACGGCCGTGGGGCACAGAATACTCATGGGTGAGATGTAGAAAGTCTGGAAAGATGGGAAGGAGACAGGTTAGGAAGGCCACATATTGCATTTTTATTTATTCTGTTCCATAAGTTTGACACTCCTGCGGTACAAGTTTCACTCGGTATTTTCATATTTCTAAGTTGTCCTGCCAATTCAACAGTCTATAATCCCTTCAGATACAGCTAACAACGTTTAGCTTTTATCTCCTGATATAAAAGACAGCAAGCAAAAAGTTAACAAATGAGAAGCGCATAGTTAGGAATTGAGGTCAACATACCTGATGGCATTACTAATTCTGTAAAGTTGTGCTTTTTTTTTTTAAAGGTCACAGGCGCCATCTTAGAAGCATACAACTAGAATAATCAGACAATATTGTGGTTTGTGCAACTACCAACAAATGTCAAACAAAAAACAAAATGCCACATAGAACTAGTTGATTTTGCTCATCAGAGATACATAGCTATAATTTCAAAAAGCATACAGTTAATATGCCATTTAAGTTCTAATTTGAAAAAAGAAAACCAACAAAATACAACCACTTTGATTTTAACTATATCACAACTCTCCAAAGGTTTTTAATTTTTTGTCCAACAATTTCATATCATTTAATCCCTATGCATACATAGGCAGGCACAAGGAGAAAGCTTTATATCAAGAAGACATAATAGTTCTATCCTCTGAAACTGTACATTATCTACTTAAAGAAATAACTGTTCTTATTACTGGTCTCACCTTAGCCTATGACAAGAATAAAAAGGAAATTTTAAAATTTACGTTATGTAAACAAGAAATATTTCCCACTTTTTATAGTAATATAGACGAATTATGTTGATTTAGGCACAGAGTATTTGCTATGTGCCTATGAGCAAAGCATTATGCTAGGAGCTGGGGAAAATACGAGGACCTGATGTCATCATCAGCCAAATGTGGAAGAGAGCAGTTCAGGGCTCAGCCCAGCAGTCACTCTTAGGGCCATTTAGGAATACAACTTGAGCCCTCACTTTCACCTCCAAGGAGATGCCAAGAGCCCAAACTGTAAATGTAAATGATGTCATTCTTCACACAGAAATCTTCACCAGCTTCCTTCCACCTACAGGCCTGGCCTGGGAAGGCTTCTGCAATGGGGATCAGGCCTGCTTCACAGCCCCTGGCTAGAGCCACTCCCCATAGGCAAGATCTCATCTCCCCCAACAGATGCCTTTGGGGCAGGTGGCCCAGCATGGCTGGAATCTTGCCCCTCCGAAGCCTCTTTCAGGTGTCATTTCTGGC
The DNA here is from genome assembly GCA_028646515.1 of Pseudochirops corinnae. Classification (NCBI taxonomy): domain Eukaryota; kingdom Metazoa; phylum Chordata; class Mammalia; order Diprotodontia; family Pseudocheiridae; genus Pseudochirops; species Pseudochirops corinnae. The sequence goes on from CM053585.1 coordinate 530,974,813, forward strand.
ACGTAGCAGGCACTGCACAAGACATTTTCTGACATCCACTTCCCCTAACTGTTAGAGTCTTCCTTGAAATTACTTTGATTTATTAGATACTTCATTGTACACTGGCACACAGTTTATTTATCTGCAGCCATGCTCTTTGAGAGACAGTGGAGTAGTGGATGTAGAGTCAACCTCGGAATCAGGAAGCGCTGGGTTCAACAGCCCCTTCTGACACAGAAGCAAATGAAGTGATCCCATGAGCCCAAGCACATCAGTCAGGATCCAAGTTCCAGAGCAGGCACAGCTTTCTTTCACAGGCATTTCTGCATTACGAGTTCTTGATAACACTACCTCACCAAAGAAGAAATGTTTGCCCCCCTAAGAACTATGTCACACAGCTTAGAAAGACACTGAACTTATACACTTCAAAGGAAAAGGAAGTTGTATATATTTAAGATTCATGGTTTCATTCATATACAATTCCCTTTTTCTCTTGTATTTTATATATCTATCAAGTTAGTCAGTTTAGAACAAAATTTTTTTTTAACTATCATAATCAAGAAGTACATTTCTAAATGAAGACTCAACCTTAAATAAATCAGTTTTTTTAATTTCACAAATATAAATATAGCATTTATGAACTACAAAAATAATTTTAAATTATTCATCAAATCCTACCAAATGGGCAAAAATATACTGTACATTGATTATCCATTAGCTCAATGTCCTATAGAGTGTACATAAAAGTTATATTAACATCACAATGTAGTAAAAAGGACATCAAACTTGGGAATCAGAAAACCTGGTCTCTTGCCCAAATTCTACTGGTCAATGTAACCTTGGACAAGTCAAAATCTCTTTTACCTGATTTCTTCCACTAAGTTCCTTGAGGACAGACAGCCTTATTTTTATATCTATATCCTCAATGCCTAGCACAAGACTTGGGACGCAGCAGGTGCAGCACAAAAAGACATGAGAGAAATGCACAACTAGGAAAAAAATATGACAATCATGTAGTGAACTAGACAGCCTATATCCCATCCCCCACTGGTTGCAAGAGAGCAAGGGGGACCCTGGCATTAAATTTATGGGAAGATATGCATAAATTATGCAGGATGGACAGACACAAATGGGATGTGATACCCGTACTGATATTAGTAACAGTGAGTATTCATAAAGGCAGCTAGCTGGCACAGTGATAGAGCACTGGGCCTGGAGTCATCTTCCCGACTCATTTTCCTGAGTTCAAATCTGGCCTCAGACACTTCCTAACTGTGTGATCTTGGGCAAGTCACTTCACCCTGTTTGCCTCAGCTTCCTCCTCTGTAAAATGAGCTGGAGAAAGAAATGGCAGACATTCCAGTATCATCACCAAGAAAACCCCAAATGGGGTAACCGAGAGTCCGACACGACTGAAAAACAACTGAATAGCATCGAAACGGTTCCTTTAAGGTTTGCAAATGCTTTTTATGTTGGTATCTCATGTGATCCTCACAACACCCATACAGAGAGAAACTGAGACCTAGAGGTCATATCCGGCCAAGCGCCACACGACTGTAAGTGTCTGAGGCAGGATTTATGTTCACGTCTTCTCAGGACTCCCAAGTTCAGCACGCTCACCCAGGGAACCACTCTGCTAGACTTCAATGCCACTCAAGTATTAAAATAGAAAAATATAGCGAGAATCATCCATGGCTGAAGCATTAGACACATGGCTAGAATAGAAAACACTGGATTTAAAAGGAAAAGAACGGGAGGAATGTGAGTAGAGCACATTGCTTTGTATTCCTAGTCCTACCAAAAAGAAATCTCTATGTGTCCTTAATTAGAATGTAATTCATTTCTTTTATAAAAAAATACCATTTAGAAACAACACAGGAATAGTTCATGGCCCTGTATTTTAGACGGCATTACTTATTTAAGGATAAGTTTTCATTTCAATCTGTTAACAGTATGTGATAGCTATTTTTAAACTTGGAACTAGAGACGGTGCTTTTCTCTTTCATTCTTATAGCACTAGGCATATAAACAGAACACTAAAAATAGCCACAAGAAATCTCCATACCTGACAGCTAAACACTTCTGTGCTTAACTTCAGGCAAAACGAGGAAAAAAGCAAGGCTCTAAATAGAGTACACGCCTTACTTTAAAAAATAAAATTCTACTGTTAGTATTTTCACCAAAACAAGTCAACTGAAGGTTAATACACCAAACTCTGTGCTGTCAGAATCTTAAAGATCATAAAACCTAGTTTAACAAAATAGTTCAAGAAATCATCCACATCACAAATTCACGTTTTGAATTACATAAAACTAGCAGGTGAAGTCTACAGTCACAAAAAACTGAACTTTGGGGCCACATGACTTGGCAAAGACCAAGTTATTTTAAAACCTAAAATCTTAGAATTATCTTTTCTGTACCATTTTGGGCAAAGAAATAAGAACAACTGTCATCTAAGTTGTAATTATTCATTACTAACTTTACAATCTAATAAAGATGCTACAAGCAGTGCTTACTAGATAAAAGATTTATTCAATTTTCTGGAGATTACTTATACAGCCAAGGACACAAAGCACAATACTATCCTGGGTCACTACTGACAGCCCTGGCTTTTTCTTCACTTTTCACTACTAAACATTCAAAGATATGTTTGGGAAAGAGAAGGGGAAAAAAAAAAAAGAAAATCAAGACATCTCCTACACATATCTACACACACACACACACACACACACACACACACACGTTATGTACGTACAGGTTGCTTCTTCTCCAGGTAGACTCTCTCCATAGTAGGAAATTAAGGACTGTCCTTGTTCTTAATACTATAATGTAGTGAGTTTCCTGAATATCCCAGGGCCTCCAAGTACATGTCTGATTGAGGTCACTGGGCTTTAGAGAGATGAACACTACTAAGTTGCTCTTTATTCTACAGCCAATCACTTTCTTCTAAGGCTCCTTAATCTTCCAAGCCAGTTAACTACAACACAGACAGGGTCAGAGAATAGCAGATATGGAAAACACTTGCCTTTCTTCAATTCCAACTCAAAATACCAAAAGAGGACACTGACAACGCAGTTTCTGTCTAAACCTTTCTAAAACATTAGAAAAAAATGGATTATAAGATTAAATAATTCTAAGGGAACAAGTTTTCTACATCAAGACAATGCAGTTTAACTTTCCCTCTTCCAAAAATGAATCAACTCTATTTATGCTATTTCAACACCAAGGTCAATAGCATGAAAAACTGACTGTTTTTATTTGAACAGTTTATTTATACTAATTCAATTTGCTAAATTTTCATTAGCAATTATTGCAATATTAAGAATTATCTTTCTATTCCAGGACTCTGCAAAAGCATCTGCGTATACTTAAGTCTACAGAAGTATGTCTACAACAATTTGTTAAAGAGTAGGCAAAAATAAACACCAAGCATAATTCACAGGAAACATAAATATTAAAGCAAATTACAAGAAGTACATTTTTGTATAAACTCCTACTGTTAATACCACATCCTTATGGAAACTACAAAACACTGCAATCTTTATTTTTTTAATAAAGCAAATATTTTTTAATTCTACAAATTACCTATTTCTTGTTCCTAGTTAATCTTCTAACAATATTCACCAATGAAATACATTCAGTAATGTAAAACAAAAATGCTGCTGTAAAGTGCATTTTAATTGGCACAAAGTAGAATTCACTGTTGATTTTAGCTTTCAGTACTCTACTTACAATCCTGACAACTTTAGCAAGAGACAAATTTCCACGACCTTCATGTACGAAGCATAAACATCTACCGCTTCAACTTCTCTGAGAATCAGAGAGCCTAAAAATATCCTTTTTTTCATTGATTAAACTGATCTTTAATCTTCAACCCTTCCACCCCGTGTATTTTCAAAAGGGCACATGCTACAATCATGACAGAAAAGGAAGATATTTAATGTCTGAACATGAAGCACTGAAGACTTTAAATCCAGAATCAGGATCCACAGAACAGCAGCTGTGCCTGTATTAATCAACTTCTACCACAGCCTAACATTATTCCTTAGAAAATTTGCAAGCACTCTGTTCAGGCAATGATTTCATATTTTCCTTTGCATAGTAGCATGAGCTTGGGGACCCCAAGAAGGCCTTTAATAGCTTAGAGGAATTTTTTTCACAGAAATTCCATATGAACTTGTAAATGCTTACAAGTAAGTCCTTTGGTTTAGAGGATTAAAAAACCAAATGTGAAATGCTGACTAAAAAGCAACTTAAATACCAATTACCTTCCATTTAAATATCACTTGATTCACTATAAACAAAAAAATCTATTACCACTACATTTTAATAGCACAGAAAAAAGGCTTAAGAACATGTATTTAAATTCTCATTAATACTTTACAACTACATATTTTCCACCAATGAAAGATAAATATAAATTATATTTAAACACAATGAAACCAAATATTTGAACAACAAAGTAGCTCAAGCATTCATTAATTTAAACCAAAGATGGTTTTGAAGTCCCACAATGTATTATAATAAAGAATGTAGAATAGATTTTAATGAAAAAAATCACAATAGTGACAAAAGAGGAGGGAAAAACTTAAGGCATACAAGAGTTAACCCAACACCAATGTGTTTTCTTGCCTTGTGATGATTAGAAAAATGATTGCTCTATTATGGAAATGTTTTGCATGACTTTATGTGTATAACCTATGTTGAACTGCTTGCCTTCTCAATGGTGGGGGTGGGAGGGAGAGGAGAGAATTTGTAACTCAAAGTTTTAAAAACCAATGTTAAAAATTGTCTTTACTAATAGTAAATACTAAATAAAAATTCTTAAATGTAATAATTATAATTTTAAAAAAGAAAAATGAATATTCAAGGTCCCTTCACCCCCTAACCATCACCTATATACAAGATACACACAAAATCCTTTTAAAAGTGCTTCAGAGGGTAAGGGACTTAATGTTCAATGCTAGTACCTAAAACTTTATGCTAAAAAGTCTGCAATTATTTTTAATAAGTCATTATATACATATTACAGATAACTGCTTAACATCCTCAAATTTCATAAACAAGTATTTTCCATACTTCTATTTTGCCAAGATATAATTTTTAATTGCATAAAATAAACTATTTACACAGTCAGTTGGGTAAACTTGCAACTAAGAAAAAAAATCAACTGGTTAGGGCTTAAACAGCATTCTTCATACAATATGCGAACACCGCTAACCTGGAATACATTTTTTTAATAATGGCTTTCCTTCCAGTATAAGGATAACACTATTGATTCTTTTTAAGTTCCAATTTTTTTTTCCCTCTCACCAGCCCCTCCCCTCATCCATTTAGAAGACAAGCAATAAGATACCACTCATTATATTGTGAAATCACACAAAACAGCTCCATATTAGCCATAACACTATTGATTCTTCGTTGGAATAGCATGCTTCTTTACTCTTCCTAACCCTCCACCCCAAACTGTGGTAATAGAACACAATGAAACAATTATATATCCTACCTAGGCACCTCACAAGATCCACTTGCCTTGTGATCCATAGGAATGTACTTTAAGATAATCAGAGAAAAGGATACAGTATATGGTCATGAAGTTGAAAGCTAAGCACTCGTATATGGAGAACACTTGGATTCCCAAGAGTCCCACTCAATTGAGCTAACAACATTTCACTAAATTTTTAAAAATCATTAAGTATTTCCTATATGCCAGGCAGTGTGTTAAAGAACACAAGTATAGAAAGGGAGACAGTCCTTGCACTCAATCAGCTTACATTCTGTTAGAGGGAGACAACTCAGAAGTGCTGATGAGGATGGAATGTCACAGGCACACAGTAATAAACTTTTTCCTAAAACAGTGGTATGAACTGATCTGAACTGCCTCCAGAGGAATGGCTACAAAGTGAGGGAGGAGAGAACATGGGGTAGCCTTGGTGCACTCTTAGATGGCAAGAGCTGTCTGGTCTGGGGCAAGCTAGATTTAAGTGGGCTAGCCAAGTTTACACTCAAGATATCCTCATCTCCAAAAATGCCTCTCCTCCAGGAGAGAACTCCAAAGATGAGCAGATGAACTTTCCCAGGAACTAAGAGTGTGGATTCTGGAAGTCTGGGATGTAGAGGTCTAATACAGCAAATGGGGTAGCAAAGTAGCCTAGGTGGAAGGCTGACTAGTAGTGAACTTGCCTTTTTATTCAAAAGGAACTAGAAGCCGCACAGACATCTAAATTCAACAGGTCCAAAGGAGTCCATTATCTTTTTCCCCAACCTTAGTCTCTTACAGTCCTTTCTCAACATGCTCTCAATTCCTCGCGCACTCACATTTCCAATCTGTGGCTAAGCCTGGTCATGTCTAAGATGTCATTCCGACATGCCCATCTCTCATTGACAGTTAACTCACACCTAGGTCTTCTGATAGGTCTCCCTGCCTCCAGTCTCTCCCTACTTCAAACCATTCTCTACTCAGCTTCCAAAGTGATTTTTCTCAAGAGTAGGTCTGACTATGCCACCCCTCCCTTACTCCATCAACTCCTGAACTCCCTCTTACCTCCAAGATCAAATATAAGATTCTCTCTTGGCATTTAAAGTCCTTCACAACCTGGCCTTTCCTTTCTGTTTTTCCAGTTTCTTATACTTTAATCCCCTCTGCATTCTCAACTATCAAACCAGACTCCTAGTATTTCCATTAGTTGTTGCCCAAAATGCTCTCCCTCCTCATCTTCAGTAACACCACGAAGCATTTATTAAGTACCTACCTACCATGCACCAGGCAGTGTGCTAAGGATTCCCTCCTGGCTTCCTTCAAGACTCAGCTGAAATTCCACTTTCTGGGACTTGAACCTTTCCTGGACCCTCCTACTGCTAATGCCTTCACTTTGTTGGCACAAAAGAAACATACTCTGACTGTACAGTTCTTAGCAAGTTGTCTCCCCCATCAGAAAAGAATAGGAGCTTCTGGAGAGCAGGGACTAGTTTTGTCTCTTTGTACCCCAACTCTTCCCCAAGTGCCTGGCATGCAGCAAGTGCTTAATAAATGCTTGCTGAGTGCTCAGAAAAGACAAGATCAGATGTGGTCTCACCAGTTGTTCTGGAGGACAGAATTATTCATTCAGGTTAAATTTTTTATTACTTTTTTGGTTTGCCACATCATATTACTGATTTATAATCAAATTAAGAATAAACTCTTAACAATCATCTTCATATGAATTGCTGGTAAACCAGGTTTCTTCTATCCTGTACCTATATTGTTAATGGTCTGTAACTAAGCACAGGATTTTCCACTTATTCCTACTAGTTTTCACCTTGTTAGTTTGGGCCGTAAAAGATAAAAACAACATCCTGTATCTTTATTCTGTCATCTCGTTCTCCACCTTGTCCACAAAGTTATTTCAAATGCTTCTTTAAAATACAAACTTCCTCATCATCCTGCAAGATCCCATCAACAACACGCTATGACCCTCTGATTGGAGAGAGGGAGCACAAAGGCCACAAGTTCCATTTAAGGAAGGTGCCCAGGTCAGACTTTGCCACCATGCCTCCATGTCGCACCCTCCTTTTGTGTGTTGTCTTCCCACATTAGATTATAAGATTCTTGAGAGCAAGAATTGTCTTTTTACTTCTTTCTTTTTTTAAAAATATTTGTACCCTGAAGGCTTAGCCTACCACATAGTAGGTACTTAATAAATGTTTTCTATTTAGGACATTCCCCCTGTATCTTCAGTCTAATAATCCAAGCAAAAAAATTAAGTTAGTATAAGATGATGAGTCTTTAATAAACCCACAATGACTCCTAGTGATTACTACTTTCCTTTCTAATCATACAAAAAAAAATTCTGGGTTTTAGAATTTTCCAAAATATCAACATCAAACTCAATCTGTAGTTTCTAGTATTTTCCTGTTATTTAAAACCAAATCTTTGACAATTTCCCATCTTTGGAGCGCCTCTTTTCTCCAGGATTTATCAAAGAACAGCAGCAGTGGTTCTATACTAGTTCACATTTGTAAGTTCACTGAATACTCTGAAAAAGTATTTCATTTAAATCCTAGAGGACTTTGGCTAATTTAAAGGAGTCAGGTACTCTCAAACTAATTCCTCTGCTATTACTTGCTAGAGAACGTCATTTCCCTTTTAACAACACAAACGCTACCTTTCCATTTTGGGATAAAAAAATCCCTGTCCTGGACTGAAAATCCTCCTTTTTGAGATGGACTTCATAATTACCTGGAGAGGCTTATACAAACTGATGCTAAGTGAGAAGAGCAGAACCAGGCAAAACCCGTACACAATCACAGGCACATCGTATACATATGATGACCAACCTTGATGAACTGGACTATCCTCAACAACACACAGCTAAAGACAACTCTACAAGC
>CM053585.1:530983261-531029986 GCA_028646515.1 Pseudochirops corinnae
AAAGATATAGAAAGACTATAGTTTAAATGGAGACTGAAGCAAAACTCGTTATCGTTCTCTTTCATGTCTGGTTTTGCTTTTTTTTTTCTTTTCCCAGTGATCACTCATTGGTTACAACCCTTCTATATGACCAAACTATTGTACAATGTGAAATTATCTGCAGATCCTATACATGATTGCATGCCATCATGGGGGGGGGGGGGGAAGGGGAAGGGAGAAAATCTGAAACTCAAGGGATTGTGGAACTGAACCCTGTAAACTAAAAGTAAATAAACAAGTCATTCAAAAAAAATCCTCCTTTTTATTTTCCTTTTTGCTATAATATATGATTTACTACCTTTTTTTTAAAATTCTCCCCCACACAACTTTGGAGTATTATTTACTTAAAACATACATATGCAAAGTAAAACTATTTCTTCACCTAAATTCTAAGTACCAGAGACAGAAAATAGAAAATCATACATCAAATTTGCCTTACGAATTCAATTTCTTTTTCCCCAAAAACATTAACATAGGTCTACTTCCTAAAAAGATCAAAGAGGAAAAGGATCTACATGTACAAAACCATCTATAGCAGCTCTTTTTATACTGACAAAGAATCATAAACTAAAGATATGCCAATCGAATGGGGCATCACTGAACAAACTATGGTTTATCAATGTAATAGACTCCTATTGTGCCCAAAAAAATGATGAAAAGCACTGTCTCACAGATATGTGGGAAGACTTATATGAACGGATGCAGAGAAGTGAGCAGAACCAGGAGAACAATTTACAACACCACAAAGACAAACAACTTTCAAAGACTTTAGAACTCGGAGCAATGCAATTACCAATGATAATTCCAGAGGAGCAATGATAACCCATACCATCCACATCCTAAAAGTCATAATGGACTCAAAATGAACAATAAATTTTTTTTTGACATGGCCAATGGAAGAATTTGTTTTGATTATGCCTATTTGTTACAAGGCTGGGGTTTTTTTCCCCTTTTGGTAGGGAAATGCAGAAAGGGGAAAAAATTGTGTCAATTTAAAAGATAACACTAAACATCTGAACTTGTAACACTTTTCAAAAAAATTAAATTTGACTTATATCTACATTTTATATTTTTATAACTTTATAAAAAGTACCTAACTCAAAAGTTAATTCCCTATTCAGTTATTTTCCAAGGGGAACACAAAAGTTTTTACAGCTAAAATTAGAAAAGGCATTATCTTCCCAGTCACAATGTAAGAGTTCAAAAGGAAAGTCATTGGCATCTTTCTATTTACTATGACAAAAACAAATATTTACCTAAAATAGTGATTACAAAAAATGATGAGAAGACCAGAAAAAAAGTAGTATTTACTAAACATAGTTACCAAATTTGTTCCCAACAGGGGAAATGCTGCAAACATACTTTACCAAGAATTAAGCAAAACACAAGTGATGGGTGTCAGAACTGGTTGGCTGGCCAAAACCAAGACTAAGTGTTAATGGTTCAGGATAAAGGTAGCAGAGGTTTGAAACTGGGTTTCTTCAAAGAATCTGTTTTATAAGTACAAGATACAAAGTGCATATTTAGACAGCAGTATGTCTAAAAAAGGTCTGGACATTTTAGTGGGGTATAAACTCAATCAGAGTTAAGTAGTAGGATATGGAATGTGGCAGCCAAAAGCTAACATGATTTTGAGCTGCAGTAGATTCTGGAAGTAAACAGGTGAGAGCTGGGGTGGGGGTCAAAATGACAAGAGGAAAGCCAGCATTTTTGCTAAAAACTGTGTCAAACTGAATTCTAGGCAGAAAAGCAAAGGGAAAAAAAAAAAAAAAACCACAGTGAGTCATTTTTCCAGCTTGGGAAGACAGAAAAAGAGGTCTGCAGACACTATGATAGAAGCTGGCTATGGGTAGCCCTGGTCCCAAAGTCTGTAAGAGGACTGAAAATCTGGTCAAAAAAAAGATTTCAGGGAACCCTTGTACTAGCATTGGGTGCCAGATCAGGTGCCAAATGACAATTCTGTCACCCATTACCCAATTCTAGGTCAGAGTACCAGAGCAAAGAGGAGAGGCTGTGTTCAGAAGGGAGCAGGAACAAAACTTGTTTAAGAATCAAAACACAGAACAGGAGGGCAGTGACCAGATTCTCCAGATTATAACTGAACTATGGAAACAGCAGAAGGACATAAGAGACAGAATCTAGACATTCCCCTAACTACCAGAGGTGAATAGAGCCCAAGTCCAAAGTCAAGAAACAGGTTACCTGGAGTCAAGAAGACCTGACTTCAAATCCGGCCTTAGACACTAACCACTAGTCGTGTGACCCTGGCAAGTCACTTAACCTCAACTGCCCTGCATTCCCCCCTCCAAAAAAAAGGCAAAATAAAAAAAAAAGGCTAGAAAATTAAGCAAATAAAAAAGAATGTGATCATCCAAAGCTACTGACAAGGAAGCTCGAGACACAAACTCAGAAAACACTGACTTTAAACAATCTACAAGCAAAACCTCAAAGAAATGCAGATTAAACACAAAACTAAGACCTCCTTGAAGAGCTAAAGAGATTTTTTTTAAGAATAAAAATTATTTTAAAAATCAAATAAGAAGGGGAGAGGAAAAACTGAGAAAAGAAAAGAGGGAAATGTGGGAAAATGACAAGTACATCAACAGTTTGACAAAAGAAGTACAAAAATGCTGAAGAAAATAACTCCTCAAAAATTAGGTAGGAAGTGGAAACTAATGACTCCATGAGACACCCAGAAACAACACAAAGTCAAAAGACAGAAAAATTAGAAAAAACTAAAATCTTCGTGGAAAAACTTACCTGGAAAATACATCAAGCAAAGATAACTTAAGAATAAATGGACTACTTGAAAACCATGATCAAAAAAAAAAAAAGATCTTAAACAGCATTTCAAAAAATTATAAAGGAAAACTGCCCCAATATCTTAGAACCGGAGGATAAAGCAGAAATTGAAAAAACCAACCAGTCACTTCCAGGAAGAAATTCCAAAATGAAAATTCCCAGGAATATACCCAAATTCCAGATCTCTCAGGTGAAGGAGAAAAAAACACAAGGAGCCAGAAATAATTCAAATACTAGAGACAGAGTCAGAAACACACAAGATTTAGCAGCTACCACTATCAAGGAGCAGAGGGCTTAGAATATGATATTCCAAAAAGCAAAGGAGCTAGGATTACAAGCAAGAATAACCTATTTGGCAAATTTGAGTATAATCCTACAGGAGATTAAAAAAAAAAAAAATGGACATTTAATTAGCTGAAGACCAGGGCTGAATAGTAAATCTGACATTCAAATATATGACTTAAGAAAATCATAAGGAGAGAAACATGACTGAGAAATCATAAGGGAATTAAAAAGAATAAACTGTTTATATCTCTCTTTGGGAGGATGATGCTAACAAACCTCTCAGAATTTTATCATAATCAGAGCTGTTAGAACAGTGGTTCTCAACCTGTGGGTTATGTTCAATTTGCAACAATGAAAATACATCCTGCATATCAGATATTTACATTACGATTCATAACAATAGCAAAATTACAGTTATGAAGTAGCAACGAAAATAATTTTATGGTTGGGGGTCACCACAACATGAGGAACTGTATTAAAGGGTTGTGGCATTAAGAAGGTTGAGAACCACTGTGTTAGAAGGTGTTTACTTAAACAGAGGGCATGGGTATAAATCTAATGTATTGGGATGATCTCAGAAGAATAGAAAGGGAGAAAGAATGCACTGAGAGTATGAGGTATGGAGGGAAAGAATGGAGAAAATCATCTCATGAGAGGCACAAGGGAGAGTTTATATGCAGGAGGTGAAAATGCGGGAGGGAAAGAGCAGAAAATGCTTGACTCTCACTGTCACCTGAATTGGTTCAAGAAAGAAAGAATACATATAACACATACCTAGGTACAGTAATTCATTTTACCCAATAGGGAAGTAGGAAGGGAAAGGGCTATGGGAAAAGGGTGTAGAGGGAGATAAGAGTGAAGGCAGATTAAGGGGGGTGGTGGTGGTGGTGGTGGTGGTGGTGGTGGTCAGAAGCAAAAGACTCTTGAAAAGGGAACAAGATAAAAAAATAGAAGAGAATAGAATGGAGGGAAATACACAACTGGCAATCATAACTGAATGTGACTGGGATAAATTCACCCATAAAATGGAAGAAGATAGCAGAATGGATTAGAAACCAGAATCCAACAATATGTTGTTTATAAGGAACATACATGAAAAAGATACACATATATTTTTTAAAAGAGGAGAGGGAGTAGGTTGGGAAACATAGCAGAATCTAAAGTAAAAAAGACAGGAGTAACAATTGTGATTTCAAAACAAAAGCAAAAATAGACTTAATTAAAAGAAAAAATCAAGGAAAGCTACATTTTGCTAAAAGGTATCACAGATGATGAATTAATATCAATACTGAACATAAATTCACCATATGGCATAGCTCCAAATTCTTGAAGGAAAAGTTAAATGAGTTACAGGAGGAAATAGACAATAAATCTATACTAGTGAGAGAACTCAATTTACCCCTCTCAGACCTATCTAACCATAAAATAGATAAGAAAAACATTAAGAAAATGAATAGAATTTTAGAAAAGTTATATATGATCAACCTCAAGAGACTACTGAATAAGAACAGGCAAACATGCCTAATCTCCATTATGCATGGAACATTCACAAAAACTGATCATGTATTAGGTTATAAAAACCTTACAAACCTTAAAATATTTCTGCAGAAAAACAAATATTAAATGTACCTTTTTCTGACCATAATGCAATAAAAATTACACTCAACAAAGGGCTTTGGAAGCACATGTTAAAAATTGACTGGCTAATAATATAATAGTAAAGAATAAGCAAGTTAAAAAAAATCACAGAAACAATCAATAACATTATTAGAAATAATGATAACAATGAGACAACATACCAAAATTTGTGGGATGCAATCAAAGCAGTGCTTGGGAGAAAAAGTATATCTTTACATGCTTATGTGAATAAAAGAAAGAATAAATCAACAAATTAGGTAAGCAACTTAAAAAAAAAAACTAGAAAAAAAAATTAAAAACGCCCAGTTAAGCACAAAAAAACCCCAGGAATCCTAAAAATCAAAGGAAAGCTTAATAAAACTGAAAGTAAAAAAAAAAAAATTTTAAGTAATAAATAAAACTAGAAGCTGGTTTTATGGAAAAATTAAACTACTGACTAGTTTGGTTTTTAAAAAAGAAAGGCTGAATACACAACCAATGAAGATAAAATTAAAACAATTATTAGAAGGTAGGCGGTCCAACTATATGCCAATAAAACTGACAATTTAAATGAAAAGGTGAATTTACAAAAATATTAATTGCCCAAATTAAAAGAGGAAACAAAATGTTTAAATAATCCTATCTTAGAAAAATACAAGTCATAAATAAGCTCCTTAAGAAAAAATCTCTAGGATCATATGGATTCATAAGCAAATTCTACCAAACATTTAAAGAATAATTAATTCCAATACTATAGAAACTATTTGAAAAAAATAGGTAAGGAAGGAATCCTACCAGATTCCTTTTATGCAACAAATATGGTTTGGTTTGGTTTTTTGCTTTTTTTGGAGGGGGAAGGCAGGGCAATTGGGGTTAAGTGACTTGCCTTAGGTCACACGACTAGTAAGTGTTAAGTGTCTGCGGCTGCATTTGAACTCAGGTCCCCCTGAGCGCAGAGCCGGTGCTCCTTCACAGTACCACCTAGCCACCCCCACAAATATGGTTTTGATACTTAAACAAGGGAAAACAAAAGCAAAGAAGGAAAACTGTAGAGCAAGTTCACTAACAAACACTGATGCAAAATTTTTCAATAAAATATTGGAAAGGATATTACAATAATATATCACAAAGATGACACACTATAACCAGGCCGGATTTATACTGGGAATATAAGGTTTATTCAATATTGAGAAAACTAGTCACTATCAAATAACAGAAATCATATTATTTCGACAGATGTAGCATAATATAACTCCAATTCCTATTAAAAACACTAGAAAGCACAGGAAAAAATGGAGGCTTTCTTATAATGCCAAGTAACACACATCATGCATAATGGGAATAAACTAGAAGCCTTTAAAACTGTACTAAAAATGCTAGCTGTAACAATAACATAAGCAAAAGAAACTGAAGGTATAAACATAGGCAACAAGGAAACAAAACTATCATTCTTTGCAAATGACAGGATGATATAATTAGAGAACCCACCCAGAAAGTCAATTGGGCAGCTAGGTGGCACTACAGTGGATAGAATGCTGGGTCTGGAGACAGGAGGACCAGAGTTCAAATCCAGCCTCAGACATTTATTAACAATGTGACCCTGGGCAAGTCACTTAGCCCTGTTTGCCTCAGTGTCCACATTTGTAAAATGAGATGGAGAAGGAAATGGCAAACCAGTACAATATCTTTGCCAAGACAACACCAAATGGTAGGCGGCTATGTGGCACAGTAAATAGAGCACCAGCCCTGGAGTCAGGAGAACCTTAGTTCAAATCCAGCTTCAGACACAACACTTACTAGCCATGTGACCTTGGATGAGTCACTTAACCCCAACTGCCCTGCCTCTCCCCCTCCAAAAAGAAAAAAGGCAACACCAAATGGGGTCACCTGAGGCAGACGCTACTGAAATAACTGAACAACAAAAGTCAACTAAAATACTACCTGACACAAGTAACTTCAGCAAAGCTGCAGATATAAAATAAGCCCACAAAAACATTAGTATTTCTATACATTACCAACAAAACCCAGCAGGGAGATAGAAAGAGAAATTCCATTTAAAATAACTTCAGACAATATAAAATACTTGGTAATCTATTTGCCAGGATACACATAGGAACTCTATGAATACAATTATAAAACACTCTTCACACAAATACAGGTCTCAATAATTAGAAAAATGTTCATTGTTCCTGGATAGGCCATGCCAATATAATAAAAATGATACTACAACCTAAATGAATTTATTTATTCAATGCCCTACCAAACTACCATGGTAACAAAATTCATGTGGAGGAATAAAAGATCAAAAACATGAGGGAACTCAGTGAAAACAAATGAAAAGGAAGCTAAGTCTAACAATGTTGGATCTCAAACTGTACTATAAAATGGTAATCATCAAAACAAACTTGTGCTGGATAAAAAATAGAGTGGCTGATGAACGTTCGGAACCTATGAGGTACATAATAATCAGAAGCAACTGAGCACACAAATCTAGTATTTGAAAAACCCATACACCCAAAGATCCCAGTTATTGTAGCAAGAACACATTGACAAAAACTTCTGGAAAAACTGGCAGAAAATAGGCATAAATAAACATCTCGCTCCACAAAATAAGCTCAACACAGCTATGTGATTTAGACAGAAGGGGTGATATAAGCACATCAGGAAAACATGGAAAAAAATTACCCGTCAAATCTACTGGTGGGGAAAAGTTCAAGACGAAACAAGACATAGAGAGGGTTCATAAGAGAAAAAATGGATCATTTTGACTGCATAAAATTAAAAAATTTTGGCTGATAAAACCAATGCAGCTAAAATTAAAGCAGCAGGAAACTGGGGGTAAGGAGGGAATTTGCAGCAAATTTCTCTGATAAAGGTCTCATTTCTCAAATATATAGGGAACTATGCTAAATTTATAAAAAAATAAATAAATAAAAGCCATTTCCCAGTTGATAAATGGTCAAAGGATATGAATAGGCAGTTTTCAGAAGCAGGACATGACTAATTAAAAAATGTGTTTTGCATGCCTTCATATGTATAATGGATATTGTAGGTCTTGCTTTCTCAACGGTTAGGGGAAGGAGTGAAGGAAGAGAGAAAATTTTGAAGTGAAAATAAAAATAAAATTGAATTTTTTAAAAACTTATCTACTTGAAAAATAAGAGGTGACAGGTACTCTGCGCCTTGGTCAGACCATATGTCGACTACTTGTGTTCAGTTCTGGGTGCCATAGTCCAAAAAGAACACTGATAAGCTACAGAACATACATTGGAAGTCAACCTAGATGGTGAAGGGTTTTGAGTAGATATCATAAACTATAAAGACGAGATGAATTATGAATTATTATAAACCAGATTGTGTTTAGCCTATAGAAGCAAAGATTCAGAAGGAACACGATCCAACTCAGCAATGTGATGTATATAACAGTCAAAAAAGCTAAAGCAGCCTTGAGATGGATTAATTTAGTTTCTAGGACTAAAGAGGTAACAGTTCCTCTATATTCTGCTATCATCAGACTTCAATGGAGTTCTGTATTCAGGTTATTGATAAACTGGAGACTTTCCAAAGAAGAGGATCAGCTGAAAAAACTGGAGATGTTATCAACCTGAAGAAAATTAGTAAGAGACATAATAGCCATCTTCAAGTATGTTAAGGGTTGTCACACAGAGGAGGAACTAAATGCACTCTGCTTGGCCAAAGGGCAGGACCAGGATCAATAGGGAGAAGTTATAACAAGGGAAACTGAGGCTTAATGTCAGTTAAAATTTCCTAATAACCAATGGCATGAATCAACTAGGAAGTAGGGGGTTCTCCTTCAATGGAGGTTTTTAAGCAGAGACTCGGGTAACTACTTGTCAGATCTGTTATAGGGAAGATTCCTTTTCAGGTGTGAGTTGAAATAAATGATAGCTGAGGTCCACTGCAACTCTGAATTCTGTTGTTTCTTGAGCAAGCCTTAGAGAGAGCTTGATCAAACCACTGGGCTAGTGGTTTGAGCACAGCACCACCTGGTGGACAAATAACATCTTACCTTGCCCACCCCTCTGTCCCATTTTTATAAGATAGTATTTTGTGTTTTTTATTTAAACATCCCAAATTTTCTTATTTGTTAATATGCTGTATGCCTCCAGTAGAATGTTTAATCATTGGGCAGTCTTAATTTTGCATTTTTATCCCCAATACTACTTAAAACTCTATGCAGGGCTTATAGTAGACACCATGCCCTCCATAAGCTTAAGGAAGGTGTCAGTGTGAGTCTCTTGCATTACACCAGGGCAAGTACCATACAGGATACCTATAAGGTGTCACACGAAGCCTATACTTGGGTCACATTTATATCCCCAGCACCTAACATTTTGAACACTGGGATAGAGACTAGTATCCCCAGACAAGAAAAACCCTTCTCCCCAATTCAGCTGGATACCTTTTCTGCAACATATATGCTTTGACACTAGTGCACCTAATGCACTGAGAGGTTAAGTGACCTACCCAGGATGGTGACAAAGTCAGCACATCTCAAGGCTGAAACTTGAATTCAGATCTTTCTAACTCCAAGGCCAGTTAACTACATGCTGCCTCTGCACAAAGCAGTTACTTAATACAATGGTTGATTCATAACTGAAATGAGTCTTTAGTCTCATTAACATGATACACACTAACATCTAAACTAATACAGAATTAAAATGACAAATTTAGTCAAATACAATTAAGTCTCCTATAATAAACTGCATAAGAGCAAAGTGATATAACAAATGCAATCTGAAGGGCAAGCATTCACTTATCAATTAGTCCAGAAAACCAGCAAAGTCTCACATAACTGAATTAAGATAATTCCAACAAAACAAACAGTTCCAGATTTTAAGCGTAGAATCTTCTATCCTTAGAGAAGGTACGACGTGAAGAGGTGGGGAGGACATCTAGTTGAGATAGCACAGCTGCTGGAACATACAGGCGCCCAGCTCCCACACATCTACTCAAATATAAAACTAAAAATAGCCCCAAACCATCCAACGAGAAACGACAATTGAGTTACTTCATTCACCCCAGAACTGCACAACAAAACAGGTCTTATTGCTCGTGGGCAATGGGGAAAAGGAGTAGTTAAAAAAGCCAATACGAGCAAACAAGACGGAAGTCTCCCAGCATGCCAAACAAGAGATCCCTGTGCTTCCAGAGGTAGCAAACCCAAAGCCCTCAAGCCCCAAGAAAGCACCAGGATGGTACGAAACCCACAGAATGGACCCAGAAATCACTAACAGGAACTGGGCTCAGGCTAGGAAGGCTCAGGCCCAGGGTTTTACATTTCCCTGTACTTTGTCCTGAGATACCAGGGAGGGCCCAAAGACCTGGTGCTCGGAATCTCAAAGACACCATGGGTATGAGTCTAAACATGAGGCAGAGCCTGACAATGGCACAGGGGCCCAATTCAGGAACTAAGGCTGAAGTCAGGAGTAGAATCAAGATAAAGAATTACTACAGACCCAGAAATACCCAGAAATCCAAACAGGAAGAAGAAAATAACTCCATAACAACTATAAAGTCCAAGGTAAAAAAAAATTTTTCCATTCCATTCCATTGAAATGAATGAATTAAAAAGAAATTTTAATAATGAAATAAAAGTTATGAATAAAAATGTAAATATAATAGCTTAACACAAAAAATAGCAAAACAATCTTTCCCAAGTAACAGACTCCCTGAAAATTCTAACAGACCAAAGAGAAATCAATGAGTTCAAGAATCCAATTTTAAAAGAAATTTGGAAGACTTTTCCAAAAATCAAACAACATTAGAAAAGAAGCAGATAACGGAGGAGAAAATCTCTGCGGCAAATTTTTCTGTTAACAGTCTCATTTCTAAAATATACAGGAAATGGAGCCCATCAATTGCAGAATGTTCGAGCACCTGATGGCAATATGAACATGATGGAATAACTGCTATTGTGCTGTGAGGAATAAGGGAATGGCTTCAGAAAAACCTAGAAAGATTTATATGAACTGATGCAGAGTGAAGTGAGCCTAACTAAGAGAGAATAATTTGTACAATAAAATCCCACCTTCTACAGTAAGCCCTTCCCTGGTACACACTATCTTGTTTACAGAGTTATTTACAATCTTATGTTGACAGTTAATACAGTTCAATCATATATTCTTTTATCTATTCTCAAATCTTTTCCCCCTTTGTCCCAATTCTGCTCATACTTTACCAAATCTCAAATCTTGGCTACCCTCAACTCCTATATATTAATGATGTTATTGGAAGCCAAAAGTCACAGCAGTGCCAGCTGAGTCCACTGTAAATTAATGTTAACCCAATCTAGATGGGCCTTCACCCCTCTACTGCAATCCTGACTATTCCTTATTTGACTCTGTTGTACTCCCTACAGCCACTGTTCCAAAGCTCTTTACCTAAAGCCACCTTAGCACCCTCTCCCTATGAACAAAGGACCTCACTTCTTACTTGAGAGCAAAATAGAAGTCACCTTCAAAATTCCCTCTTCTTCTCTCTTCAACACCTCAAAACCTCAAAACCCACCCATCATGTCCCTTTCCTGTCCAGGCCCAAGCCCTCTACTTAAACCCTTGATCTTCCTTCCTTGTCACTTTCTCTCCGAGCTTACCCCCTTATCTCCCCCCTCTCTTATCTTCAATCTATCTCAGGTAACTCTCCTCATGCCAACCAACATACCCAAGTCATCCTAATCCAGATTTTTTCATTCAACACACATAAAAAACTTTCACTTGACCCTATCTTCTCAAACTATTCTCGTTAACAGTTTTTCCCTTTCACAGTCAAACTCCTAGGGATATACTATGTATACCCCCCTTCCTCATATCCAACTCACTGCAATCCCTTACAATCTGGCTACCAGCAATCTCTAAATCGCAAAATCCACTTCATCCTTCTTGATCTCATGGAAGAACTCTCAGGAGAAATAAGGCAATCTGGAGAAACAGATACAGAAGCAAAATAATGAAGATGAGTTTGAGGTGCCTATAGGGCATCCAGATGAAATTACCACCGGGCAGCTGGTAATATGAATCTGAAAATTAGGAAGAAAACCAGGGCTTTCAGGTCAATGAATCTAAGCACAAACAAAAGATGTTTTCTCTTCTGTCTCTGAAGCTTTGCACTGGCTGATACCCATACCTAGAATGTCTGCCCCCCTCATGACCACATCTTAGAACTCCTGATTTCCTTTCCAGCTTTTCACTATGTATCAGGCAGGGTGCTAAGTGCTGAGGATACAAAGACTAAAAAAAAGGCCTTCCCCTTAAGGTTACCCCTGCCCCTCAATCCTGACCTGGACCTCCTCTCTTCTCTATTTTTTCCCTGTGACCTCATTTATTTCTCTACTGTTTATTCGCAGAGACATAAACCCAGAAGCCCTGGCTTTCTTCCTAAGCATCAGACCCACATTACCAACTGCCTGGTGGACATCTCCACGTAGGGATCTCGAACTTGACGTGACCAAAAGAAAACCCACTGCCTTCCTCCTGGACTCTGTCCTCCTCCAAAGTGCCTCTGTTCTGTTGAGGGCATCCCCATTATTCCAGGTAAATCCAGGAGGTCATCCTCCTCTCGCCCGTGCCTCATTCTCCAAATCAAATCGGCTTCAACTTTTTTTGATTCTATTGTCAGAGCATCTCTCCCAGACACTACCTTAGTTCAAGGCCTTCTTTACCACATTCTTACCACAGCTTCCTCATTAGACTCCTGGTTTCCAGACTCTGTCCTCTCCAGCTGATCTTCCAAAGGGCCAACTCTAACCACGTCCTCATCATGCCCCAGAAACTTCAAGAGCTCCCTATTTCTGGGATAAAATACAAACTCCTCTGCCCAGCATCAAAATGGTATAGTTCCAAACAACCTTACTAGATTCATTTCACAAACCTTCACGTGCTCCACGTTGTGGCAAAACCAGCCCACCAATAAACGTCAGACTTGATCCCAGCACCAATTTCTTACTCATGACAAAAGGGGACTCAAGAGATCATAACTGAACCCTGTCCTGACAGTCAATCAAGAGCGCCAAATGGGGAAGGGAAGAGGAATGTTCTTGGTGGTATTCATACTACTATGGACAAAAAGAAAAATAAAGTTAACAGGCAAACAAATGGAAGTGCACTGTTGCATGGGCAGGCAACTCTGCCTGCTGAATACCCACTTCCTCCCTTTACAAGGAAGTAAAGAAGTCCCCAAATACTTAATCAGAGATTTGAAAGGAAGCCATTTCATACCCAGGGATGAACCGTCATCCAACATCAGGCCCTATCACAACAAGTGGCCAGCCCTCCATGGAGGACAAACCCTCTATTTCTGGAGGAAGTCTCAGCTGTTCTTGGACAGCTAATATGGTTAGTTTTTTTTCCTTATTTCAAGCCTGAAGACTTCCAGTCACTGCTCCTGTCCTGGGACACCCCTCTACAGAATGAGCCTAAGTCATCCCTCAACTACATTACAATCCTTGAAACAGAGTTATCATGGGCTCCCCTCCCCCCAAACCTTCTCTTCTCCAAGCCAAACATACCTTGTTCTCTTCAATCAATCTTTGTATTTCTTGAATTATGAAGATACAAATATTAAAACAACAAGAAAAATGTATGAGCAGGAAACCATACCAAAAATCTAACAGGTGGTACTTTTTATTTCACACACACACACACACACACACACACACACACACACACACACACACACGGAAATAGCACCATCTATTGGACATGAATGTCTCTTCACACTACACTGGTTATAAATAAAATGTAAGACTTCAATTCTTGTCATTCTCACTTATTCGGTTCTGGTATTTAGGAAGCTCTCTCTGACAATACTGAGTTTCAGGAGGTGAAAATTACACAAATGTTAAAATTCAGTAACTGAACACATTGTCTCATTAATCCTCATAGATCTGAAATGCAAAAAAAAAAGGACATCAAAACAATCCAATCAGGATGGTCATTTCCAGCGCGTAGTGTTCAGTTGGGTAAAGCTTCATGTCTTTGACAGAAGAAATTAAGTACTTTGATTTCATGTTCATCGCCTTTCTCAGCCACTAAGAAAGCACAGGGAAGGAAAATCCACTCTTCCCCTAATCGACATAAAGATAGAGATGTATGATACATCCACCCCGTGAGGAAAATAGCTTTGGGAGAGGAGCTAGCTCAGAAGTAAGAGGCTCTATTATTTACTGAGTTGACAAAATAACAGATTAATCAATTCATTAATAGCCTATTAGAATTAAAAGGTTATTTAAAACGTTCCCTTGGTGTAACAACTTAAAGCTTCCTACAGTCAAAAGTTGATGCAAGGTAAGTTTTTTCAGTTAATGGACCCAAGCACAAACTAAATTCCCCCAGTATTTCAGAAGTGAATGAGAAGAAATGAGAAAAAAAGGCATTCTTTAGAATGCTAACCTTGGATAAATAAAGCTACCTGCCTCCCTCCCAAAGCAGCCATGGGGTTTCACAGCAGAAATCCTCCTCCAGAAAAGAAACCACACCCATTGAGGAAGGGATCTAGCAGCCCTTGGGGCACCAGACAACGGAAGGGTGACACAGCCGGCAGCCCAGAAGAGGTGAAGCTGAGGCATACAGTACGACAGCTCCAGAAGGCCCAACTGAGCAACCCGGCTAGCAAATTCATTTTGCTGAGGAGAGCACCACGAAGCCAGATGGGAGAAAAAAGGACAGTGCACGCACCCACAGCCAAATAAGCCTCATGTCTGCTGTGGAAATTCTTTGTGGCTATGGTTCTAACAACACCATCTCAGTAAATGCCTTAGTTGTAAGCTACTTGTGCCTACTGGCTAATTATTCAAGGTCAATCCACTAGACAGGGCTGTGAGTGATGGTTTCCAGAGAGTGGAGGGACATGATACACTGAAGGGAGAGAAAGGAATTCCTACTAGGAGTGCCCCAGAACAGTCCCTCCGCACAAGCAAGGCTGAGATAGTGCGGGCGCCTTCTGAATTCTGTATGAGGTTGGCTACTGTTATCTCTTCCCACAGTTCAGAAGTGTGATGGCCCACCAGCTCCAATGCCCAAATCAATAAAAACGCCCCTTGCATTTCACTAGGCCCTGCCCCATCCACCCACACAGAGAGCCAGAACTGCCCAGGTCAGGACCTATCAACAACCCCACACGCCTCAGCAATGCTGGGAAGAAAGAAGCCCCCAGGACTGACGGAGGCAAAACCTTGGCCAAAGGTGAGGACTGGGGAGCCAGTCTACTACCTTCAGGCCACAGAATTAATAATGACCCAGCCCAGGATCTGGAGGCAGGGAAAACCCTGGAAGGAAAAAGCGCCCCACCCACTGAGGTGGCCGTAAGTGGCCACTGCTGTGGTCAAGAATGAGGCCTGCTAACACTCTTCAGTTAAATGGAATCCATAGGAAGCTGAAACAGGAGGCCCAACTATATTCCAGCTTTTAGGGATGCACATCTATGTACCCATAAAATCACAATCTGAAATTTGGTTTTTAGCTAAACAGCCTTTTTCTCACTTTCTATTGAAGTCTTTTTTCCTTACCCTGTTTCTCAGATCCCAGAGCCTCTCCTAAGCTTGACTGGGCTCCTGGGCTTCACCTAACTTCCTCTGGACACCACTGCCTCTGGCTTCACGATCAGCACCCTAGGGAACTGGCCTTGGTTTCCAATTCAGCCCCCACTTTTCTGTTTTTGCACTTCAAAGTTGGTCATCAGCTTCTGCTTGGTTTGTACCCAGCAGCCTGGATCTGAGAGTCTAGGATGAAACCTCCCTCTTCAAAACAAGGTTTGGGACATTAAAGTAGATCATAGTGATGTAAATTTAAAGACTTCTAAAGAAAGGTCAGCAATAAGAAATGCACAAAGTCACAGCCCCAGACTACAGCACCCACAAGCAAGAGTTAGGATCAAATCAAGTGACCCAATATACACATGAAACCACTACCATTATTATTCTAATACTTAGTCTTACTTTTATTATAAACTCTGTTAAAGAAGGAAGTAAAGGCTAAATAAATGTATGAGGACAATAAAACAGGTTACACAGCAAAAGTACAATCATGTTTAAAATGCCGACATAACCAAAACCTTCAGATTCACTTTTACACAAATATTTCTTAATCTAGAATTTAGGATCTCTGATAAACTTTTTTAAAGGCAAGTGAGAGTTTAGATGTTAAAAATCAATGAAAATAAGCACCTGTTTCCAAATACCTGAAATAGTCATTCATGAATATCGTCCTCAATCTCCCCCCATCATTCTTTACTCTACACCCCACCCCACCAGTCTAAACCCCTGGATAGAAAGGTCAGCACATTCATAATCTGCAAACTCCTAATTTCCAAAGGTCGAATGCACTCCAAGCTCCAAGTTAAGCACATTATGTGATTCAGATGTTCACTCTACTGATATATGTGTATCAGCAACTTTTGTCTTGATGTGGTGCCTTTATGACATAAGAGATTAGGAGATTTGCACATATCAGAATAGCTTTTAATAGCCATCTGTGCTAATCAACCCTGAATCTGCCTGTCACTGAACAGAAGATGTGCATTTTCTTAACAAGTTTTCTAAATAACTTTTAAATTATTAAAATTAGGCAAAACACAACACTGAATCTGAGCATTATACAAGAGGAAAGACTCCATACAGTTAACAACTCAAGTGCCAGATCAAGAAATCATTCTTTCAGTGCCCTTAGCATCGAACATGCATCATTCAGTAGAACCACCAGCAACAGCAACCAGTTTCATGAAGTTAGCTTTCTGCCCTAGAGCTTTCTATATATGATAAAGTTTAAAGGAAGAAAAAGAAAAATCACTAGAACCTGAGCAAAGGGTACTAACCATGACTCTGAACCTTCAAGCAAATTGCAAAGGTGAAGTAACCACGTTTTACCAAAAAGTAACTTCTAATTACACAGTGACATCTTTAAAAAATAACATAAAAAACCATTATCATTTCAAATGTTAAGATGCGGCCAGAAAAACTGTTCCAAAGCATCAATAGAGAGCTGGTAAGAAAGAAAAACTGCTAACAAGAAGAACAACATTCAATAAATAATGGAGTAATTCCAAGAGAAATAGCAGAAACGCAATCATCGGGACTCTACTGATCTTTATACACAATGTAAGAACATCAAACATATAAACAAAAAAAGGTCACCAGACAGCCAGAGTAAAGTAGGTAGAAAGCAGGCCTTAGTGCTCCACTGGCACTCAGAATGATTTTTCAAATAGAGAGAAGAAAGATTCCTGTGTACTGAGTAGATCTTGGGGAGATTTACAGAAAAACATGTTCAAGAATCACATGGGATGACAAGGCACGAAAGGTGAACTGTGCAGTTAACTGGATACAGAGAGTCCCCATACCACAGATTAAGGATTCAGAGGATCCCTGATTCAACAAACACCAGTTAAGTACAAGGCCCAGCACTGGATCTCCCACCCCCAAAAGGCCCTTCGCTCAAGGAACTTACTAAAATTAGACTAACTGTATAATACTTCTAACTTATAGAATGAATTATGTAGAGCATTAATTCATCTTATAAGATAAGAAACAACGAATTCAAAGAATTTTCAAAACAGAACACAACCCACCTCAGATAAAATCACCTAGGGAAGTAGTTATTCCAGCATACCTCTATGCGAACAAAAGGAGAGAAGAGCAAGGTTCCTGGAGCTGTAAATGTGGATCAGGAGACCATCAAACAGAGGAGAAATTCTTATGGTCTGAAGTTGAAAAGGGCTGCATTAGAAGGAGAAAAGAACTCAAAACCAAGAAAGTACCACAAAGTGCTTTAAAAAAAAATTTGTGCAAATGTTAAGTGAATAACACAGGATCCAGACAACTGACAACTCTCAATAATCAAGATATTACTTCTATATTATACCATATAGACTATGGATCTAAAATGAAATCCCTTAAGAGAGGAGAAAGATATATATATACATAGGTATGCACTGAAAAATAACACCAATGATCATACATCTAAATTACATACATGAACAGATTAAGAAAATGTGTAGCCTACACTGCAAACTAATAAACAAAGAAATCTTAAAACGCTTCACCAAAATTTTTCAACCAAAAACCAAATGAACAAGCATTTATTAAGTGCCCACCATATATAAGGCAATGGAGACACAAAGACAAAAGAGGGTAGGGTTGGTTTTAATCAAACACTTTTCTACTACTAGCATGAAAACCAATTCCCTTTATCAATGAATGCCCTCTGCTACCAACTTTTTGGAGGAATATACCACTTTCACCAAGCAGAAACACTTGGATGTCATCTAGTCATTTTTCCTCAACTGAAAATTTTTTAGAACAAATCACGATCTAATAAAAAGTATGTCATTACATCCTTCTCATAGGACCAATGGGATAATTAAGCATAAAGATAATTACTTCAAAGTAAATACCCAGAGAAAGCATGTTATTAATTTTTCTTTTCTTTAAATTCTCACAGAAGGCATTCCGCCACACAGCTGTAAAAGTAAAGAAGTGTGGGCCTCTCACAAATACGAATGATTTTCCAAAAAATCTTCATTTTTCAAAGTCCCCCATGCAAAGATTACATCTGATGCAGTCTGATCTAGACTCTCAAACTCTAGATCACCCCACCTTAGAAGAGATCACCTAAAGAGCATAAATTCCTTGAGAAGAGTAACAGTGCTCTTTTCTCTTAAACTTGGTATTCCAATTCCTTGTATATGGTAGGCACTGAATAAAATGTTTGAACTGAAATGACAGGAGAATTAATGAACATTCCTGGAGTCAAAAAAAAAAAACAGAGAGAAGAAAATTACACTACAACACTAAGCCTTCAACCTAAAGAAATTCAGGAATAAACTAGTCTATAAGATTCATGAGTAAGACCAATTAATTCTTAAAAATTAAAAGAAGTAGTTTATATAATTCTTTAAAATTAAACAAAACAGTTTATTGTTAGAAAACACTTGGTGAGTTGATTAATTTTCCAATAATATCTGTTGTTACCTTCCAGACTTAGGTTTCACACATCCCTTCGGCAATTCTGAAAAAAGACTTCTAAAAAGAGTGATTGTAGAATCAGGAACATCAAGTCAGTTGTGTGTCTAGTTTAGCTAGTGATCTGAACAAACAACTCGGTCAAGAAAAGGGATGAACATCTTCACTCTAGAATGTAAGGCAATTATAATCAACCTCCAAAACCCAAACTCTAACCTAAAGAACAGAATGCAGAGTTATCTTTGTTGGAAGAAATGGGAATCTGTTCTGAATAAAATGTCCACATTACAGCTTATCTAGCACTAGGATACAGCACACTAGGATTACAGCACACTAGCTCTAGGATAAATGTAAAATTCAAGACTAACCTTGGCTGCAACTTAATAATGGAAGTACCAAAAAACACTGGCTTTGTGGGAGATCAACTATGGGTGGACAACATGATGGTTCTGACCTGGTCTAATCCTGGCTCTTCCTTTAGGTTAACATCCCCTTTTTCTCTACTGGTTAACAACATGACCATCTGCTATTAAGAATGAAAGCTTATTAACAGTAAGAATTCCAAACACAGCCTCATACCAAGACTATGTTTGGTCCTTTTTTAAAAGAGGTTTGATATAGTCAATACATTCGTAAAATATCTCCCCAAATTGTGAAGCTCAAGTAATCCTTCAATGAAAAAAATGACTGACTGCACAACAGGTGAAAATTTCATTGCTACCTTCTTTTATGTAGGAAAATACTCTTATTTTATCCCAAAATTTAAAATAAAAACTCATTCAAAAAGTGAACTATTTGTCCTTGGACAGACTTCTAAAGCTCTTCTATCCTTATGAAATTTAAAGTACCAACAAGAAAATTAGCAGCTACAAAAGATGCAGCTAAATAAGTAAAAGAAAGACAATCAAGTCAGAAGTCACTTTCTGTTAAAGGAAACAACAATAACTCTGAAACACCTGGTTTTCTTTTTATTTTGCCAGTTGTATATCCTATTTGATTTAAATATCACATTTGTGCCAAAACACAAGACAGGGGACAGGAAAGAGGAAGCACGCCACCTCATTACAGGATGTTGACAAACACATCTGTGGCAAGCACCCTGACTAGTCCTAGAATACTCTTCCTCCAAACAGCCCTAAGATGTAGGCAACACTTTACACTAATTATTCCCCTTTTACAGATGAGGCCATTAATGTTAAGAGGAGCTGAACAGCACTCTCATCAGCTAGTAAAATTGGAGGCTGAGACCTGAATCATCTTTCCACCTCACAACAGAATTCTCCAAAGCCACAGAATTTTAATAAACTATAAGAATAAGAAATAAAATACCTGAATTTTCATAACCTACCCTTTTTCAAAAGAAAATCCCCACATACTACAAACATTTCTACCACACCAATCAGTTAGTTCTTCAATCCACATCAATCTTTCTCCACCTCCATCTGGAGAGAAGATTCTCTCTCTCCCTTTATTGTATACAGCCTAAGACAAGCAAGGATAAGCATAATTAGCAGAGTTAACTACAGTCCTCCTATATTTGTCTTGCCATACTACCTATATAACCATTTCTGAAATATGAAATAGAAAGCTTTTTTTTTTAAGACCAGGAAGCCAATTCATTTTTTGGCAATGCACCATTCAAAACAAAGAAAAAATTATCGATTCTAAGGTGATTTCTCTCTACTCTGAATTCCTACAGCAACTATTTTCTGCATAATGAAACTAGCAATTAATCATATACTGCCTTGACATCTTTTCTACAGATGTGTTTTGCTACTTAATTTTGTACATATGTATGCTGTCTCTATATGAGAAGATCGTCAATTCCTTGGGCACAGAAATGGCTCATGTTTTCTGTGCCTTGAGTAGTTCTGTGGACATAGCAGGTATCCAAAAATGCATTAGCTTGATTTGGTCAGTGAAAAAAAAAGAATTCATAAAATAAAAATTCATTTAACATTCATAAAAAGAATTTATCATTTTTCTCTTACTTTCTCTATCACTTCTGAAAATATAAACAGTAGCATCTATTTTCCATCCATCTGGCAAATCTCACTAAAACTTCAATTTTTTTGTTATCGTACTGGCAACTGTTCTTTCATTGAACATTTATTTATCTGAAATAAATCGGTCACAGCATTCAGTTTGAGACTCCCTTTTTCTGTTCTTTTACAGAAGGTTCACGTGATACAGGCTTTAACCAGTACCAGAGAAGACTGAGTTTCCTTATCTGACTACAATGACTGCTTTTTGGTACCTAAGCAAAACAAGTTATATTCGTAAAATAAGTGACTCCTACAGGCCAACGATCAGCTAGACTGAGCCTTTGGGGAGAGCTCAGTGTCTGACCAGGGGATGACAATACTGATTTTTTTCCACATTAGATGACCACTGCCGGCATTCGGAGAACACCAAAGGGCATCACTACTTCCATATCCCTTCTACGATTCTCTTGGCCTGATGCTGCCGGACGCCCGGCTGGGCAGCGAGGCGCGATCCCCCCGGAAGGTCCCGGAGTGTCCCTGCCCTCTGGTACCCAGCCCCGGCTCTCTCGTAATGCGGGGCTGGGTAGCCTCCTGCCTCGCTCTGACTGTGCTCTTCTCCTGGCGCTGGCAGGTGCTCCAGGGCACAGAGCTCTCAGCTGGGACCCACTGCGGAATGCGCCCCCGCCTACCCCCCAGGGCGGCCGGGGAAGCCCCCTCCCCCCCACACACACACGCCGTCCCTCTCGCTAGAGTCCCGGCCCGAGAGAAGCTCCCCCTTAGCCCGCTGCAGAGGGCACGAGACTCCGGCCGGGGCAGCGCTGGCCAAAGACCCCGGCAGTCCGGCTGGCAGCCCGGAACTTCCTCGGCAGGACCCCCATCCCCCGCGGGCCGAGGTCACGTCGCCCAGACTCCATTTCCCCTGGGTGTTTTCAGGCTGTCCAAGCGGTGGATGACAGCCCTGGCAGAAGCGACCGCGTTAGACACCCGGAGGAAAAGGAGGAGGGTCAGGGCTCCGGGGCGGCCCGAGTCCCCGAGAGCCTGGGCACAACTTTGGGGGTCCGGCCCGCGCCTCCCCGGGAGCAGGAAGTCGGTGTCAGAGGCGGCCACGCGGAGCCCACCTGAGGGCGGGGCCGGGACACGCGCGCCCCCACCCCGCCCGCTCACGCCCACGTGTCGGGCCCACCCAGGGCCCCGACCCCCGGGCAGGGGCACGTGCCGGCGCCCCGGGAACACCGGGCACACCGGGGCGCCGGGCGGGCAGCGCCGGGGCCGGACAGTCGCGCCGGCCGGCCCGGAGCTCGGGGCCGGGATGGAGATGCGGGCCCGCCCCGCCCCGCCACGCCGGCCGGCCGAGCCGCCCCACACAAAGGGGCCGGGGCGGGCGGCGGGGCCGAGCCTTTGTGTGGCGGGCTGTGGGCGGTCGGCGGCCTGGGGCCCGGGGCGGGGGTCAAGGGAGGGGGCTGTCGGGGCGGGGAGTCGTTACCCGGGTCAGCAGCGGCCGCATCTGCTCCCCGGCCCCGTCCGCCTCCATGGCCGGCCCGCCGGCCCGCGCGCCGCCTCGCCTCGCTCTCGCCGCCGCTGCCGCTGACGAGACCGCGGGGGACGCGGACGAACGTTCGTCCGAGCGCGGGCGCGGGGGCGCGGGGCCGCGGGGGGCGGGGGCGCGCGCGAGGGCGGCGGCGGGCGGCGGGCGGCGGGCTCCCCGCGGAGGCGGCTGCGGCTGCGGAGGTCTCGAGGATGGCTCAGGGAGGGGGAGGAGGGAAGCCACCGACTGGGGCTAACGTGTGCGGAGCTCGAGGGATGAAGGCTGGGGCCGCCTCCCGGGGGCGGGGCCGGGGCGGGGCGGGGCCTGGCAGAGATGACGCGAACGCCAGCCCCGCCTCCGCCGCGCCTCCGGTCCGTTGAGGCTCGGGGCTGGAGAGCCCGAGACCGACCCTGCGGCCCCGAGCCCAGCGCCGAGGAGCGGGACGGACACGCGGACCAGCCAATGGCAGCCGCCGGCGAGGACGAGGCCGCCCCGCCCCCGACCCCGCCCCCTCCTAAGACTGCTATTGACTTTGGGACCAGGTGTTTAAGTAGGAGTCTCGGAGGCTGCTGGGCTGGGGTCGGCACGCGCTCGGCCACGCGCGCGCCCCCCACTTCCTCCGTCTGCACCCCGGAGCGGCCGGGAAAGCGAGCTGGGCGGGGGCCTCCGCGGGCCGACTGCTCCCGTGTGTGCACGTGGGGTCAGGGACTACCGAACCCGAGCTTTCTGCAGGAAGCCTACCCCCGGAATACCCTGGCTCCGAACGTGTCCTCGGGCTGGCACCACCCCCTCCGGGCGGCCGGAGCCCTATAATCCCCGCGAATGGCAGGCGTCTCCCTCGGGGGGGGGGGGGGGGGCCCAAGGAGTGTGAGGGGGTCCCGCTGGCAGATCTGATGCCCATAGGATCGTAGATCCAGAGCTGGGAGCGACCCCCTCATTTTTATAGAGTCACACAAGTAGTGATATTTAAATCCAGGTCCCGGGACTCTTAAATGGGGCGCTCTTTCACTAGGACCAGACTTCCGAGCAGGAAGGAGGAAGCGGTAATTGAATCACCAGAGAAAGGAAAAAGTAGTTGCCTTTAAGTCTCTACCAGCTGAGTGAGTATAGTGTTCGACGCTGAAGAGTTATCTAGGCTTCGATGCCTCCACTCCAAAAATAACGCAGATCGCTTTACCTCTTGAGGCTGGGTCCGAACTATTATCTCCATGAAAGATGTGACAAGAACAGTCCCTAACTATCTTTAAGGCTTGAGTTGGAAAACCAGTAAGGAAGGACTAGGAGATAAAAGTTTTCAGAAGGTCAAACCATTCCCCTAAATGGTAGAACACTTTTTTGAAATAAAACATCTTGTGGCAGCTAAAATTGTATTACATCCGTTCCATTTGCTAGAACAGCGGTATCGATGAAGAATGAAGCTTAAAACCCCCAAATGTACCGAATGCAGACTTCTCGTGACTATAATGAATAGCCTATATTCAAGTGTAATTTCACCTGGGATCTACTTAAGTTAAACATTATGAAAAATATAAAATAATCATTTTAATGGTGATATGGTCAAGACCTATGGCTGGCGGAAGGTTTAACCACTATCTGATATAAAATGAATGTTTTCGCTGTTCCAATTTAAAAAAAAAAAAAGATCTGCAGTGTATAATAAAAGTATTATTCTGAAGGAGATAGCAAGCAAGATGGAATTCTGATGAACCGAGAAACTAAAGAAAGTCTTCTTTTCCAGGCAGAAGCAGAGTTCTAATCAGCCTTAGACATAAAGGAGGTTTTGACCTGGGGCAGGTCAATTAACTTCCTGAACCTCAGTTTTCTTCTCTCTTAAATGGACTTATTGTTAGTACCTCCCTCCCTGAGGTGGTGGAGAGGATCAGATGAGATAACTTATGTGAAGTACTTTTAATTTTATGTAGGTGTGGGAAACCAGATACAAATTAGGTGAAGCAATTCCAAAGGAGTAATCCAAGTATCCTATGATATTTCTGTCCTTCACTTTTCTTCTACTTTATAAAGTAAAATTTGATTTACTATGTTTTATCTTTGAGGAATACATATTTGATAAGCAATTGTGTGTGTTCTGAGGATAAAATGAGTTGTATATTGTTCCAAAAAGCACAAGCTGACCCTTCACTTACCCTCTGCTTGAGGGTGCTCTCACCACAAAGTTTCTATTTAAGAAAAAAAATCCCTACCGGACAAGAGTGATGATCAGCTTCAATATTCAGTAAATGGCTGTACTTGTGGGGATGCTGATAGACACACCATCATGGCCACAGCATGCTAGCATCTCCTTTCAGTGCAATACATCAACATCTAGAAGGAACTTAGTATATCCTTGCTGAACTGAACAGAATTCCAGAATTGTTTTATTCTTGGTTAATATAAATATTATACAACGTATCTAAACTTAGCCAAGCTTTGTAAAACATTAAAATAATTGAGACAGTTCAATCTCCTATACAGAGTTGGACTCTGAAGATCAGTCTAATGGTTGTGATCTGTCCCTTCTCAAAGAGGACTGTGACAATGGGGAGATGATGTCATGACTTGGAATTGACTTTGATTTGAGTGAGGGCTGTGCAAAGTCACCAGCCTCACTTTCTCATCCAGAGCCATCTGGGTCCAGTGGCCAGATATCCATCAGGACAACTGGAGATGGCCCCAGGTGTGGGAGAACTTGACCCTTTTAAGTTAAGATCTTTCCAGATTCTCACTCTGAGTCGGTTAATGCCCATTCAGTGAATAGGCCTCTTTAAGAAGCCAGTCAAGTGGTGATAGGCTGAGCTCAGGAAGCTTTAGCCCTTGCCCATTCCTGAGAGGGCAAAGAGGTCCTAGGAGATGACCCCCCGAGCCTGGTCTCTAGCATCTGGCTACATTTTTCATAGGATCATAGATTTAGAACCTTAGAGACCATTTAGTCCAGGAGTGGGGAACCTGCAGCCACGAGTAGCCCTGTAGGACCCCAAGAGTAGCCCTTTGGCTGACTCCAAACTTCACAGAAGTAGCCTTGAGGCCTCAAGGTCCCCACCACTGATTTGGTCTAATACTGTCATTTTGCAGAGAAGTAAACTTGAGGCAGGTCCAGAAAGGCACATGTTGTGTTCTGACTCTTCCTGACTTCATTTGGGGTTTTCTTGACAAAGATACTGGAGTGGTTTACCATTTCCTTCTCCACTTCATTATACAGATGAGGAAACTGAGGCAAACAGGGTTGAAGGACTTACCCATTATCATACAGCTAGTGTCTGGGGCTGGATTTGAACTCAGGTCTTCCTGACTCCAGACCTGGCACTCTTTCCACTGGGCCACCTAGGCATATAGTAGGGGCCTAATAAATGTTTACTGAATTGAATCAAAGAGGTGAAGTGATTTCACCATGGTCACTTAGTAACTGATAGAAACAGAATTGGAATCCAGGCCCCCAACTCCCAGTAGACCACTCACTTTACTGTACCCCATTGTTCCAGGAAGCTCTTGTGGAAATCACCACTGGGTGATTTGACTCAGTGATCTATTGGCATTTGATTTTAGGGAACAAGAAAGGACCCAGAGTCCCTCAAAGTGCCTTCTAGAGTAGCTAATCCTGAAAATTCAATAAACAGACATTAAAGATATTTGTTTTATCCACACGAATAGACGGAGTTTCTACACTGGGTGTTCTCTCTAATGGTGGCAAACTCAAATGAGGATCCCTGTGGGGGCATGTGGCCTTAGAAAACCACATATTGTGGAAATTGTTTAATGTGATGGTCCATGTACAACCTCTGCCAGATTACTCGGTGTCTTGGGGAGGGGAAGGAGGAGAGGAGAAAAATGTTGGAACTCAAAATCTTACAGAAATGAATGTTGAAAAAAAGAATAGAAGTAGATAAAAATAAAGGGGAAGTTGAACAAAAAACTCACATATGAATATTTTCTATGTAAAGTGCTTTGCGAACCTGAATATGCTATACAAACACCAACTGTTATCGGTATTATTCTGTACCCAGTAAAATCACACACCAGAATTATAAATAAGACTTGAAATGGAAAAGGTAGACAAATGCATGCCAACACATAAATGGCTGTCCTTTCCTCTAAGCAAGTTTTTGAAAAAATATCATAGTCTTCTTGGGGTGGTGGGGATCAAAAGATCCTCAGAAAGGAGAAAGGAACAGGAAGAGGGCCACTGCATAGGTTGGCCTAGCACAGGGGCAGGGAGCCTGGAGCCTCGAAGTCCCATGTGGCCCTTTGAGGGAATCCAAGCAGATTTGTATTCCGTCAAAGAGCTGCACTTAAGGACCTTGGATTCAACCTAGGCTGCAGTTCAAAGTTTATGATAATAATTCATGTTTATGCACCATCCTCAAGCCTCATTTCAAAGAGGTTAGGCCACAATGGGAACATAAGATGTTGTATTCAGAGGGCTGGACCACAAAAAAAAAAAAAAAAAAGACCTAGATTTGAGCCCCCAAGGCTCAGCTTTTATGACTCTTATGCCGGTCACTTAATCTCAAAAAGTCTTGGTTTCTTTATCTGTACAATGGGAAAATATTCCTTGTTCAGCCTACCTTGGTGAGGAAAGCAGCTGTTAAAGTGTTATTTAAGTGTGTGAGCTATTATTATATACATAAATAATATATATACATATATAATGTATATACATGTATATTAATCATCCCCACAACAGAAAAACTATAATCGACTATACAGGATGTTGTTAATCAGTCAATAAGCATGTATGTTCATCTCCCTGAACTCTAATATGTATTGACATGGAAATGCTCAGAAAACCTTTTTTAGAATGAAAAACTTTCAGGGCAGCTGGGTGGTACAGTGAATAGACCACCAGCCCTGGAGTTAGGAGAACCTGAGTTCAAATCTAGCCATAGACACAACACACTGGCTGGATGACCTTGGGCAAGTCACTTAACTCCAATTGCCTTGCCTTCCCATTGCCCCCCACCAAAAAAAAAAAAAAGAATGAAAAATTTCCTTTGTTCTACTAGACCTGTGGCCCCTTGCTTAGTAGGAGCTGGAAGAACAAATGTCTCCCATGTCACAACCTTCCCTTACTTTGGCCATCAACCCTTGAGGTGTCGCTGCATTCTGAGTACAGTTGAAACCAGATTAAAATGGAATTGGGAAATATTTAGTAAATTAAATAAAAATACAATAGAATATAGATAATGTTAATGTGTTGTTTTCTAGGTCACCTTGAGACCCCAAGGATCCTCATGTAGGGTTTCCTGGCTTCCCTCCGCTCTTCTTATTTAAGTCTGACAGTACTGGGCTGCCCCACAAACCACGGCCAGGGCACAAGTTCAAAGCTGAGAGCTAAGGAATCACATGTGGTTTATTAACCTCCTCTACAGGGAGAGCAGATCCTGACTCACCTGGCCCAAAAGCACACAACTAACAAAGGTCTCTCTACTCCACTGCAATCCTGGCTCAAAAACAGAATTTTTTTCTGTATTTGTGTTCTGATGTTTGAATGCAAAATAATTTAAAAAATAAAAAGGGGGTGGGGGGCAGCTAGATGGTTCAGTGTATAGAGCATCAGCCCTGGAGTCAGGAGGACCTGAGTTCAAATGCAGTCTCAGACACTTGACACTTACTATGTGACCTTGGGAAAGTCACAACCCTGATTGCTTCACCTCCCCCATCCCCAAAACAGGAATTTTGTGGAAAAAATCAGTGACAATTCTGATTCATATGGAAGGCAATCTCAATTAGTGAAATTCTAGATTTTTTTTAGTTTTTGCCTCATCACAGTTTAGAGCAAGAGGGTTCAAATCCCAGCTCTGCTATTTGCTAGCCAAGACAAAGGAAGTTTTAGTGCAAGTTACTGACATAATTACCTTGGAAAAGTCACTTCCCTTGCATTAGGCCTTAGTCTTCTCATCTTTATGAGGGGGCTAAACTAGAAAATGGCCTCTCGGATTCCTTCCTTCTAGAACTAAGAACCCTGATTCAAACTAGGCCAACAAAGGCTTATGGAACCTTACAGGAGGCCAGTTCCAGTAAACTGAGCAGAGGAATTTATAATCGTCGCGCAAGTGTTTATTTGCAAAAAAATCATTCTTGGTGGCTTGGTGGGAGTGGACTTGGAGTTAGGAAAACCTGAATTGAATCCTCCCTCAAAAAGTAATAACCCAAATCTGGCCTGAGACACTGTCCCTAACCTTGGTCGACCCCAGTTTTTTCACGTGTAAAGTTGGGATAACAGCAGCTACCTCCCAGGGTAGTTGTGGTGAGCCAAAGAGATAATAATTGTGAAACGCTCTGCCAGCCTCCAGGCTCAGTGTAAACGCCAGCTTTTGTCTCCTCAAGGGCTTGGGAGTTCTTGAAAATTATTTGTTCTCAGGTATTTTAAGCCTTTCCCAATGATCTTGCTTTTCTTATTACTTCTGGGAAACTGGGCCGAGGATTCCTGAAGGAAGTGAAACTTTAATTAGATTTTTCAGCATCCCAGATTCGGGATACTTCTCGCACATCTGGCATGACTGGCAGTCCTGGGAAGTCAATGAGGAATGACTAGAAAACCTTGGCAAGGTCTTCATCCCCAAGGGAAAAACGTTCTTCTTTCTGGGGAGAGTGCTCCCTGAGCCAGTGAATATTTTGCAAAGGCAGACAAGACAGCCATTTCGTTGTCACTTTTAATATCCTGAAACCATCATAGAGATGGAGCAAAGAGAAAGTGACACTGTGTCTTCCTGACACCCCTCACTGCCAAGCGAAGGCTCCCAGTCACCTAAGCCTGGGAGTCAATTCAGTGTACCCTACCTGGCATTTTAGGCTTTGCGTAGGCTATCCTAAATCCCTGGCAGATAACTCCTCCTCACCTCCACCTCCAGAATCCCTAGCTTCCTTAAAATCCTGCCTCTGGTGGCACTGGAACTGGGTGCCTTTCCCTGATGCCTTTTGCTGTGAGTGTTGCCTGGCACTTATTTATCTGGTAAATACAGTTCTCCTCCTACACTCCCCAGCAGAACGTAAACTCCTAAGGGCAGGGTCTGGTTTGGGTTTTTTGTCTTTGCATCCTCTGGGCCTGATAAATTGGTGGTGGTTGTTAGGAGAACCTAAATGCATTGATGATAGTAACGAAACAAAACTGGGCAAGAGTATATAACCAGCACTGGGCAACTCATTATAGCCATTTTCCAGAAGAAGAAACTAAGATCATCTCTCCCCCCAAAAAAAAATATGAGAAGGCTTACCTAAGGTCATAGGACTAATGAGTGGAAGGATCTAGACCAAATTTCAGACCTAGTGTTCTTTCTATTGGATCACAGTCTTTTCCCACGGAAGGAGTTGGAGAAGAAGAGGAGAGGGGAAGGAAGGAGTGAGGTAATACTGTATACCAAAGTCCTATCTGGTCAAAGAAGTCATCGCCTTACGCTGTGTTCAAACATTGAGAATGAAGAATAAAGGAAATGGTCCAAACCGTTGAGGTCAGAGAAGTGACTCAATGTGGTATTACCAAGAGGCCGTCCCGGAGCTGAAGAGCTTGAATGCTGCCTCTAAGTCACTGTCCGGCTCAGAACCTCAGCAGCCTCCTTTGTGAAATGTGGAAACTACTTGTAGTAACTACTTGACAGAGCTGCTGTGCAACTCAGAGGAAATAATGCCCATAATGCAACGTGCAAAGTTTAAGTGCTATAGAAATTCATTCTTATTGTCATTATTATTTCACTCAGATGTTTGAGAGGACAGGGGGTCTCAGCACAAGTTACCCAGAGGATTGCCTACACTCCACCTTACCTGACAAGCATGACACCACTTTCAGGTGTGTCCAGCTCTTCGGTCATTTCTGTCACTTCTGACTCTCTGTGACCCCAGTTGGAGTTCTCTTGGCAAACATACTGGAGTGGGTTGCCATTTCCTTTTCTAGCTCATTTTACAAATGAGGAAATTGAGGCAAAAAGGGTAAAGTGATTTGCCCAAAGTCACACAGCTAATATGTGTCTGAGGCAGTATTTGAATTCAGGTCTTCCTGTCTCCAGGCCCAGTGCTCCATCTACTACACCACCTAGCTGTCCAGGCAATTTTTAGATGGGGTTAAAAAAAAATGTACATGTAACAACCATTTGGCTTTTTCTACTGCCTTTGTTTCATATACTTTCAAGGGTTGCATTCACTCTTTGGTCCTATGTTTCAGAGGACAGTATCCCAATACACACACATGCGTGTGGACACACACACACATACACACACACACACACAGACACACACACACACAAAACCATCCCACCTTCTCAGTGAAATAATGGTCACAAGTATGGCGAGGGTCATGTGCCCTGGCCATGGCATTCAGCAAGTCAGATCAATGCAGCTTCTGATGCCAGGTCCTGTCTCCTGACTCCTAGTTCAGTGGATTTTTCCCCTGCTTTCCTGTTTTCCCCAGCACAGTTAAGCTTTAATCCTCAACCAATTAGTGTGGGCATCAACCAGAGTGCAGGATTCTGTGGAGTAACAGGTGGCAAGTGAGGGCAGAGGTGTGTACCTTGGCATTCTGTAGAGAGCTAACAAACTCACTTAAAAGTTATTGTAGGTCTTGCTTTTGGCAGCCATCAAAAGTCAGAGTCCAATCCAGTCACACCTAAGTAGGTCTGGGTGGGGTTCCTGTTTCAGACTCCTTCCCCCCAGTTCTTGGACACTTTGCTGATTCCGACCTTATTTTCAAGGACAACTGTCCTTAGCTAACTTCATTTCCTTTCCTTTTTAGTTTTGGTAGAAGTTTCACTTCCCATTAGGCATCTCAACCTGTGACTGATAAAAAAGGCTCTATCCTAAATCTAGATCAGGAGTTGTCAACCTGGGATCCCCAGGGGTTTTAGGGATAGATTTCAGGAGGTCTGTGACCTGGGATGGGAAAAAAAATCATATCTTTATTTTTGCTGGCCTCTCACTGAAATTTAGCTTTTCCCTCAGCTATTTAAAAATACAATTCCAAGAAGGATCCATAGACTTCGCCAGACTGCCAAAGACGTCGCTAATGCAAAGATGTTTGAGAACCACTGAGCTAGACACTGAGATCAGTTTGGGAGAAGATGGATAGGGCCAACACATAGGAACAAGATGACAACTGAATCTGTGATTTCATTGTTATTAGAAATTCCTGGTTGAGAAAAACACCTATTGCCAAGGCAAGATGGTGCCTTGTTGACAATGTTTAATCCTAGAGGGTGGCCTGGAGCCCTGAGGGTTTGAATGACTTACCTAGTGACCCCCAGCCAATTTAATTCAGATGGGGAACTGCAGCGGGTCTTTCTGGCTCCAGGTCCCGCTCCCTCTATCCACCACCGTACAGCTAGCTGCCTCTTAAACTACAGAAATTTCTAAAATCCCAAATTAAAAAAAAAACATTTAGGGAAAAGCCAGTGTAGATGTTTTGGCACGCTAGATATCAAAGAAAGCATTTCTAACTACTGAAACTCGATATCCAACAAAATCTCTGACTTCCTTCTCATTTCAAAGTGACGCCTGACACATACATAGCACATTGGTTCCAGGAATCTTGGGAAAATCACCAGTCTTCCCAGATGAGATTCTGTCTTCCTTTATTTTAGGAAAAACTGAAGTGAAGAAAGGTTAAATGATTTGCTAAGGACCAAATATGGTGCCAGTTTGTTGCAGTAGACCAAGAAGATATTAATGACTACAGATCCATATGTACTTTTCAATCTCCGTAAAAAGACTATGAGACTGATCCACAGAAGCATCAAAGACACCCTTAGTGAAGGTTATGAGAAAGGAACAGGAAGGCTTTTGCAAACACTGTTCTACAGATGTTTAGTCACGTGACTGATTAAATCTTAAGAATATAAGATGCCATTGTGTTTGTTGTTCATGGACTATTTAAATCAAGCATTTGATTCAATAAAGCAAACCTTCTTGAAGGCCCTCTCCATTGAGATGACGCCCACGCATGTCAAAGCTAAATGAGAGTTGTTTAATAAAGAAAAACAAAGAGAACTTTGCTCATTATCATAATCAAGCAGTGCATAAAACAGGGAAACATGTTCATCCAAAACAGCTTTTCCTAGTCCATTCCCACCCTTCCAGACTTCTCCCCTCCATGTGTTATAGCATCCAGCTCACCACTTCCTTGGACATGACCATTTCCTGTGCATTAGCTATCTTGATGCTTGGGATTTCCATCCTTGCCTTCCCTCATGTCCTTCAAGAAAGAAAAAAGACTGCTTTTTGAGGAGCCTTTTCCCCATTCCCTGCACCTCCCAGGTGCTAAGGCCCTCCGCT
Organism: Pseudochirops corinnae; assembly: GCA_028646515.1. Lineage (NCBI taxonomy): Eukaryota > Metazoa > Chordata > Mammalia > Diprotodontia > Pseudocheiridae > Pseudochirops > Pseudochirops corinnae. Next base: position 531,015,741 of record CM053585.1, read on the forward strand.
TCCAGACTGCTTTCCTTCTCCAACTATATCTTATATGTACTTAAGCATTTCCATGTTTTCCCCACCATTAGAACATATGTTCCCTGTGGAGAGGGCAATTTTAGCTTTCTTTTAAATCTCTCTCACCAGGACAGTGCCTGGCACGCAGGGAACATTCAATGAATGCTTTTTTGTTGACTGACTCTCATCATCATGGAGGGTCCAGGGCAGATTCCAGATGGAAGAGGGATTCCATAGAGCAGTGGTTCTCAACCTTCCTAATGCCCATCCCTTTAATACTTGTATGTGGGTGTATCTGCATGTGGGCAGACCTGCCTGTAGGTGGACAGAGGAGCAGTGTCTTGGTTCCTAAGACCATCGGAAATGTGTTTTCCAATGTTCTTAGGCAACCCCTGTGAAAGGGTCGTTCGACCCCCAAAGGGTTGCGACCCACAGGTTGAGAACCGCTGCCCTAGAGAATGACAGGTGGTGAGACCTTGCAGCCATTGCTCTTTGGACATAATTCTGTAATGATGGCACTAACCCTGCAGAGTCTCCTAAATGAGGCGTTTAGCCTGACTCTACACACACGCACACACCGGCACACACACACGCGATGAATAATATCTCTTGTCCAGACTAGGCTAGTCATTTGGACACTGGCCCATCAGTACATCTAGGACAGGTAACATGTATGGACAATGAACTAAGCCAAGAATTGAACAGGAGGGGGAGAAAAGGCCAGGACTATACAATGCTTTTAATGGTCTCAAGCTTCTCCCTGAAACAAAGGGCCAACTTTTTAAAAGCAATAATCTCCTGGCTTCTGGCTGTGAGTTACTTAACGCCACACTTTCCAAAGACTTAAAGTTGTGGGCTCCTTTCCCCCTCGCCCCCCAGGGCAATAGAAAGTGACATAGTGACCATATAAGCTACAGCACATCACTGAAAAAAGAACAGCGATGGAAAAGCAAAGTAAAGGACGTCTGGAGACACGTGGCTGTAAATGAAGTCAGACCTCTCATGATAAAACTATGGAAATATGTTGTAGCGTCATGACAAGAGAAATCTATGAGTACTGACCCCTCCAGCCCGAGTGCAAAGCATCATTCAATGATGAACAGTCAAGACTAAGAAGGGGACAGTCCATGGGCTTCCCTGGTGTTCAGAGAAAGTTGATAGGGCCAGAGGAAGATCCCAGGCACATCAGGTGGGCCCCTGTGGGCATTGACAAAAGTCCTAGGAGATGGACAAGCGTGGACAGATTGCTATCCACATCATTAGAGGAAGCACCCACATCAACGAGACGTAAAAGAGATCCATTAAACTGTCATGTGGAAAGCACCCTAGGGTGAGAATGAGAAGTTCTCGGTTCTAGGTCCACCTCTGCCATTAACTCAGTATTTGACTTTGAGAAAACAGTGTGACCTCCTCAGTTTCCTCATTTTTAAAATGGGTGCAATAAGAACTTCTCTAACTGCTCAGTAGAGTTAATAGGAGATTCAACTAAGAAGACAAATGTGCCTGTTTCAGAAAGAACCCCAAACTATATGACAGTAAGGTACGAGAGACCTTCACAAATCTCAGTTTCTATTTGTTCAGTTCTTTCTGTAAACCTTTGGAGGACTCAGGCTCTCTCCCACCACACACACACACACACACACCCCATACCCCCTGTCCCAGAAAGTCTCTCTGGCAAACAGAGCTTTCTACAATGGGGGCTCCTTCCCATGCCTCAGCCTAGCAGCAGTTTAGAGTACCCCCATAAGGCTGCAGCTGGACCAAATCTGTGCCTCAACCACCAAGACTTCCACCCTCCTCCCCCCACATCTACACAGACAGGAAAACAAACCCCCAGACCCACGCAAAAGAGGCTGCAAGAGGAGCATCGGGAATAGGGGAATGAAAACAGTCTGAGAAACTGCCCTGGAGGCTCCTCGGTATCTCTCTAAGGCTCTCAGAAGCCTTCCTAATTTGCAGGGTTTTTGGTTTGGTCCTCATCATTCCTGCTGGAGGTGACAGTACAGTCTCTGTAGATTTCTCTTGTCATGGCAACAGAACATATTTCAATACTTTAAGGGTCTGGATTGTCATGGCAGGTATCAATGCCTCTATAATTCGGTAAATGATCTTCAAGATATGCTTTGGCCAAAAAAATTAAGTCAGTCTAACAATCAGCCTCTTGGAATATAAATAGTTTGGTCCTCAAAAGAGAACAGATATATAGTTTTGCCACTAGTAATAATAATAATAATAATAACAACAATTATTATTATTATAGGGGGGGAAGGCAGGGCAGTTGGGGTTAAGTGATTTGCCCAAGGTCACACAACTAGTAGGTGTTAAGTGTCTGAGGCCGGATTTGAACTCAGATCCTCCTGACTCCAGGGCTGGTACTCTATTCAGTGAGCCACCTTGCTCCCCCTTCTAATTACTTTTTTGCCCTCAGGCAAATCACCTCCCTCCATGGGACTCAGTTTCCTCATCTGAAAAAGGAGGGGGTTGGTCTAGATAACTTCTAAGGTCCCTTTCAGCTCTAAAGTAATGACTGTGAAGGAAGTACTCTGTTGCCACCTTCCTCACCCACCTTGTGCAGATTTGTTTTCCCTTGTCTCCTAGGAAGTTCAGTCTCTTTGATAGAGAAGGAGGAAGCGAAGTAGGAATTGGGTAGTTCTGCTTTCTCTCTGTCATGTCTACACGGCATCCGTCCAAGCCGAGCTTCATCACTTCCTTGTTCTTCTTGCTCCAGGAAAAGGTAGGAGGGGGAAAACATCCCCTTCTATTTTCCTTCACATTTTCTGAAAACTTGGGCTTCTTCTGAGCCTTTCATTTTCCCGGCTGAGCGTCATTCTTTCTGTATAAAGCCTTGGTTTGATGTTCTTTTTGGTATAATTTTTATGCATTCTTTAAAGATCTCCACTCCTTTTGGAGCACCCATTTTAGCCATGTTAGATTCTCTATGTTCATCTGCCTTTCCTTTTCACTAGACTGTTCTGTGATGACATCATCAGAATTTCATTTTTGAAAGCCTCCCATCCTTTTTGAGACATCTTCCCTTTTAGGCTCTTGCATCATACTCAGCAGGCACCTGCCTGGGCTCCAAACATCCCTCTCTCTCTTCAGGGAGCCGTCCTCCTCCTACTCACCCAGGTTTGAGCCGTCACACTCAGCCCTGTCTTCTTTACCTCCCACATCCAATCAGTTTTCATGTCCTGTAGATTCTATCTCCATAATGTCCCCCACACCTGTCCCTTTCTCTCCACATGCAAAATCCTTCCTTTTTTTCTTTCCTGTTTCCAATTCATTCTCCACATAACTCCCCAAGAAAAGATCATGTTACATCTAGGAGAAAATACGTGACGTTTGAAGCCCTTCCTAGCATGGCTCCCGCCTTCCTCTCCAGAGTCACTTACATTACCCTCTTTCCCACATCAAATCACTCTACTTTTTATTCCCCAAAATCAATATTCCTTCTCCTGCCTTCATGCCTTAGGATCTCCAGCTTACTTCAAAAAGTCAAGGACCACGTGCTACATGAGGCCTTGCCTGAGCCTATAGCTGAGTCTCCTCTGACCCCCCCACCTCCAAATTAACTTGTATTTGCTTAGTGTATATTTTGTATTTCTTTGTTTGTCTTTTCTGGCACATGTTGTACCCCCTAAAATAGATGTAGTTTCTTAAGGGCAAGAATTGTTTCTTTTTTTGTCTCTTGTCATTGTATCCTCAGGGACTAGCACAGGGCCATACACTTAACTCAAGCTTAGTAAATGCTTGAAGTGTATAGAGCACTGAACCTGGAAGTAGAAAATCCTGTGTTCAAATCTAGCCGCAGAAATTCACTAGCTGTGTGACCCTGGGTAAGTCACTTAGGAAAAACAACAACAAACAAAATATATCTCTGTTTGCCTTAGTTTCTTCAACTGTAACATGGGACTAATAATATCACCTACCTCACAAGACTGTTGTAAGATCAAATGAGATAATATTTGTAAAGGGCCTAGCACATAGTAAGTGTGACATAAATGCCTGTTTCCTTCCCTTTCTCTTTCCCAGCACAACCTTCTAAAATTATTCTAGAGCAAGCTCATGCAGTGGTAGAGGGAATTTCCTCACTGGGAGTTTCCTATATCCATGATATCACAAGTTTGGTTTAAAAAAAAAAGGAATTATGATAAAGAAGCAGTCATGGTATCTAGGAAACCCAAATATAAATCCTGCCTAAGAGTGTGACCCTGAGAAAATGACTAATTTCCCAGTGTTCTAGGCAACTCTCTGGAACTTTAAGTTATTGACCAGCTCCCCATTTATGCCAATGGAGAGAATTTCCACACTGGAAGTTGCTGACACCATTGAAATCACTAGTTCAACCTAAAAGAGAAATAAGCCATCTAATTGTGTAGACAGGCCAGAATTCACATTCTAGTTGGAGACCATTCTGTGTAATCCAATGGCTCAAGCATAGAAGAACTTGGGAGACTGGAGAGGGGATAAAGAAATTCTCAACACCATCTTTTATTTTCAGTGGGAGAATGAAAACATCGTCACCATTCACTGCAAAGTGTAAAAAACCAGACAGGAGGGAAGCAACAGAAGTTGGGGAAGTCTTCTTGCCAGCAAACAAACACCCGTCAGCCTGTTCTACAGACCATCTCTTAGCAACCTGGTGCGGTAGCAGCTAGCCCAGAGATGCCGAGAAGCCCATCGGGCACCAGCTCAGCAAAGGAAAACAGAGTCCGGTGACATCTACATTAACAGTAGACAGTCGATGGCACTACATCGTAATGAATGTCATTTAAAAGTGGAGCTAATTATTCTCCAGGAGGAGGCTTTCCAGGAAAGCTGCCTGGTTGAAAGTTGTCTCTGATCCATCTCATCAGGGCAATATCCCAAAATCTCTTCCATGGTAGTTAATAAAAGTCCAATCTCAGCCTGGATCAGCCCCAGGAGTGTAAGAAAAGACCCTCCACCGGAAAACACAATATAATTGTAGGATCCATTGTTCTCAAGCAGGGAACTTCCTCTTCTGCCTCCTCTCAACAACCCCCCTGGGAAACTGAATGAGTAAGGCAGACAAGCACGAGCAACACTCAATGTGGGTTAAATTAACTACCCATTGAGAAAAACCAACAAATATCCTGTTAGTCCACATCTTGTGTGTAACAAGTGTTGTAAAAGACATCAGCAAGTATATGTCAGACCAGAAAATGAGGAAGACTGCCTATAGTGAAAGAATGTGGGACAATGGATGAACAACCCAAGAGATCCGTTGGTGCCCCGAAGTGTTAAATAAATGAGTGGAAGACCTCTAGGGCAGACAGTCAGTCAACAGCACCTACTATGTGCCAGGCACCATACTAAGCTCTGGGGACACAAAGAAAGGTAAAAGCAGACTTGGATTCTCTGTGGCAGGGGTTCTCCTGTGGCAGACTGCACCTTCTCAGAAGACTTGTTAAACAATTGAAGAAAATGCTAAGTTTCAGTTAGAGGTTGATGAAAATAAAGACAATTTGATGAAAACAAAATATTTTTTATTTATTAGTTAAATTGATTTTCATTTATTATTTATTTATTAGTTAAAATGTTTTTTCTTCTCCAGTTCAAATTCACCTATGGAGTATTTATGGGAAAACAAAGAGAACTGCACAGGTTGTAAAAGCCTGCAGAGATTGCAATCTCTGTCTTTAGAGGGAGTCCCCACCTGGATGAAATCACAGAACAGTATCAGATTTAGGGCTAGAAGGAATCTCAGAAATCATCTAGTTCAGCCTCTTCCTTTACAGTTGAGCACACTGAGGCCTAGACAAGTAAAGTGACTTGTCTAAAGACATATAGACCTTAATATCAGAGACTGTGTTTGCACCCAGATCTTTCAGTCTATCAAAGTGAAAAGTTCCTACTAATACAATTACATAACAGCTCTCATGTTGTGATACCTAAGCAAGTCAACCATTCCTCATCCTGTTCTGACATGGAAAGCACATAATGGCTTCATTTCCTGGCTCCTTTTAGGCTAAAGACAAATGAAGCTAAGACATTTGTCATTGTGGCAGGATGCCAGCGTAATGTATGAGTGGGATGTCCGGTTCACTTTGTTGAAGAGTGTCATCGAGCTAACTCCTAACTGGAAAAGATCCCCCACCCCCCACCCCATGCGTCGTCACTGACACAGCGTCATCCAGCCAGGGCTTGAAGACCTCCTTGCCGGGAAACAGCCTGTTTCACCTTTCCATAGCACTACTCGTTAGGAAGATCTTCCTTAAATCGAGACTAGATTGTCTTTTCTGCAGCTTTTTTCCTCATTCTGCCTCTTAGAAACAAAAAGTACCACTCTAGTGGCATTTCACAGAGTATTTTAGCACATCTAGCATTTCCTCCCCGTCCCCTGCCCCCTTCTCTTTCCTGTGGTAAACATTTATTTCCCACCAAGATACTCCCTTTGGACTTCATCATGCCCCATTCAGGGTACCTTCTCCTCCCCCATTTTCCCTTTTCAACTTCCTTTTCCATGTTGTCTTCTTCATTAGAATGTAAGCTCCTGGAGGGTAGGGACTATCTCTCTTTTGGCTTATATTTGCAGTCCCAGTGCTTAGCATACTGCCTAGCACATAGGAAGCTTTTAATAAATGCTTGTTACCTGACTGACTGACCAAACATCCATAATTTCTTTAACTGGTCAGTTTCTCATATAGCATCATCACTGGCCCATCACCATTCTCACTGCCCTCCTCTGAACACCTTCCAATTTGTCAATAACTTTATTAAAATGTACACTGATTACAGAACACGCCACTGCATATTTGGTCTGACCAGGGCAGAGAACAGAGCTTCTATTACCACTTTCTTATTCCCAGAAGCTGTGCCTCTCTTAATGTGCGCAAGATCCCCCTGGCTTTCTGAATCATCCTAGCATGCCACTGACTCGTTATAAGCTTCTCATACACTAAACCCCAATGTATTTTTCAGATAAAAGGCCTACCAAGCCCTCTCCATCTTATACTTGTGAGATTTCTTTTTCAATACAAGGGTAGGACTATATAGTTACGCTTGCAGATTTCACCCTTTTCTTTTTTAAAATTGGCCCAAAATCCAAAATTCTCAAGACCTTCAAAAAATCCTGACTCTATCCCGTGGTGTGTTACTGTGTCATCTGCAAATCTGATAAGCATGCCATATATACTTTTATGCAAATATTAAATAATAGAGGGCAAATTACAGATCCCTGGGGACAATCCACTGGAGACTTCCTTCCCAGTTGACAATTAATGACTCCTCTGGAGTCAGCCATTCAACCAATTCCAAAGTTAACTTATCGTACTATTGTCAAGGCCACATTTCATCATATTTCTGAGACATATCATCATCATCATCATCATCATCATCATCACTGTTAGGATATAGTTCTATATAGAGCTTTACAGCTTAAAATGTACTTTGTGTATATTTTCTCATTTGAGACTTTGTCAAATGTTTTGCTAAAACCTAGGTAAACTCTGTGTAGGGCATTCATTCTCAGGGTCCACCTGTTTAATAACCCCATCAGAAAGAGGAAGGAGGTTATTCTAATTGGATTTCTTCTTAATCACTAACCATCTCTTTAAGAATTTGTTCTGGTTTTTCCCAGATTAGAAGTCAGGTTTCTTGGCTTATAGTTTACAATCTCCGTTCTTTTCCTTAAAAAAAAGGGGGGGGGGGGGCAGGGTGGCTAGGTGGCTCAGTGAATAGAGCATCTGCCCTGGAGTCAGGAGGACCTGAGTTCAAATGTGGCCTCAGACACTTAACACTTACTAGCCGTGTAACCTTGGGCAAGTCACTTAACCCCAATTGCCCTCCCTTCTCCCCTCCAAAAAAACAAAAAATAAAAAAATAATTTAAAAAAAAACCATTCAGACATTTGTCCTTCCCTTTCTCTGACTCTCCAAGATCTCACAGAGTTTACTGCTAGTGGTTTATCAGTCATATCTGCCAGTTCTGATAATGGCCTGGGATGTTGGTCATCTGGATTTGAGATAAGTTATCTTCTTCAGAAGGCCCTCTCTTATGGACTCACTAAGAACTATAAGGGCCTTGTCTGTAATGGACTTGCTATTGAATAATGGTTGCTAGAACATGGTTTGACAGTATGTTGGTAGTTAATTAACGTCCAATATTTTCATATGCTGAGAACATAGGGCTCTGTAAGTATCTGTTGAATTGATTGCTTAAGACCCAAACCATCTGTGTCCAAATATATTAGAATCCAGGTACTTTCTTCCTGACTCAGATCCTGACCACTTTGTCACTCCTGACCACCCAGCTTTACTGTCCACTGACAAAGCAGATCTATTTCTAACTTTTCTTTTTGTCTATCCCTTTAGTAACAACCCCTCTACTTGTGAATAATTGACTATCTGTCTGATCCCTATATTTATGAAAAGAGATAATATTTCTAAGTCCTTAGTACTGTACCTGGCAAGTAGTAGGAGCTTAAGAAATGTGGTCCAGGCATGTAAACCTTGGAGTCTCCAGGAAAATAAAAAATTCCCAATTTCAGAGGTCAGCCCCAGTTCCAAAAGAGTCTAATTAAATCAGAGAACTGCATGATGGGAAGCCAGATGTACAATTTCTCAAAATGTTTTAATAATAACAATCAGTATCATGTTCTCCTGGAAGAGCAGCCAAACCATGGTCTGTAGATTGGAATTCTGGGCTCTTGGGCCTTTCCAAACTCCTTCCTACTGAGAAACTTCTGATCTGGGGTCCAGCTCTCCTGTTTGGTGACTGTCCCTCCCCAGCACGTTAGACTTCACTCTCAACCTCCAGGTCAACCCTTCCATACCGTCCCTTTTTCTTCCCCTTCCCTACTCACACTCTCCACAAACTTCCCAGCCATGAGTTGTGACCCAATCAACTTGCCTCCCTCCCTACCATCACTCTACAATGTGCATAGTCTCTCATTAGAATATAAGCTCCTTAAAGGCAGGAGCTAGAGCCCTAGAACTCGGAACGTGGTGTTGATGTTCAGTCTTTTCAGTTATATCTGACTCTTTCTGACCTCATTTTGATATTTTCTTGGCAAAGATACAAGAATGGTTTGCCATTTTCTTCTCCAGTTGATTTTACAGATGAGGAAACTGAGGCAAATAGGGTGAAGTGACTTGCCCAGGGTCACTGAGCTTGTAAGTGTCTGAGGCTGGATTTGAACCCAGGAAGATGAGTCTTCCTGATTCTAAGCCCAGTGGTCTGTGCACTATGTGGCCATTTAGCTGTTCTTAGACAAACTTAGTAAGCCCTGCTTTTTCATTCATTCAAGTTTGTACTCTCAACATCTTTAAGTCTCTGACCATGCAAAAGAAGTAATAGGACTGATTCCAAGCATTCATAAGATCATAACTTCAGGAATAGGAGAGAAGGAAAATGGAGGCTAATGACCCACCCAAGGCCACCTAAGCAACGAGTGGCAAAGTCAGCATTTGACTTGGATCATCGGACTCCAAATAGAGCTTTCTTTTTACTCCTGAGGTTATTCCCTAGTCTATGAAGACTATGAAGTTTATTGGAAACAGTACGGCCTATACTAAGTTTGGACTGGCCTTCCGAGCCAATTAACATCACCTACAAGAATGACTCTTAGTCACGTTAATCATGTTCTGGGTTGTGGTTTGTTTGGATGGTTTTTTTTTTTTTTGCAGGAGCAATATTACCACATTTTATCACTGTGGTGGAGTGGATGAAAAAAGCCCTGGAGTTAAAAGGAAAAAGAGGCGGGTTCAAGGCCTAGCTCTGACTCTAGCTCTGACGAGCTTGTGAACTGCGGCAAGTCACAAGTGACTCAGTTTCCTCACTTGTAAGATGGGAATAATTCCTACTAACTTGGAGTTTTGTGGTAAAAAAGTGCTTTGTGACTATGATGCGCCTTGTAAAGGTCAGTCAATAAACATTTATTATGCACCTACTGTGTGTTAGGCACTAAGTTAAGTGCTGGGGACACAAAGGAAGGCAAAACACAGTCCCTGCCCTCAAGGAGCTCCCAGTCCATTTGCGGGAGACAAAAGGACAGTGATTTTGTACAAACAAGTTGTATATGAGATAAATAAGAAATAATTAACAGAAGGAATTCAAAGGAATTGGGAAAGCTTTCCTGCAGAAGGTGGGATTTTGCCTGGGGTGCTAAGAGGTAGAGATGAGGAAAGAGAGTGTGACAGGCATGGGGGACAACTGGTGAAAATTCTTGAAGCCAAGAGACTGAGTGTCTTGTTGGAGAAGTCCAGGTGGATTGAAGAGTACATGGAGCGGAGGGTCATGTACAAAGATGTAAAATACTGAAAAGGTGGGGGCTGGGTTATGAGGGGCTTTGGATGCTAAACAGAGGGTTTTATATTTAATCCTGGAAGTGATAAGGAGCTGTTGGAGTTTATTAAGGAGATGTGACATGGTCAGATCTATACTGTAGGAAAGTCACTTTAGTGACTGAAGGAAGGATGGACTGGAGGGGGGAAAGACTTGTGGCAGGCAGACCCGCCGGCAGGTTAGTGCAATGGTGTTGGAGTGAGGAGATAAGGACCTACAGCAGGGTTAGGGGCAGTATCAGAGATAGGGAATGGTCAACAGATATTGCAAAAGAAGGGGATGTGTTTGAGAGATACTACAAAGGTAAAATCAACAGGCTTTGATAAGAGACTGGATATGAAGAGCGAGAGAGCGCAGAGTCCAGTAGGATGCCTATGTTGTGAGTCTGAGGACCTGGGAGGATGGTGGAGGTCAAGTATGCCCAGGGTCACACAGCTAGCATGTGTAGACTTGAATCCCTATCCAAGACCATCTCTATGTATACTGTGTCTCTATCTCTTTTACCTAGAACTTGTAATATAACAAAAATATAAATGTTTACGGAGGAAAATATACCCAGAGACAATTATATTGAACTTAGGGCAAAAGAGAAAGGCACGTGATTAAAGTCCAAAATGAAAAACCCCAGGCCACCTTGCGTGCCTGGAATGTTTGCCTCAGGTTAATTTTCAGGCTCATACATATGGAAGAACATTGGCCATCCAAAAAAGTCTGGAAAGATATCATTCAAGCATGCAAAATTTGGCAGGAATGTAACACCTGTTTGATACCTAATTGGTGTTTAATAAACTCTTGTTGACTTAACTTTCAGACTTTCAAAAAAGGGGAATATGGCTGTGGACCATAGTCAACTTGATTTAACCATCAACACATATTTTTTGAGTTTCTGCTAGATGTTTATCACTTCAATTCAACCAATATTTAGTGTCCACCATGTTAAAGGCAGTGGGAATTCCAATATGAGAGTCCAGAGCCCTCAAAGAGATGCACAGTCTGGAGGGATATGACAAGAACACAAATAATTATAATTTAAGTCAAAGTACCAAAAATGCTAACAGACAGGGAAGGATCACATTTAATTTGGAGCTGAAATCTGAAAAGGCCTTATGGGAGAGGTAGTGCTTGAAGGAAAGGGAAAGATTTTTCTAAGGGCAGGGGAGTGGGAACCTTTCAGCCACGGTATTTGGAATGGCATGGGTAAATGCCTGGAAACTGAAGAGAAAGACAAGATTCTAGAACCTCTGGCAGGCAACTTTGGTTTCAAATTCTAGCAGATTAAGTGGAGGTAGTGTGAAATAAGGCTGGAAAGATCAATTGAAGCCAAATTGTAAAAGAATTTGAATGATCACCTAAGAAATACGTGTTTTCCTTGGCTAGAAATGGGAAGCTGCTGAAGGTTTTTTGGGTTTGGAGTCATATGATCATACCTGTGTATTAAGGAGCAGAAAAGAAAATTAAAAGATGGCTCTCTGCCCTCAAAAAGTATATATTGCTATTCAAAGAACTCTTTTCTCCCAGAATCAAGTGTTTATTATTCATTTTGGTGACTGTTCCCTCTCAATAATATTACTAAAAGATCATGAAAGGATATGATGCAATCTAAATCAGATATAAATTATCCAGTCTATGTAGCATGTGAGTGCTGACCTCACTCTCAGGGCCAGGCCTGCCACATGTGCCCAGAAGGTTTCTGAATGTCTTAAGGGATTATGAGTGTCTTTTCTCTACTGCCATTGGCCCAGTACCTCACTGGCTGTGTTCATCTACCAGCCTCTTCCATTTAATGGCTTAACACCACTTGGTTTTTACAAAGGGATGTTTACTTCAAAGATATAGCAAAATGCACAGATATTTTCCCCAATACCTCTGAAGCATACTCCCCCCTACACCACCTTGGTCTTTAGGGGAATGGGTTAAAAATTTAGTTCAATTCTTTCATAGTACTAGTGCTCCCAATAACAGAAAAGAGTGAATGAAAAATCTATATGGACCTTGAGAAAGGGACCATTTAGGTTCAAAGGAAAAGAAGGTCCCATAGCTCTTCTCCTTACTATAAGGTCTCTCACCAGATACCATGAGAGAGTCACTAAACTACTTCAGATCCAAAAGATGCAAAGAAAAAAGAGAAGCTGACCTTGACCTTCTTTAATATTCCTACTGTTCTGACTATGCAGCCAATCAAAAAAGGGCCCTAACCTCATGGTTAGTTAACCAGAAGGTCTGTGCATGCATCAGACCTCCATTACATAAAAATTAAGTGGTATGGGAGTTCAGAAAAGAGGTCGGTCAACTTATGCATTCAAATATTTGACCCTTTGTTGAATGTGTTCCAATACAATAAGCATTTATTTTTAATACTATTTTATTTTTTCTAGTTACATGGAAAGACAATTTTTAACATTCATTTAAAAAAATTTGTGTTCCAAATGATCTCCCTTCCTCCTTCATCACCACCTCCCTAAGACAGTAAGCAACCTGATATAGGTTGTGTCTGTGTAATTATGTAAAACATATTCCCATATTAGATATGTTGTAAAAGAAGAAACAGACCAAAAGAAAAGAACTGTGGGAGAAAATAAAGAAAGTCAAAAGAGTATGCTTCAATCTGTGTCTGGACTCCATCACTTCTTTCTCTAGATGTCAATAGCATTTTCCATTATGAGTTCTTTAGAATTGTCTTGGATCATTGTATTGCTGAGAAGAGCTAGGCCATTCATAGCTGATCATTGTACAATGTTGCTGATTGTGTGCACAGTGTTCTCCTGGTCCTGCTCATTTAACTTTGCATCAATTCATGTGAACCTTTCCAGGTTTTTCTGAAATCCACCTGCTTGTCATTCCTTATAGCATAATAGTATTCCATTAAATTTAGATACTACAACTTATTCAGCCACTCCTCAGTTGATGGGTATCTCCTCAATTTCCAATTCGTTGCCACCACAAAAAGAACTGTTATGTTTTTGTATGTGTAGGTCTTTTTCCCCTTTTTGTGATCTCTTCCAACATTTATTAAAGCATCTACTATAAGCAAAGCAGGGTGGTGCAGTGGAGAAAGTGCCAGGTCTGGATTCAGAAAGACTCATCTTCCTGAGTTCAAATCCAGCCTCAGACACTTACTAGCTGTGGCAAGTCACTTAATCCTGTTTCCCTCAGTTTCCTCATTTCTAAAATGAGCAGGAGAAGGAAATGGCAAAGCACTCCAGTATCTTTGCCAGGAAAACCTCAAATGGGGTCATGACTGAAAATGACTGAACAACGACTCTGTGCTGACATTAGGGATACTTTAAAAAGCAGCTATGAACCCCTTCCTTTGAATAATAAATGCATATGATCACAAAGGACACCAAATATATTGAGATATAGTTATCAAATATGAAAAAACAAGTTCATGGACTCCCACGGCCCCTGCCTCGGAGAATATCTAGTCCATCCTTTTCATTTTACAGATGTGTAAACTGAGGTCTAGAGAAATTACCTGAGCTGACATAAGGCATAGAGCTAAGAAGTGACAGTTCTGGTTTTCAGACTGAGGCCACGCCGCCTCTAAATCCAACGCACCACACTGTCTCCCCAGGGGCCTAGGAGATGGCTAGTTAGTGCCTTTTCTTTCCGGTGTTGAAAGTGAGGGGAGGCAAACACTTAGACCAGCTTTTGGTAGAAATGCCCCTGGGTCAGCACCGAGCAAGAGTCATCCAAGCGTATGAAACAAAGGAAGTGAGAAGATCAGATGTCATTTCCTCCAATAAAAAGGTGACAAACAGAACCAAACTACAAAATTAAGTAAATTTGGACAAGGAGTCAGTGTATTTAGGGGACCCAGAGCAGTGACAAAGGATGAGAGAGAGAGAGAGAGAGAGAGAGAGAGAGAGAGAGAAAGGAGGGGGAGAGAGAGAGGGAGAAAGGGGAGAGAGAGAGAGGAGGGAGAGAGAGAGAGAGGAGGG
>CM053585.1:531030486-531060931 GCA_028646515.1 Pseudochirops corinnae
AGAATAGACTGGGGGAGGGAGGATACACTGGGATGGCTGTTTTGGGGCGGTGGGTAGGGGAAAGATGAGGAGAAAATATGTAACTCAAAATCTTGTGGAAATGAATGATGCAAACTAAAATAAAATTTAAAATGAACAAACAAACAAAAAAAAGCAGGGTATTCCAAAAGTATTAGTGTAGTTTTAAGCTTTAATAGCATAAGCTATTATCACTTTAATAATTTAAGATATTAAAATTTAGAATTGTGCTAAGATTTTTGGGATACTCGGTACAGACATTTAAGAGAAAAACTAGAATCCTATAGCTTAAATTCTTTGTGAATTTTGACGTATAGTTATGCTATTATCTCTCTGTCATTATTATACAATCAGAATTTTTGAGCTAGAAGGAAAAGTAGGGATCACTTTAAGTTCAGAGGTTCTTAACCTGGGGTTCATGGAAATCCAAGAGATCCGTGGAGAAATTCCAGAGGGTCCATGAAATTGGATGGGAAAAATTACATCTTTATATTCACTGACCTAGAATTGCAATTTAGCATTTCCTTCTATTATGAATGTAGGCAATAGACCATTGGTCTGAGAAAGGGGCTAATAGACCAGACTGCCAAAGGGGTCCAGGATAAAAAAAAGCTCAAGAATCCTTGATTAAGCCCAATGAACTCTTCTTACAGATTTAGGAAACTGACACCCAGAGAAACTGAGTTATCCAGGGCCACATAACTAAATTGCTTCCTTTTAAAAATTATTTTTCCAACATTATAAGAATATTGTAGTTTTCAAAAACATTTTTGATTCATTTTTCTGATATTTAAGAATATGAAGAAACGATAAGTAAATTTCTGGCTTCCTTTTTTTTTTTAAGGGAAAAGAATGTTCTAATATATAAAAATACAACATAGATAGGCTACAGTTTGTTCAAGTGCACCACAGTGACTTTCCAGGCTAGAGTCCAATTATATGATGCATGGAAGAGCTGAGGAGCCCTGTGCCTACTCATAAAAAAAAGTTTCAGATCAAAGACTTTGTTAATTGTTTACAAGTTTTAACTATCTTGGACCTGGCAATACCCACTGTTCTATTTTGTGACCAAAGGGAGGAACTTTCAGTGAATGTTAGAATTAATGGGGTAATGATAGTGGCACTAATTTATAGCCTTCCTACACACACACCCTCACACACACACACACACACACACACACACACACATACACAGAGCCCAAACACATACACAGGAGCTTCCTATAAGGGCAGGTTCTGGAGGATGTTCAGAAGCTCCTGGCCTGGCCACCTTCTTCTTCATTCTGATCTCATTTTTCCTCAAGTCAATGCCCTACTGAGAAACTCAGACACGCATGGGCTTTGTAATGCATTCTCTTGGAATGGTCTGAGACATGAGGTTATTTCCTTCTACACAGATGAAATGAGTCTCCTGAGCTTCCTCTTGATATGGACACTGCAGTTCCACAGACCAGAACCAAATCTGAATATGTCTTCTGGGCCCAGAAGCAAACAAGCCTTGCAAATGACTGAGAATTAGCAACCAGAACAGAAGGGAAAAAAGTGGAGATGGTTGCCTCCTACTGAGAAGGGCCCTTCATCTCAACCAAATTCCTAAGCAGTTCTTAAATATCAGTTGATAAATTGACTGACATACCTGCACCCATCCAGCTGAGAGACAATTAATAGGCTGCCGCCTGGGAGATGAACCCCATATATGACCTATGGTACCGCGTAAACAACAAATGAACCAATCTGTTGTCGAAAAGTGATAAGCGTTAGAAGCCACTGTTCCACTTAGAGCAACAGAGTTCATTTGCTCATCTAGTCCCATCAAGTTATGGAGAGAGAGGAAGCCGGGCTTTGGAGCCTGCCAAGAGAATAAACAGGGCCACGTAAACAGGGCCATAAAGAGCAGCGCTTGAAGGGAAGAGGATTTTTGTTTTGAGATTATAAAAAGGATGTGTCAGACCAAAGAAATGAATAGGAAAGAACCCAGTGGTAGAGAAATCAGGCAGAGTCCTGGTTTATGGGTGAGGCGAGGAGAGAGACAGAGACAGAGAGATGAAGAGAGACATGGATACAGTCAGAGAGACTGAGATAGACATAGAGAGAGGAAGAGAGAGAGAAGAGAGACAGTGACAGAGAGAGATTCAAAGAAATAGAGAGAGAGGCAGACAAAAGAGAGAGAAAGAGACAGAGATAGAGACAGAGAGAAAGAGAGACAGAGAGAGAAAGAGACAGAAAGAGAGAGAGAGAGACAGAAAGAGAGAGAGAGACAGAAAGAGAGAGAGAGACAGAAAGAGAGAGAGAGACAGAAAGGGAGAGAAAGACAGAAAGAGAGAGAGAGAAAGAGAGAGAGAGAGACAGAGACAGAGAGAGAGAGAGAGAGAGAGGGAGAGAGAAGATTACCAGGCCTATGTGACTTCAGTTTGCAGGCAGTGTTAAATTCTACACACACAGAACTCTACCTTCTCTGTAGAACTTCATATATAAACAGCAGGGACACATTTGGAAAACTATGTTTCCTGGCAGGAACTTCTCCTTTGCAGCCTCAATTCAACTCACCAAGCATTAATTGCCTGCTGGTACAAAGCAATGCTTGCCCCTCCCTGGGCACATCCACAACTAAGTAAGTGTGGGATCTGTGAGCATCCCTTCTGAGTGTCCACATGCCAATATACACTTATATCGATGAATTAGGACTTGAGAACAAGTCTATTTCTCCCTCCCAGGGTCGTATCCCTGAGGAATGAGTGAAGTCTTCTCCGATGTGTTCTTCACATGATTAGGCATCAGTGATTAGCAATCAAGGTCATTTAATCAACTAACATCAATTAGCTTTTTACAAAGGGCTATTTTTCTAAGATAGATCAAGGACAGAAGTACAAATATTTCCCTCCAATCCTTAGGGCACACTTTCTCCCATACCACCTCAATCCCTGGGGAAAATGGGCTCAAGCTTAGAGCAGTTCCTAGATGGCATCTGTTCCCATCAAGTTCAGTTCTGAGTCACAGCTGATGGATTAGTCACTGTCTGTCCCTCTTGGTTGCCTTTAGTCTTCTATCCTGAGTCACTGAAGACTTCTCTCCTCAGTGGGTTTGACTGTCCTTCTTCCATATGGGGTATAGGTTCCTTCCACTGAAATGGAAGAATCAGGAGGATGGAAGGTTTTGGGGGAGAACTATAGGTCAGTTTGAGGCCATTAAGAGCTGCCACAGTGCATAGAATTCTAGACCTAGAGCCAGAAAGACTCTTCTTCCTGAGTTCAAATCTATCCTCAGACACTTATTAGCTGTGTGACCCTGAGGCCTGTTTGCCTCAGTTTCCTCATCTGTAAAATGAGCTGGAGAAGAAAATGGCAAACCACTCCAGTATCTTTGTGGAAAACAAAACAAAAAGACTTCCAAGATTACATAGGTAGTATGTAGCTGAAAAGGGATTTGAAATTAGCGCCTCTGACTCCAAGCCATTGGTTACAGAACCCTCCTAGGGGACGATGATAATAACCATAATAGGTATTTATAAAGTACTTTAAAGGTTATAAAATGCTTTACATGCAGAGGAGAAAATTGAGTTTCACAATAACCCTGCGAGATGGGGGCTATAGGTGGTATTATTACAGATAAGGAAACTGAGACCCAGAGAACCTCTGAGTAAACCTCTGAGCCATGGACACAATTAGTGAGTATTGGAAGTGGGGTTAGGGTTATCTCCCACTTACACAGATGAGAACAGAGAGGCCTAGAGTCATGCAAATTGTGTCAGAGTTGGAATTCGAACCCAATGCCTATTCATGGTTGTTGTTCAGTGATTCTTTGTGAATCTTGGGGGTTCTCTTGACAAAGATACTGGAGTGGTTTGCCATTTCCTTCTCTAACTCATTTTACAGATGAGGAAACTGAGGCAAACAGGCCTCAGGGTCACACAGGTAGTATCTGAGGATAGATTTGAACTCAAGGAAGATGAGTCTTCCTGACTCCAGGCCTAGTGCTCTATGCACTATGGCACTGCCTAGTTGACCCTCACTGATGATACCATGTTGCATTTCTAAGTCACTCCCCTACACACACAACTGGAGCTCTTTTCTGGCTTGGGAAAATACTTTTAAGAGAACCCACTTTCCACCCATATGTACCCATTAATAAAAGCAATAAGAAGCCTATATCTTATCCTTCTTCTTCCCTTTTACTCCCATCAGCCATCACCCAATGGGAATATATCCAGCAACTCCTCTGTACTCAGCACTCTGCTAGGCACAGTGGGAGAGCCAAGTACAGCATGGCCCCTGCCCACAAAGACTACATCGGCTACTGGTGTTCTCTGGTAAGGAGACAAGAGCCAGAGTTCTCTAATAACACTTTGAGTCAGATAAGGATTAAGGATTTATAAAACTTTATGGATCCATCAATGAAAATTGTAAACTCTAATGGCAGGGACTATTTGTCTGGCACATATTAGGTTCCTAGATTTAGAAGGGACCTCAGAGGCCCTCTGGTCCAAATCTTTCATTTTCATAGATGAGAAAAGTGGGGGTTGACATAACTAGTCACACAGGTACCAATTGGCAGAGTTAGGCAGAATTCAGGTCTTAAGACTCTAAATGCAGTGCATGTAAACATCGGACAAAAGCATGATGATGGGTGGCCCTCTTCCCTCCAGCCATCATCCGTCCTCTCACAAAGATACCCAGAGTCCTCCTGGTTTTCCAGATCCTGAGTAGAGTCACCTGGCCTGGCAGGTCATGGCTTCCAGGACCTGCTCTCTCTTCCCCTGCCCTCCCTGCCCCTACAAGAGTCTGGCTGTGGGAAATCTCAGAGAAAAAAGTGAAAAGAGGTCCTCATATCTTAGTCCAAGGCGAACAGGGTCAGTGGGTAGAACAGAATGGCAAAGTGTTGCCCCGATTCAAGCTGCTTCCAACAGCATCTGTCCACACACGCATGCAGTAATGTCATTTCAAAATAAATGAGGCTAATTCCCCTTTACATGTGGTCTTTCATCTCAAGGTTTCAAAGGGCTTTCCCACAAAGGATTCTCCACCCAGGTTTTACATAAATATAAACTGAGGCATTTGTGGAGCCCTTTGAGCTTTTAAAAAGAAAAAAATTTTGTTTTTAAAAAGCACTTTTATTATTAGGAAGTAAAAGTGGCTGAGCTTCTAGCCTTAACCCAGGACCCCACAGCAAAGGAGAGCTGGAGAGAGAATCCCAAAGTCTAGATACCTTCCCCTCCCCCAGACCACATTCCTTCTGCAGGCTGACTAGATAATTAAAATCTCAACTTAAGTAGGCAGAGAGATGGGACAAAAATCTCTAACCCCAAACCAGAAACACTCAAGACTGACTCACACTCAACAAGTCAGAGACTTGCAAACATTCATCTAAAAGAAATTTTTTTAAAGAAATGAGACAGCCATCGCCTTAATCCCCTGACCTAGTGAACTCTGTCTTTGGGTCACTGACGCATCCCTGACTCCAAGGGGAGTTCCAGCCACATCTGCATTGCCACGGAGCAGGAAGGCTGAGCCTGGGGGCTGTTAGGGGTGGTGCTGGCCTGGGCTTAGGAGCAAAGGAAAGACTTAGCATCCCTGAGTGAGCCGGCTGTGAGTCACTGGTGGGGGGTTGTTTTTCCCGGTTCTGAGTTTGAGTCACCGCCCTTCCTGCTGCTCTTTGGCCAGGCTGAAATGCTGGAGCAACATGTCCTTTGATGAGGGATACTGCTTCAGAAGAGCAGTGATGCTGAAAGAGACGCTCCCATGAAACACTGTAACCAGACGTAATTGAAAAGTTCCCACTGTTTGTCTGTGTATACAAGAGGGTAGCATGGATAAAGAACCCATGGTGGGGGGGCGGGGAGGAGAGAAAGACGGAGACACAGAGACACAGAGAGAGAGAACAGACAGAGACAGAGAGAGAGAGAGAGAGAGAGAGACCGAGAGAGAGAGAGACAGAGACAGAAAGAGGAAGAGAGAGACACAGAGACACACACACACACACACACACACACACACACACACACAGAGGGAGAGAGGGAGAGAGAGAGGAGAGAGACAGAGAGAAAGAGAGAGAGAAGCATATGTGGAGAGGAAGCCCCTGTGAAACTGGCTGTGGTAAATCTAGACAGTTGTCCATGCACACCAGCACCCGGGTGGCCGTTTTCCATCCATGTGTTTGCACATGTGCCATGTGTACATGTACATGCATGCATATGTGCATGTGCCTCCCACCATCCCCTGATGCAACATCCTTGCTCAAGGCCTCAGGCTCTTAACCTTTTTGTGGGTCCTGAGCCCCTCTGCAGTCTGGTAAAGCCTAGGGATCCCTTCTCAGAATAATGATCTTAAATGCACAAAATACAAACCTGGTATTACAAAGAAAACCAATTATATTTAAAATAAAATTATATAAGAAGATAAAATTATAAAAATTGATTTTTTTTTGAAACCCAAGTTTGAGGACCTCATGTTAAGAAGCGCTTCCCCAAAGAAATCCTGGTGGTATCAGAACCAACACTGAACAAGTTATTGGTCTAAGCCTCACAAAGGGGCCTGAACGATCTCTTGAATTCTGGTCCATCCTTAAGTCACAGTAACTCCAGAGTTGGAGAGCACCTCAGGGACCATCTGGTCCACTGGGCACAGTCAGGGAATCTCTTCTTCCACCTCCAAACTTTGCTCGAATCAGTTGATAAATACATGTCCATTAAAGATCTTCAGTCTTTCCAGGGAGGGAGTGGGCAGCCATGTTTAGAGGTGGCCCATTGAGGTTTGGATAGTGCTGTTAAGAAAGGTTTCCCTTTCCTCTCCTTTATAAATAGCATATATTGCATGGGTAATATTAACACAGTGCATCGTGCTTTGCTTCCTGAAGCAAAAACCAGGTGAAGATGTGTCTGAATTCATAAAGCCTTCTTTGAGAGGACTCAGGTGTGTTTGAAGAGACTTCTGGAGAAATTCAGAGTTATTTAATGACTGTTTGAGAAATGAAGCCAGAGATGTTTGTTTTGTTGTCCTATTTTTCTTTTTTCATTCTAAATTTCCCGAGGGGAATAAACATCCTGAGAGTACCTTGTTGTTCTTTTTGCTGCATTTAAGGCAGGGATTTTTTTTTTTCTTAAAAATTACCACTCTTGTTCTCCTTCATGTTTCCTTCTCTAAGTATAGCATGATTGTAAGGCATTTTGTCATGGTGACCAAACACTGGATTCTACCCAGCTCCTCCCCGAGTTGTTATGTAACATCATCCCTACTATGAGTATGAGTTTCTTGAGGGAAGGGAGAGTATTTTTGCCTTTCTAAGTATCTTCTTCTTCTTTTTTTTTTTTTTAGTATCTTCAATTCTTAGCACTGTGCCTGGTATACAGTAGGTACTTAATAAAAGCTTGTTTGCTTCTTTTTTCCTTCCTTCCTTCCTCCCTCCCTCCCTTTCTCCCTTCCTTCTTTCTTTCCTTCCCTTCTTCCTTCTTTCCCTCCTTCCTTCCTTTCTTTCTTCCTTCCTTTCTTCCTTCCTTCCTTCTCTCCTTCCTTCCTTCCTTCTTTCCCTCCTTCCTTCCTTCTTTCTGTCCCTCCTTCTTTCCTTCCTTCTTCCTTCCTTCCTTCTTTCTGTCCCTCCTTCCTTCCTTTCTTCCTTCCTTCCTTCTGTCCTTCCTTTCTTCCTTCCTTCTTTCCTTCCTTCCTTCCTTCCTTCCTTCTTTCCCTCCTTCCTTCCTTCCTTCCTTCCTTCTTTCCCTCCTTCCTTCCTTCTTTCTGTCCTTCCTTCCTTCCCTCCTTCCTTCCTTCTGTCCTTCCTTCCTTCTTTCCCTCCTTCCTTCATTCTTTCTGTCCTTCCTTCCTTCCTTCTTTCCTTCTTTCCCTCCTCCCTTCCTTCTTTCCTTCCTTCCTTCCTTTCTTCCTTCCTTCCTTCTGTCCTTCCTCCCTTCCTTCCTTCTCCAGTTCTTTCCAACTATTCCTGGTATATACGAAGTATTTAATAAATGCTTGCTCACTAATATCCTCCCTTTCACTACCATCATTTGAAGTCTAGAAAACCCCCAGTACACACAGTGAGGAGGCTAGACAGAGCTTTTTACTTACCTTCACATCATTGCTTATAGGCTTGTAGTCTTTGTAGACATCATCCATCAACTCCTGGGACGTTTCATTTCCTTCTTCAGTGACTTCAGTGTCTGGTTCACAGCATTTCTCTCCTCCCTGGCTTCTGCTTTGATACTAAGGGACTTCAATGTTGGTTTTCTTCTGAATTAATGAACACACACACACACACACACACACAAATGAACATTTCCATATACATAGTATGACAAAAGAAAAGAATAGTACAAGGTTGACTCTGTTACAAACAACTTATTTTTCTTTTAAATACCTAATAAATTTGGTGTGTAATTTTCAAAACTGTCTTACTTGTCTTTGAGGCCTTTCCTATATTCTTTTCTGTACATTAAAAAATAAAAAAGATGTTTCAGTGACCCATTTTCTTTTTTCTTCCTTTCTCCTTCCTTCTACTCCTTCCCTCTCTCACTTCCCTTCCTTTTTTCTTCCTTCCTTTCTGCCATCTTTTCTCTTTCCTTCCTTCCTTCCTTCTTTCCTTCCTTCCTTCCTTCCCTCCCTCTTTCCTTTCTTTCTTTCTTCCTTTCCCTTCCTTCCTTCCTTCCTTCCTTCCCTCCCTCCCTCTCTCCTTTCTTTCTTCCTTTCCCTTCCTTCCTTCCTTCCCTCCTTCTCTCTTTTCTTTCTTCCTTTCCCTTCCTTCCTTCCTTTTTTCTTTTTCTCTTTCTTTCTTTCCTTTCTCCCTCCCTCCTTCTCTGTCTCTCTTTCTTTCCCTAATTATAACCATTATTCTATCTTTCGCTCTGTCCTATGACTACAATCCTTCATCCTCACCATGGCCTTCATTACCTGCCATCCCTCAGCTCTTTTCTAGGCCATCAGTCTTGCACTGAATATAATTTCTTCCCTTCCCTATCTTGAACGTGCCCTAAGCAATAGGAAAACAAAGATTTAAAGCCAGCTGTTATTATTATTGATACCTTGCTATGACAACACTGCATAAGAGAGAGGACAGAGGAGGCCAAGAATCGTAGATCAAGAGCTCAGCAAGACCTCCAAGGCCATTGAATTGAAATCCTCCATTTTAGGCAAGCATCTGAGGTGGGCTCTGAATCAAGGCCTTCAGACCATAGAGCCAACATGCTTTCTATTGTGCATTACAAAGGAAATCAATTACATTAAAATATAATTTTCAAAATATTTTTAATAAAACCAGGTTTAAGGACATCATGTTAAGAACCCTATCTGGCGATATCAAAGACAATACTGAAGGAATTGGGCTGAAAAATCTCTTAAATCTCTAAATCATGGGATCTCAAGAGTTGGATGGTACCACAGAGACTGAGTGGTCCAATGGGCACTGGATCAGGAATCTTCTCTATTGCATTCAAACTTTGCTTGAATTAATCAATAAAAAACAGTTACTAACTCTCTTCTAATGTTCCCCATTATCCCTGAACTACCTTTCCATAGTTAAGTAAGGTGTAAGAAGAATGGGCAAGTTGGCCAAGTATATCTCTAATCTAATCTCATTGATATTTAAATGGATCATAATCAGGAGGAACAGAACATATGGCTCTATTACCAGCCTTGGAAGCTGATTCTATATGATAAAAAACACCAGACTGAACAATAGTTGAGCTAACATAGGTGACAGGGCCTTGGATTCCAACAAAGTTGATTGGTTAATTGTATGATTCAAGATGGTCATAACTGGACCAGTTCCCAAAGGGTGATTCAGTTGGCAGAAGGATTGGGATGAGGGAAGAAGAATCTACACCCCACATTTGACACAGGAAAGCAAATGACCACATGTCCTTTACAAAATGCAGATAAAACAAGTAAAAACAGCTCCAGCTTTTTAGATGCTTTGAGAGTGGGAGCTGGAACACCACAGCAGTAGGAAAAAGAATGGAAATGAACAGAAAGTGGAAAGAAGGCCAGATTCAGATTCAGAGGAACTGGGTTCAGATCCCAGCTCTGATACGACCAGGGGAACCTGAAGCAAGCCTCTTAGCTTCTCATCTTTAAAATGAAAGGGACTGGACTAGAAGACTTCAAAATCTTCCACCAGATCCAAATCTAGGGTTGTATGTTCTGGTGTTTACACAGCTTGAAACTGAAACCTGGGTGCATGGAGTTAGGATTTACTCTATGTGCACCTAGGAAAGGGTCTCATTTCCATGATCATGATAGCTGACATTTAGGGAAAGGAGTAAGTGTTTATACAGTACCTACTATGTGCTAGGTAAGCCCTTTACAAATATTATCTCGTTTGAGCCTCACAACAGTCCTGGGCAGGACATGCTATTATAACTCCTACTTTACAGTTGAAGAAACTAAGGCAGGCAGAGGTTAGGTGACTTGCCCAGAGTCACATAGCTTGGAAGTGTTTGAAGCTGGATTTGAGCTCAGGTTGTCCTGACTCCACACCTAGCAAGCTATCCATTGTGCCATCTAGTGTTTTAAGGTTTGCAAAACCTTTTACACATTACCTCATTTGATTCCCATGATAACCCTGTGGGATATGTGTCACAGGTATCATCCCTGTTTCATAGATCAGGAAACAAAGCCTCAGAGAGGTCAAGTGACTTACCCCTAGAATGACACAGCCAGGAAGGCTTGGAAGGGGAATTTGAACTCATATCCCTTCTGATTTCAAGTCAAGAGGCCCTTCTGCTATATGGCTCTGCCTCTTAGTTATACATAATCAGGGGGAGTCTATGCACCCATGCATGCCAATTCCTCTACAAGACAGAGAAAACTCAGTCCCAGTCAAGTTATCCAGGCTAGTTTTGAGTATTTTGATCATGAGTCTTTCACTGACTGTTTTTAAGACATCAAAAGTTGATCACCTCAGAAATAAACTTTACTGATCTCCACCATCAATCTAGGATAGTTACAGAAGAAGAAAGGAGAGCTGTTCAATTCAAGATCCTTGTGCCTCCCCTTCCATGAAATGTCTCATATGGAAGTGAAAAAAAAGAAGCCAGATGTGGGGAGATAGAAGGAGTGAGAGAGAGCAGAGGGAAGGGAGAGGGGGGGAGAGAAGAAGAAGAAGAAGAAGAAGAAGAAGAAGAAGAAGAAGAAGAAGAAGAAGAAGAAGAAGAAGAGAAAGAGGAGGAGGTGGAGGGGGGAGAGAGAGAGAGAGAAAGAGAGAGAGAGACAGAGAGAGAGAGAGAGACAGAGAGAGAGAGAAGGAGAGAGAAAACAGAGAGGGAAAAGAGAAGGAAAAAGATGCATCTTTCTATAGCAAAATATTTGTACATACGTACATACATACATACATTACATACATTACATGCATACATACATACCTACATAGACTTACGTGTACATGTGCGTTATAAAACATATGTTCTCAGCAATAAGAAAATGAAGTTTTTAAGTCAGCTATTATTGTTCTTTTTATTTAGATCACAGGTTTTTTTCCAAATAAAAGGCTGCCTCGTGGCCACCATGCACCTTATTAACTGCTCAGTTCGTTTGAAAAAATGGTGATGAGATCTTAGAGGTCCAGCAGGAGCCTAGGTTTAGTTAGGAGGGAGGCTCAAAGTCCTCTGGTCCAACCTGGCTCCTTTCAGAAAAAAGCCAAGAAACTCGAGGGCCCCGTTAGTGCTCAAGGTCGCCCGTGTTTGTCTGAGAGAGTGAGCTCCTGAAACACCTAGTCGCTTTTTGGTGGCACATAGTTAGTGCCAGGAGGGTGCACCAATAAACAAAGAACTCCCACACCCTACTGTGGCTTTACACTTACTTAACCTATTATTCATGGCCACAGTTCTACAGTCCTGTGACACAAGGGAACAAGGGAAGATTGGATTTTCTCGGATGAGGGCCATTCTCATTTTAGAGAACCTTAGTAGATGCCCTTCTCGATCCTGGACGTTTTATATTGAATAAATGGACCTGACTGATGTCTTGGTCACAATGCCGTCATATCAGATAGCCAGCACAGCTTCATCCAATCAATTATGTGGCCATGGATTTGGGGAGTTTAAAGATCTAATTGGGCCTTTATAAGTTTGATTCACTTGATATTGATTTTTCCCTCTTAAGTGAAAATGGAATGTAGTCAACATAATATTTGAAAAAGGCAGCAACCACAGCTAAGATGATCATTGTCCAATCAGGCTCTTGCATGCCAATGGAAAGTTAAGTATCAATGATTTCTGGAACCCAATGGAAAGGGGAGTGTAGCATGTGGAATCCAATACTATTACCTGCCCTGAATAATCTGGCTTTGGAAAATGTTATTTTATACCTAACCACCAAATGATCCTCTATGATTTAGTCCCCCCAAAACCACATCCAAGCCTTACCAAACATCTCTATGCTGCTTTTAATGGCATGTCAGCAACTTTTGACTCATTCAATAGTAACCAACTTGGGCACGATGTATTTATCATCTTTGTCCTCCCCTCTTCTTCTTCCCCCTTTACTCCTCTCCTCTCCTGTTCTCTCCTCTCCTCTCCTCTCTTCTTCTCTCTCTCCCTTCCTCCCTCCCTCTCGCTCTCTCTCTCTCTCTCTCTCTCTCTCTCTCTCTCTCTCTCCCTCTCTCTCTCCCTCTCCCTCCTCTCTCTTTCCCCTTCCCTTCTGCTCTGTTGGTAATCTCTTTCTTTTCCAGCTCACTTCTGAACTCTACCCCCCTATCTCCCACAAGCTTATATCTTCATCTCAACATTGCTCTGACGTGTTCGTAATGGACTTATTATCTCCTTCCCAAACCTTCTCCTTCTTCTGACTTCACTATTCACTCACAACTTATGTGACTTTGGGCAAGTCACTTAATTTTTCTGGCCCCAGTTTCCTTAACAATAAAATGTGAGGGGGTTGGACTAGAGGACTCCAAAGATCCCTTCCAGTGCTAAATTTGTGATCTTAATAATCAAAGATTCTAGCCCAGGTGATTAGATTGCAAAGGTCCCAGGGGCAGGCATCACAATGTCACCCCAATGTGTAGGCACACATGTATGCATGTAGGTCAATACTTATGCATCTACATGTGTTTTCTTGGCCTTGAAAAAGAATTAGCTCATCTGACTGGCCCATTTTAGAAATAATGGTTCTTACTTAAACTATGGTTTATCTCAGTAGAGATTATAAACTGTAGCAACTAAAGGGAAAAAGGCAAGGAAGAAAGTGATAGAAGGTAACCAGGAGCCTGTAGCCCGGAAGAGATTGGGGCAGCACAGATAATGTTTCTGCCCTGCTAACAGGCTACATCCAGTAGCTCTGGATATCATCACTCCCTGGGCGTCTGCCTTAGGACCTTGATTCTCAAAATTGTTCAGGGAGCATACTCCAGGGCGAGAGAGATGAAAGGGTAGAATAGAAAGAAAACTCACAAACCATCTGGTCCCACTCAGTTCCTCTCCCCTCCCCCAGAATGAACAGGAAAGATGGCATCATTTTTGACACAACCTTTGAGATACTCACAATATCAGATTTTTCTGCTCAAGGCCTTCTCCATGCTTGATCAGACCATGGAGGTGAGCCTGGGCTGTGCTAACAGACTGCAAGAGCTGCCAAATACTGCCATACTGGAAGAGCTTTGCATATTGGTGACAAACTCTATCTGTTGTAAGAGGGCCAGTCTACTTAGATTCAGGGGAACTAACCAATTAGCAGAAGGTTGGCTAGCAGGGGACCCATTCTTTTGTCAATGGAATCCACTATAGACCATCTTCCAAGTAAGGTGAGGAGGAGTTTGGGTTGATTTAGGTTGGGGGACTACCCATCTTGATGAAGGCACAGATCTGTTAAAGTAATGGAAGAGATCTGTCCACAAATAACTAATGATCCTAAAGTCACATTCCTAGAACTGCTGATCTAAGGCAACATTAAATTAAAGTTTAGAAGGGGAGAAATTATGAGAAAGTGCCCCTTGAATAAGGAATTTGGAGCCATATTCAAAGGGTAACTCATATCTTTGTCCCAGAAGGAGGCCTATGCCTTGAAAAGATTAAAAAAAAAAAAAGGAAAAGACTTATATGTATAAAAATATTTACAGTAGTTCTTTTTATCTGAGTAAAAAATTGGAAACTAAGATTGTGCCCATCAATTAGGGAATGGCTCAAAGAGTAATGGGATATGAATGTGATAGAATACCATTATGCTGTAAGAAATACAAAAGGCACCATTTCAGAGGAACCTGGGAAGACCTGTAGAGGAGCAAAGTGAACAGAACCATTTATGCAATAACCACAACATTGTAAAGATAAACAGTTTTTAAAGGCTTGAGAACTCTGTTCAAGTCAATGACCACCATCAGTTTTAAAGTGCTGATGATAGAGCATGCTACCCACCTCCCAACAGAAGGTGATGGCCTCAAGAGACGGGAGGACACACGGTTAGTGTGGGGGCTTGTTTTATTTGACTATGTTTATTTGTTACAAAGGAAGGGGGTTTTTTTCTCTTAATTTGGGAGGTAGAGGGGAGTTATCACTAGAGAAAGAAAGAAAGGAAGAAAGAAAGGAAAGAAGGAAGGAAGAAAGAAAGGAAGAAAGAAAGAAGGAAGGAAGGAAAGAAGAGAGAAAGAGAAAGAAAGAAAGAAGAAGGGAAAGAAGAGAGAAAGAATGAAAGAAAGAAAGAGAAAGGAAGGAAGGAAAAGAAAATGAGGGTCATTATAGCATTTAGCAAATGAACAGAAGAGAGCAGGAGGAGGCTCAGAAAGAGATGAAGAGAAGCAAAATGGCTTATTCATAAGATAGTATACAAACACATGTATACAACATGACAAATGTATGTACATATGTGCATGATGCATTATGAATATGTACAATATACATATACATGTGCAGCTATGCATATATACACACACTGCATACATATACCTCCACCTATACATGCCTATACATATGCCCATATGTATACACACACGTACACACAGACATATATGTAGACAGACACACATTTTGTTTTCCATGTAGATTGAAAACTCCTTCAGGGTCTGGACTATTCCATTCTCATGTTCGTGTCTCCAGTGCTCAATGGAGCATCTGGCACATAGTAGGCACTTAGTGAGTGTTATTGATTGATTGAAGGAAGCCAGCAGGACAGAGGGGGAAGAGGCAGGGGGTGCAAAATGGGCAGAAGGACAGAGCCTCCAAGCTTCAATAGACTCAAGAGATCAGGGCAACCCCAAGCTGCCCATAGGCCAGAGAGAGAGCCTCTGGAGAAGTAGAGGCAGCAGGGACTGAAGGGCAGAGCACCAGGGTGGAAGGAAAGATACACACAACTGAGAATCTTGGATTCAAGGTCAAAAGGAAGAAGGGCAATGGGGCCCAGGACCGTGATGTGAAGGGCAAACCCAAGCTTTGCCCTTCAGACAGTACTGGGAGTCAGATCAAGAGGAGGGATGTGATTCTCTCTCCCAAAGTCTTTTCCCATAGTGGCAGGAGGAGAGAGATAAACCTCTAAGATATAACTGCTGGAATGGCTGGTAAGAGGGACCCACCACAAAGGAAAGTTTTCTCGTCTCTCTATGGGCTGGAACATGAGCATCTTCTATATTCTTTATTACATATAATAGACTTTTTTCTTTTGTGACATGCCTTGTTACCTTGATGTTTGTAAGGAAACCAAAGGCCCCTACCAGAAGACTAGATATGAACCAGATTAATATGATCTCGGGGTGTGGGCCCCACATGGAGGCAAAAAGAGGGGAATTCTGATGTTCCCAGGGAAAAACCCTGGGTGGAGGCACAAGTCAAAGATAATATATCATGATTCCCCAGAAACAACTTTACATGAGTCAGAGCTTGTGGTTCTGAGTACAGCTCTGGTCTTACACACACATACAGAAAAGGGGACCGGGACTTCTGTTTCCTAAGCCACTAGTCACTAGTCTTACCCTCATTTCAGACTGACTTCTGAAAAGAAATCTTGAATATCTTTAGACTTAAATTTTATACCATTTCATCAGATGTTCCCTGACACTTGATTGTACAGACTTAGGTCTTGAAAACCACTTTTCAAGCAGATGAGTCTGGTTTCCTGGGGAAGATGGAGGGATTTGAGTTCATTTGAACCTTCTTGCAGCAATAATGATGATGATGATGATAATTGTGACTTAGGAATATAAAATGCTTTACGTATGCTTAGGGTAAGGAAAGATGACCAAAAAAAAGTTAGTATTTAAAAGTCTGATTACTTTTTATTCTGGTCTCAAATGCTTACTAGTTGTGTGACCTTGGGCAATTCACTTAACTATTGTCTGCTTCAGTTTCTTCAACTGCAGAATGAGAATAATAATCACATCTGTCTCCCTAGCAGTTAACAATAGCACCTAGACTGTGAGGAGTAAATGAGGTAACGTTTGTATAGTACTTAGTGCATAGTAGAAGGTCTGCCTGAAGTCAGAAGACTTGGTGTTGTATCCTAACTCTGTCACTCACTGGGGCAATGCATCTGTAAAATGCAAGGACCAAACTTGATGATCACTCAGATCTTTCCAGCTCTAAATTTATAATTCTGACATCCCTACATGATTTTCTTTTGTATTTAAACTTTCTGATTCTTTCTTTGTTTCTTCCTTCCTTCCTTCTTCCCTTCCTCCCTCCTTTCTTTCCTTCCTTTCTTTTTCTTTCTTTTCACTTTTTCCTTCTTTCTCTTCCTGTTTCCCTCCCTTTCTCTCCCTCCATCTTCTCTGTCTCTGTCTCTCTCTCTCTCCTTCTCTCTCTCTCTCTCTCTCTCTCTCTCTCTCTCTCTCATCTTAAAGAAAACAACAGATGATGAGAGATTAGTGAAACTGAATTAAGAAGGTACCGTTGTAATTGAAAGGGCTAGGAAAGGAAACTAGATTACTCATTAGTTACTCAACATCAGTCACTTGCTAATTATGTAATAAGACAAATTAATCTTTTAAAGGTATATGACCTTCCAAAAGCAGATAACCAATTAGACTCTGAATAAGATGAGGAGCAGGAACAGAAAGTAGTTATGTGATTTGTTTCCTGGTTGTCCGTAGAAATTCAGCCCACCTCAGTGCTCAGCACAGGACAGTGTGTGAAGGAAACTCTCATTAGGTGAATCAGAATGCATCGTGGCATGGACCATACAATGAAAACACCCAAGCCCAATCCAGAAGGTTACAGAGTAACGATACCTTTTGCACCCAAGCACAAAAATCCATTTATTCTCTCACCACCACAATGGTCATTCACTCTTTCACTAGAAGGAAATGTTAAGGCAAGAAGTCATCTGCACTGTATAATACAGACTTGACATGGCAATAAAACGAGCATGCTTATTCTATCTGCAGGTTGAAGTAGATGACAGGGTTCCAAGGCTTTCAGATTTCTTCTCCAAGAGTAGTGATGGAGGTTTTATGATCAGAGGATTGTTGACTTCAAACAGAAGGGACCTTAGAGGGCACCAAACCAAATTTCATTTTACAAATGAAAAAACTGAGACAGACAGACATTAGGGAACTTATTCAGGGTTGCACAGCCAAGAAGGATGTGAACTCAGGATTCCTGCCTGCAGGTACAGTGTTCTACCATTGCTGTTAATGGTAGGGGTGGTGTCTGTGGCTAGAGTGGAATGGGGGGATCAATTTAATTCAGGTCATAAACATTTATAACCTAATATGTGCCAGATCCTAAGGGTACAGAGAGAAGAATAAAATGGTCCCCTCTTCTAAGGAACTTATGGTCTGCTTGGCAGATACATATAAGCAAATAAATTAATTTACAAAATATTACATACTATTTTCAGGAGGGAGAGAGCATTGACATCAAGGAAGATCAAGAAAGGCACCTTGTATATATGCTGGGGGCAAGGGTGGAGGGAGATCATTTGAAATATGTGGGACTATAATTGCATTCTTTTTTCATATCACTTTCCCACTAATTTGTTCCTACCTCTCCCCCTAAATAAAAGCCTTTCCTTTTATGGGGCTGACTGATGGCCAAGAAATGAATGTATAGTTGGGGGGAAGAAGGAAGGATCATCCCATGGAGCTAAGCTCACCCTTCAGGACTAGAGGCTGTGAATTTGCTCATTGTAACACTTTTCTCCCTTTCTAAGAGATGTCCAGAGAAACATCTAGTGTTCCTTTAGGAATCATTAGTCTCAAGAATATGACACAGGTGCCCTGGATAGCTTGGCATTAGCTCATAAGACAACATGCAAACACAACCATATGTGAACAAGATACCTGCCTACTGGATAAATTGGTGATAATCTTGTTGGGAAGGCACCATTGTTATGGAAGACCAAGGCAGGTTCCCCTCTCCCAGGGGAGAGATGCCCTTCCTTTTCTGCCCAAGATCAGGGAGAGAGGGTCTGTGTCTAAGAGCTCCTGATGCTATCTTCCTGAGACCCCACACCCCTACTCTCTGGTTACAACTTCTGGGGTCTTAAGTCTTAGTTGTAAGGTTGGTCCTTGGAGTCAACCAGACGTAACCCCAGGAGACCTGCTTGTTGGGCTGTCTGAAATTCTCGCCATTAGAATCATTCATTTAGGTTAAGGTGTCATGTCTAGAGAAGGTGTATTCAATACAAAAACATAATACTTCAATATGTCATGCAATCCTGATTTCATCCCTCTGAGCAGTCCTTCCATTCACACAGATTGCAGCCCCCACTCCTCTACCTTAGCAGACAATTTAATGAGTGGCTGTGCTTCTCTCAACCCTCTAAATCACTGCCTGTTAGCTAGTGCTGCTTCTTAGGTCAATCCAGATACCTAGTGCATTGCCTGTTTTCTTAACATTATTTGGGAATAATAACATATTTCCATAAAATGCATTTGTGACTGTATTGATTTATAATTTATAAAGCACTTTCTTCAGATTTAAACTTAGGATCATGGATCCAGAGCTTAGAGGGACCTTAGAGGCCATCTACTCCAATGCTCTCATTTTACAGATGACGAAACTGAGACCCAAGGACACATAGGCAGCAGATATCAGAGGATTTGAATGCAGGGCTGGTGACTTCAGATCCAGTGTGCTTTCAGCTATAACAGGCTATTTCCTCACAACAGCCCTGTAAGCTAGGCAGTACAAATCTTATTCCCATTTGACAGATGAGAAAGCTGAGACTCAAAATGATTAGATGACTTACTATGGTCATATGGCTAGGAGGGAGAAATGATTACATGCTAAATCCTCACTGTTAATTCACATGGTAGCATAGAAAAAGTGGTAAGACTCTAGCAGTCATCATAGAAAGCCTTGAATAAGGTTCTGAGCAAATGAGCACACAACCAGTAAATTATGATAAATCGAGAAAGATGGGTGGGAAAATTCACAGGCTGATCACAGGTGGGAAACTTTACTTAGGATGTTCTGGGAAGCCAAGGCACTGTGAGCGTGAGGAGAGAGTGAGGAGTTGGGACAAGAGAGAGAGGGTGGTGGCCAAGCCAAGTCGTTCTGATTTAATGATGTTTCATAGGATTGGAAGGGGGTGGGTGGTGAAGGCGGTGGTGAAATTTATCTTGGGCACACCCTCTGCTTTCCTTTTCCTTGCAGGAAAGCTCCCTCCTCCACATCTTAGCCTCTTATCCATAGGTTGGGGAACTGGACACAACAGGGAGAAAAAAAGAAAGTCAGAATATACCTCTGACCAAGGTGGGTAAATGTACAAAGGAATGAGTGAATTTTGATTTTTTTTTTATAAAACAACACAGATTTCATGTCTTATGCCGTTACAGAATTCTAACAGCAAAGGACTTTTGATCAGTTCTGGACAGTTGATGGGGTGCAATATAATTTGTAAGCATACTTTTATACTGTTTATACACACATACAAGACAAACATTAGCAACATATGCTACAGCTTCATCTGAAAAGGAAATGGGAAAAGGAGGAAATTTAAATTAAAATTCAGCAAACAGAAAAAAACCGCACCAGACAATATGGAGGTGGGACAATGAAAGGTGCTATCAGATTATAGGCTTAGTATGAACATATTTTGAAAACGACAAAATGTTCTGCATGAGTGACGAAAAAAGATGATGTTCCCATCCAGGGTGGTGAGGTTTGGTGTTTCGGTGATGTGGAAGAAGTCAAAAGCAGTATGATCCAGGGGAGGGTCTGAGACTCTGGACAAGTTAACCTCACATCCCTGACCTAGGAAGCTAGGTAGCATGGTAGATAGAGCACTGGTCTTGTAATCAAGAAGACCTAAGTTCAAATCTAGCCTCAGGCACTTACTATGTGACCCTGGGCAAGCCACGTAACCTCTATTTCCTTCACTTACCTCAGTCACAAAAGGGGGGTGATAATAAAGCACCTACCTCACAGGGTTGTTGCGAGAATCAAGTACAGTGATATGTATAAAGCACTTAGCACAAAGTGTGGTTGGTATACAGTAGATGCTTAGTAAAGACTTCAATTGTAAAACTAGGACTAGATGCCCTCACAAGATCCCTTTCGGCTCTAAATCTATGACCCTAAGATCCCCAAATGCCTTTAATGGGCCAATTCCACTCTATTTCTTTATTCTGAACGCCCTAGGAATCATGCTTATGTCTCATCCCTTTTCCCAAAACTCTCACATCCCACCAAAATCACTCAGGGAGATGGGCTACTTACTCCCTTACTTAAATACCCTTGGGCCTAGCTTTTATTAACAGGATGAAGTGTAAGCCTCAAGAGAAAGTGAAGATCGTCTAAGCTTAGCTAGTCAATAATCCCTTTTGGATTCTTGGAGTCTCTTTATGGGCCTGTGAATCACTTACCTTCAGATATGACTAATGCCTGATTAGTATTAGACTTGTGTTGGTCCACATTGTCAGGGTAAATGATTCATTAGCATCTTTATTCCAAAATACCACTACTAAAGGTTATTAGTTTCTGGGTGGGGAATGTTAGGACAGGTCTGGGTTTTTTAATTTCCTCTTGGGCAGTGGACAACTAAGGTTGACTTTAACTGATGTAAAATTCATTCTCCCTTTTCCTTTTTTCTCTTTCCTGCTTCTCCCCTCCCCAGTGGGGGGGAAAACTGGATTATTTCAACACTCCTTGTTGTTGCTACTTACAAATGCTAATGAACAGCTCATAGTTTGCTTTGTAGATAGATTGGCAAACAAGGAACGTTAGGGGTTCTTAAGCCAATTATAAACTGCCACAGATGTCTCCCAGTTCAACTTACATTGGCATTATGGGATCACATACCTAGTTGTGGTCGGTTGTCAACTAGGAAAGAGGACTTAGAAATAGGCTTCTGGATGAAGTGGTGGGAAAAGGAATTTGGATGATGTTTCATCATTGGAAAAAGCCTGTCTCCTCCCTTATCTCCATGCATGCCCTCAAGCCCCAGAATGCTTCTAGATACCTACTAATTTGGGTGACAGAGACAGAATCCCACCCTAGGAAAGGATAGACCCAAACTAATCAGAAAAAAGTTTAATAGAGATTGATGTAAGGTCCTTCACTTGGTTTCCTGGAGTCTGTAGCACGAGTACAAAGTGGAGGAGGTGTGGCTAATCAGTACTTATCTGAAAAGAAATTGTCTGGTTTTAATGGATTGTAAGGTGAGTCAATTACACAAAATGGTGGCCAAAACAATTAATATGATTGCATTGTGCCTTCTCCCTGTCCCTAAAGCAAGGTTAAGCAGGGCTGTGGCTTGGTGGGGGATCAAGAGAAGATGCTTTAGGAAATAGCACACAGCAGGGAAATGCCATGTTAAAGTCAGAGAGAGGGAAATTGGGTGGTGCTACTCCTTTCTGGAATTGGATAAAGAGTCCAATAACTGGTCTCTACAATGAGCTAGCAGAATTAGTCAGAGGTTCCCTGGAAGGAACTGGGACAACCAAGAATAGAAAAAGCTCTATGTTCCCATTTTTGTTGACTCCCTAGTACCAATGTCCAGGACTGAGCCATGATCCTGGATCTGTGTGTTTTTATCTAAAGACTGGCCCTACCTGAACCTTGAGTTGAACATTAGGTGGAAAATTCTTTGTCCCTGGAAGGGAAAAGTACCCAAATGCAAAATGTGGATTTCTGAGTCCTGCTAGGTTCAGATAAACCTTATGCATACTATTTGGGGACTGCCAGAGGTCTGGGAGAGGATGAGCAGCAGAACTCAAGTCCACTCTATTATTCATTGTTGTCTTCTTATTATGCACTCTTTATTTGTTATTTGTTCTTCCCAGTGGTTCTCGACCTGTGGGTTGTGACCCCTTTGGGGGTCAAACAGGAATGCCTAAGACCATCCGAAAACACATATTTCCGATGGTCTTA
Organism: Pseudochirops corinnae; assembly: GCA_028646515.1. Classification (NCBI taxonomy): domain Eukaryota; kingdom Metazoa; phylum Chordata; class Mammalia; order Diprotodontia; family Pseudocheiridae; genus Pseudochirops; species Pseudochirops corinnae. The sequence continues at coordinate 531,052,721 of CM053585.1, forward strand.
GGAGCCGAGACACCACTCCTCTATCGTCTCCAGGCGGGTCTGCCCCCATGCAGATACTCCCACATATGATTATCAAAGGGTCGCGGCATTGGGAAGGTTGAGAAGCACTATGTTAGAATGACATGACTAGGGCTCATTTACTGTATCCGGTTCAAAGAGGAGTTAAGGATGCCCGTTGCTAGGGGCTCAGAGTTTCTTGCTAAGTGGGGAAATCTACAAATCCACACACCCTTTGATAATCACACAGCAGACTTTGGGACAAAGATCCCTGCAGACAGAAAGAAGTCTTTGGAGACTAGCTGTGTGGACTCCCGGGAAACATAATCCAGAAAAACATCACCTCTTCCTGTCCAGGGAGAGACTGAGACTCATGTGAGTTATAAATGGAGTATTACTGCCAGAGTTCTGACTTGTTGCTTTCAGTTTCAGAAAGTGAGATTTTGATCACACGCCTTTCAAATGCATCTGGAGAGAGGAGCTCCAGCAGGCAATTTGGTGATGCAAGTCTAGAAATTGGGTCGAGGTGGCTCACCTGCCAATGAGTCTGCTGTCTGAACTCCAGGTGCCACGGCTGCTTCTGCTTTCAGTGGTCACAATGGGATGGTTGAGGGAACCTGAATGTTTGAGCTACTGTGGCTGCTCACTTTCCACTCAGGAGACTGTGAAGTATGTCTCCCCTTCCCATTAACTCCAGCCCTGTCTGCGTGGGCAGCAGCTGATTCCAAAACTTATCTTTATTTTCTCAAGTTGCTTCTGCCATTGCTGAAGTAGTTTGAATTTTTTGGCTGAATAAAATCTGATTGACCATAACTGTTTTTAATTTGTGAAGGCTGTTATCTGTGAAAAGGGAGGGGGCTGCCAAAGAGAGGATCAGCAAATCCTTGTGGTATATAGAGATAAAACAAGATTCAGGTTTGAACCTCAGTCTAAAGTGCCAGACTTTTTCCTGGCTGGGGGTTTGATTAAAATGAGAAAGAATCTTATGGATATCGATTTATAGATTTTTGTGTAAAATTTTTTTGTGTAAAAAAAAAAAACAAACAAAAATTTTGTGTAAAAGGGGTTGGTGAACAGGGCTGATGTGATCCCCTGTGTGGAGGAGGCTGAGGAGCCTGCTTTGGAAAGGAAATAGATGGTAAGAAGCACCAGAAAGATGGGTGGGTCAATGAACAGGCTGCTAGTTTGTGCCCTTCCTCAATTCCAACTCCTCTAAACTTATCACCTCCTTTGTGTCAGTCACGGTGCTAGCTAACATGGCTGTCTCCCAGAGTAGCATGAAGGGGAAGCGGCATAGCTGTGTATACTCCCAACATGGTGGGGTTCATTCTCCACTAACCCTTTGACTGACAATTCCCACCTTTTATAGAAAGGAGAGGAGACTTTGAGAAAGTAGGATGCCTGCCCCCAAAGTGGACCAGATAATTGCTTCTCCAAGGCTACATTAGTCACCTCTGAACTCACAAAATCAATGGCAGGCCATTAAGAAGGAAATCTCAAACAGTGCAAAATGGCTCAGGAGAAAAGGGATATTTCATCACTCAGGCTCTGTATTTTCCATCCCTTTCCCACAAACTCCTGAAAGCATCTCAGAGGGAAATTTCTGTCTTCTCTTCCTCTTTATGTTCAGACATTTACAGGAATTTGAGGTGAAAATGACTTTCTGGGTAATATAGACTAGCCCCCTCATTTTACGGATGAGGACACTGAGGACTTACTCCAGGTCACAGAGTCAGGCTTTGAACCCATGTTTCCCAACTCCAAATCCAGGGCTCATTGGACTGTTCCAGACTTTTTCTCTGCATGAAACAAGATTTTAAAACCCAGGTTTCTCTCAGAATTCTTTTGATCTGATTGGAGCTACAATGAGATCCGCTTTGGGTCTCCATCTCTGATTCTCTGCCCTAATATTTCCTCCCTTTAGCAAAGTTCCAGCACATTCATATTGTTTCACTCACTGTCCTTTGGCTTCCCAGGGCAAACTTCCCCTTCTTGGGTCTTGACTTCCCTTTCTATGTCTTCTCCACAAGTTAGAATGTAAACTTCTTGAGGGCAGGGGCTGTCTCACTTTTATATTTGTATCCTCCACACTTAGCATAACACCTGGCACATATAAATGCTCATGAATGTTTTCATTCATTGCCTCATTCTTTAACTCATCCTTAGGACAGCTCAACATTCAACTAAGTAAGGGGTGGGGAACCTACGGCCTCCGGGCCACATGTGGCCTTCTAGGTCCTTGGGTGAGGCCTTCTGACTGAGTCCAAGTTTTACAGAATAAATCCTTTTACTAAGGGGATTTATTTTATAAAGTTTGGATTTAGTCAAAGGGTATTGAGGACCTAGAAGGTCACATGTGGCCTGGAGGCAGCAGGTTCCACACCCCTGTACTAGATAATGGCAAAACATGTCTCTGCTAATGGGAGAGATTGAAGGGTTATTTCCCAGGAAAAGCTCATGCCTTTTAACCGGTGCCTTCCACAGACAGCAGTTCTACTCTTTGGCATGTTGGGCCACAGCATGTTGGTGGAGTAGGTGTTTGGAACCAGCTCTCTGTCATATGGAGTGGGCCACTGTTTATGCCACCTGGGAGTAGGAGGGATCTTGTTTGAGAAGATAGTGTACTTTTCTCACCAAGGAATTTTGAAGGGAGCACTTTAGAAAAATCGAAGTACAAAATATTCTTCAAGAATTTTGTATTTTTAAGAACTGGAAATTGGATGAACTGTTTCAACTGCAGTAATGAAAAAAATTGCAACATTTACTCAAACTTTTTTTTTCTAATGAAGGAAGAGTATGAATACATAATGAAAGTGAGCAGAAACCACTGATTCAGCCCAAGAGGAAGAAGCTGGTGAGGGTGGGGAGGACGGAAGCAGCCCATTGCTTTCCCCTCTCATGTAAAGGTGGCTGGTGTGACCCAGAGGAAACCAAAGTTGTGACTTTACCTGAAATAACAGCCTATGGAGAGGATTTTGTTTGTTTTTCTGTTTTAAAATGGATTTTCTTTAGTTGGCCTTGAGGATGCCACTTTCAGAGGTTTCTTAACCTGCCCAAAGAAGGGGAGTTCCTGAAGTGGGATTTGAACCAGAAACTTACTGATTCCAAGTCCCTCCACTATATCTATCATCTACTTCATGCTGCCTTCCCAAGTAGAGGTTAAGTATGTTTTCATGGAATTTTGTCAGGGTTGTTTTTCCACATCTGGTACAAGTGGCGACTGAGAGACGCCTTTTACTAAGATTATGTTACCAATACTCTCAGGTAGAAGAGATTCTCAAGAGGGTTTAAAAATAGTTCAGAGGACGAAAGCAGATAAAAGCTACCCGAAAGAAGGCTAAATACAAAGCAGTTGTTGGAGAAGCCGGGCACCAAGATGAAGAAACTGAGTCAGACTTGCCCAGGGTCCCATGACCACTAAGTATCCAAAATGACTACATGCAGTCAGAGAGGAGGCTCCCTGGCCTCTCTGGAGCTCTTCATCAAAGTCCTGAAAACTCCTTGTAAAATCCTCTGGCCCAGAGGACCCACAGCTGGGAACAAAATTAACCTCAGCTGACTTTGGTCAGCCTAATAATTCTCTTGCTTGCAACACTCTTGGGGGAACACTTGTACCTCCCCAATTCCATTAATATCCTGGCCCACTGTAGGTTTTTTTTGTCATATAGAGGCAGGATTAGATGGCTGCTGGGGTTCCTTACAATTCTGAGATTATTCATAATGAAAGGAAAGGGCGACTTGCATTCAACTTAGTATGCTATTCATACTTATATTTTCCTAAAAATGTCAGGGACATAAGGGATTGGGACATGCGATGGACCAATTCTGATGGGAGGAGAGACATGAAGAAGGGTGATTGGGAGGGGTGGTGGGTAAAAATTCTAGAAAATAGCATTACTTGAGAACATGGTCTTACCCTGTAGGTTGGCCCTCAGCAGCACTTAAACAGCACAAAGGAAGTAGGTGTCATGGGGAAGATAACAAAAACATGTCTACTCTGAGAAAAGCTCCTAACGGGATGATGGGGGCAGACAAAGATAGACTTTGATTACTTCAAAAGCCAGGAGCTTCTTAAGCCAAGTATGCTGGACAGCCCTGAGACTAAAAAATATTTAGACTGAGTCTAAAAGAATGTGAGGACTGAAAATACCAAAGTTTATGTTAATCTTGTGATTCTTTAGAAAACTAACCAATGGATCAAAGTTGGGGGCAAGTAGGTTCTGAAGAGGGCATGGGAAGCCTCATGAGATTTTGATTTCTTCCTCCCTAGAGGTTGGGTTCCACTAGCGGAACATATGCCCCTTGAACGCAGGGGCCAGTTTCCAGTCTTTGTATTCCTTGTTCTTGGTACAGAGCCTAAGAAATGCTGCCTTGACTGGAGATCTGGGTAGCCAGTTGGGAGTGTTGTGATCTCTCCATCCAGCAGAAGGATGGGACCAGATCAGGGCTAAGGCTCTTTCCAACTCCAGAATTTTGTGATTCTCTGATCATCTCAGTGATCACAGACATCACTGGAGAGATAAAGAAAGTTTCAGACTTATAAAATGAGTGCTTATCTAGATATCAGAATAGCCAGGCTTGGATTTCAACTCCTCCCTTAAGTAGGGGTAAGTCATTTCCTTACTCTAGGCTCAAATTTCTTCACCTTTATCTAACCACCAGGGGGAATGCCCTCCAGCTCCCAGTGTTAAAATGGCATCTACACAATTAGAACCCTCCAGTTTTCACCAGTGGCACATGCTAGAGGCTCTCCCTTCCCCTTGGGGTTAGGGAGTGTATGAGAATCTGTTCACCATAGCCTCTCAGACTAAAATGGCTACTTTCTGCTCTGCTCATGGTTTGAGGCTGTCCAGCCTCACAGTCTAGGGGTATTTCTATTTTGGGGTTCATGTATACTCTGTAAGGCTTCTGAAATTATGCCCCCAAAGTTACTAAACTGTGCATAACTTTTGACCCAACTAAACCACTATTAGGTCTATGACTCAAAGAAGTAAAAAAAAAAAAAAAAAAGAAGAAGGAAAGGATCTATATGTACCAAAATATTTATAGTAGCTCTTTTTGTATTGGCAAAGATCTGGAAACAAAGGGGGCAGGGAGAGGGGTTGCATATCAGCTGGAGAATGATTGAACTGACTATGGTATATGAATGTAATAAAATACTATCGAGTTGTAAGATATTAGAAAGGGATGGTTTCAGAGAAACCTGAGAAGATCTGCATGAACTGATGCAGAGTAAAGTGAATAGAACCAGGAGAACAATTTATATAATAACAACGATATTGTAGAGACAAACAACACTGAAAGGCTTAAGAACTCTATTCAGCTCAACGATTAATACTAATTTCAGAGTTTGGGGTTTGTTTTTGCTTTTTTTTTTTTTTTTGGATGAAGCAGGCCAACAGAGAGGTGACGGTCTCAAAATGAAGAATAAAACATACGTTTTTGGGCTTGGTAAATATGAGAATTTGTTTTACTTAAGTATGTATATTTGTTACAAGGGGTTTTGGTTGTTTGTTGTTCAATGGGGGAAGATGGGCCAGAGAAAAAATAAATATTTATTAATTTATAAGAAATTAAAATTAGAAAGAAAAGAACAAGGAAAATATGAACTCTCTCTCTCTTTGGCTCTGTCCAGCTGGAACTGAGAGGCAGAACTGTCTAACAGAGTACAGAAGTCAGGAAGACTCGAGTTCAGTTCCCATCTCAGACATTTAATAGTTGCGTGACTCTGGGCAAGTGACTTAAGTGCTCAGTTCCCCATTTGTAGAATGGTAGTGGGGGGGGGGTGTGAAGTGAGAGGTGGTTCTAAATTTATAATGCTATGAGCAAACATGCCTAGAGTCTTTGACAGGGAAAATTAATTCTCTCTCTTTCAAGTTGTACGTGTAATAATCAAGGAGGATTAACATTAATGGCCATTGAGATGTATGTAAGTGGCACTAAGGGTCACTCTGACCTTGGATTTGGGGCTCAAGGTTGATGTCTTTCTTTTCCTTGGATGCTTGACTCATCTGACCCCAAGGAGAGTGAATTTGGCCTCACAACCAGAGATCTCACTGAGAAATTTAAGATTGAATCTAAAAAGGCCTTTTGTGTACATGTCATTCCCTTCAGCTATTTTTGTATTTTCCATTGAACATTAATGATGCCTTTTCTCTGGAGTACTCTCCTTAAAAGGAACTTTGAAGGGGAATACATATCGCTAGGTAACCATTGGTTCTTTTCTTAACCTCAGCATGAGTGTCTATAATGCTCTACACAGGAGAGGGAGGCCCAAGGCCTTTTCCCAACAGGAAACAGTAATCAAGAACCACCCTGTGCATGGATGATGGCTCTGACCCAGCCGGTCCCTCTACATCAATCTTGTCAGCCATTTTATTTGTAAAGACAACATCTTGTCCTTGCAGGTAGGGACATGTCCTGTTGCCCTACTTGTTCTTTGGAAAGTTAACACTACACCGTCACATGAGAACTCATTTGTATCCCAGATGTTATTTTTGAATACAGAAGTTGTTTCAGAGACCAAGACTTCCAGCTATTTGCTGAGGGAGGAGGCTATGGGAAGACGGAGGAAGAAAGGGGAAATTTAGAAAGCAATGAAACAAATGGAACAACCAAGAAAACCTCTTTATTTGATGTAGGATAAGGAAGGGCGTGTGAATAAGTGAATATAATTCGACAAGGGCTGAGTATAGAAGGGCCATCACGCTGGGCCTTTCTTAGCACAGCCCAAGAGTAGGAGCCTCTGGTTGCCCCATGTGCTGCTGATTCACACAGAGTTTGCAGGAAATGTCCAAACTAGCTGCTATCCAGTTAAGAATCCCCTTTCTTATACTTTTGATTTGTCATCCTCAAGTACAGGATGTGACATTCATCCTTCTTGGATTTCGTCTTATTAGATTCAGTCCAATACTCCAGTCTGTTTCATATTTCTCCCAGGTTGGGAAGGCTGGGTAATGAGCACACCTTCTATGCCTTTATCCAAGGCACTGATGGAAAATATCGCACACCACAAGGCAGAACTTAGATCCCTGGGGCAATCCACTGGCAACCTCCTGTTGTGTTGACATTGAACCATTTAACAACTGCTATCTGAGGGTAGACATTCAGCCAGTTCTGAATTCATCTCCTTGTGTTATCTCAGCACCATAACCTGGAAGCTCTGTTGGTTTTGTGACTCTCTTCCTCAGAAGCCTGTGCTCCCACTTTTTTTTTTTTTGCATATACACATATATTTTTGCTGTTTAGTCATGTCTGAATCTTTGTGACTCCATTTGGGATTTTCTTGGCAAAGCTACAGGAGTGCTTTGCTATTTCCTTCTCTGGCTCATTTCTCAAATGAGGAAACTGAGGCAAACAGGGTTAAGTGATTTGTCCAGGGTCATACAGTTAGTAAGTATCTGAGGATATATTTGAACTCAAGAAAATGAGTCTTCCTGACTCCAGTCCTGGCACTCTCTCCACTGTGACACCTACCTGCCTATACTACCTAGCAGTAATCATGGGGTCAATCAATGCTAAGTAACTGACAATTGATATTGGAGAAAAACATGAGAATGGGGTCTTGAGCCAACAGCATAAGAAAGACACCCCAATCCTCAGGAGTAGTCCTAGAACTCTGAGGGGAAGATGTAACATTGCCCTGGGAACCCCACTTAGGAATAATGACCCCTAGACCACATTATATAGCGTATATTATGATAATATGTAGTATAGTTATGATATATGGCATATATAGTACTACATATGTTGTGGGAAGCCAGGGAGGCTTGATCCAGGACTCAGATAGAGACCTTAATAGTGTACCCTAATATCCTTCAAGGTGACACAGCTTGCAAAAGTTGGCTCCCCCAAAAGAACCCCAGTGGTACACTTAAAAGGACTTTTGTTTGATATTCTGACATCAAAGCCTTTGCCCCCAGACTTCAGGCACCAAAAAGGACATGTTCCTTATTAAATTATGTTACTTCCATGGGAAGGAGACAGACTTCATAATTACCTGGAGAGGCTTATATGGACTGATGCTAAGTGAGAAGAGCAGAACCAGGCAAAACCTGTACACAATCACAGACACATCGTACATATGATGACCAACCCTGATAAACTGGACTATCCTCAACAACGCACAGCTAAAGACAACTCTACAAACCTCAAGATGGAAGGAGTTACCTAAACTCAGAGAAAGATATAGAAAGACTATAGTTTGAATGGAGA